>QEPC01013045.1:2355998-2368088 GCA_003113815.1 Sphenodon punctatus
CGAGGATGCTGGGAGCGTATGCAGACGAGCTGCAACCTCACCAGTTCTTGGCCCGCTGGTCGGTGGAGCTTGGGGTGGCAGGAAGGCCAAGCCCCAGGAGAGTCGTGGTGTCCGCAAGCGATGACAGCCGAGGATGCTGGGAGCGTATGCAGACGAGCTGCAACCTCACCAGTTCTTGGCCCGCTGGTAGGTGGAGCTTGGGGTGGCAGGAAGGCCAAGCCCCAGGAGAGTCGTGTTGTAATGTTGATGCTGAGGTGGTGAGTTTGTGAGTTTGAATTAAGTATATAATAAATAATGAATAAATAATGATGGTAATAAGATGTAATTTAGGAATAATTTATACAAAAGTGTACTTTTATGTTTAAATGTAAGCAATAATACAAAAAATAAGTAATTGGAAGCCTAACTAATGAATGGGAAAATAAATAGGCATTGGAATCAAGTAGGGAATTAAATATAATTAATTTCCATGCTTTTTGGAGAGTAAATTTTATTATACTGGATGTGAATTATTTTTTTCAGTGTTTTTTTTTTTTTTTAATGGTTCTTTGTTTTGTTTTTATTTTACAAATGAGCCTACCTTTAACTCTTTTTATGTTTTTAAGTATTTTATATATATAATTTTAGTGGTGATGACACCTGGGAAAACTGTAGTAAGCCTCTAATTAGTTATAGGCTCCATATAAGGAACTTTTTTTTAAAAGGTATTTTTAGCTTAATTGTAGTTAATTTCTAGATGCTGTTTAATCATATTTGCATTTTCAATGCCTTTTTTTGCACTAGTTTTTAAATGTTTTAGTATTTTGGTGATAACTAACAAAACCAGAGCCAGCCACAAGTGGGTGGCTATTGGTCTGTTTAATTGGTTGACACTGACAGGGAACACGTGTTCCTGGTCACTGTGCTTATCATGGAAGTCTATGCAGACTAAGGCAGGAGCATGTGTTGGTCCCCAAGCCAACACATATTTCTGCTATTTAATATGGGTGTCTCAGCCAGAGAAGAATCCTATCCCTGCCATGAACCACTTTCCATCTCCTCTGCTCTTTCCCACTGGGAAAAGGAGAGCAGCTGAGAGCAAAGTCAGCGCACAGCTCCTCCAGCATTCCCCTATCCCCTTCTTGCCACCCAGCTGCTCAGGGGAAGCAGCCAGGTGGTATAAAGTCAACTCAACATTACAGTTCCCTTCCCATTCAGCTCCTTAGGGAAGCAGCCAAGCGGAAAGGGGACCAGGGGAGGGATAGGCCCCCTGTGGGGGCTGTGGGTATCAGTAACTCAGCCCCACAACGTAAGTGTTCCAAGTCATCCAAGGCCTGAGAACAGATAATTCTGAATCGACAGAGCCAAAATTGTTTGGAAAACACTTGGTTTCAAAAAAAGTTAACTGAAATAACATTAGGAATCTATTATAGGCCAGGAAATCTGGACATGGATATTGTATTGAATAAAACTGCAAATTGTTATAAGGGGAGATTTGGGGGTAATGCTATTAATGAAGTCATGTTTCCTCATCAAATTGTTACTGGAGCAATAGGAAGTTGTATTGTTAAATAGTTCATGGGTAGTATGGACATTGTACATGACAGTAGCAAGCAATTTCAACAAGAGTGTTGAAGAGCTGATTCAGTGCAAATTGAATGTAAGAAGGAAAAATTCAGTTTGATTTTAAAAGGGCTAATGAAAGGCACGTCATTAATGTAAATTGGTTTTAAAAGTTCAGGGCCTCTAACCAGAAGGACATGAGGTTGTGGTGGTGGTGTGTTTTTTGGGGAGTGGGAGGAGGTTTGGTTGGTTGGTTTTTTAAACTGATGTACAGCAGCTACAAGAAATAAGAACAAAACATGAAGAGAAGGAACATGTACCAATTTATATGACTTCAAACCTCAATTAAAGTAAGCAAGTAATGCAAAATGAGTTTGTTTTGCAGGGGAAGTTACGATGAGACTAGGGAAACAGCAAGAAAAGTCACAAGCCAGGCTGAACTAGAATTTGGACTGGAAATTAAAACAACCAGCAAAATATTGCCGAGCAATATGAACACGAGATTACGAGGTTGACAAGTAACTGCAATACTAAAAATTGACATGAAGTTTAACTGGCATGAATGACTGACCAAACAAATGGCATGAAGCTTAACAATACCTTCTGTAAGGTGATGCAATTTATGGAAAAATAATCTTGACATTAATAAATTAGGGGAAATTAGCCGCTAATGACTGTGAAGGAGAGAAAATGTGGATGCCATTATGTACAGCACAGACTACAGCACAGAACACGACCTACTCAGCAGGTTGTGGTCACCTATGTTGAATAAGGAGTACAAATTGAATTGGTACAAAAAGGACCACCGAGATAATCTACACATAAAATTTAACATTTCAAATTGTTCAATCTGTCTCAATTCAGATTATGAGAGTGTAAAATTACTGCAGTCTGCGGGGTACAAAATTAAAATTAAATGAAATAATTGAAATTTACAATCACAGTAAAAGACTGATATCAAAACTAATAAATGGAATTGCTTTTTCACACAACACAACTTAGCTTCAGAACTCATTGTTATACAACTTTGTGAAGGTCAGTAGCATAACAAGCTTCAAAAAAACCTTGAATAAAGTGATGGAGTCGAAGTCCATAAGGAGTCATAAACAAAGTTCATTAAGTATGACATTCCCAACTGCTGGACGCTGGGAGAGAATTATAAGGAGTGGATCACTGTGCATACATACCCTGTTTTTGTATACCTTCTCTGAAAAAGTCTGTGCTGTGGGGCCACTACAGTAGCAGCTGGTGAACTTTTAGACTGGTGGGGTGGTGGGGCACACTTTCACGGTTACATGATAAATGGAATATAACACAATGAATAATGAAACGTGCAGTGTATGCCGACAAAAAACTATACAATTGTGGTGGCATGCAACCATGAGCAAAATAAAAACTGGGGGGGGGGAAAATAGGCAAAACCAGCATTTGTTCCTGCAGATCAGGTGCTATGGGGGAAATGACAGCTTAAGTCTTCAAGTCTCTCAGGGGAGAACCCTTACATGTGTCCAGATTGGGAAATGCTTGTCGAGTATGGGGACAAAATACAAAAGGGCTAATGCTATTTTTCCCTTTCAAAAACACAAATCCACACACGACTGCATGCAAAATAAAAGCAAGAGTTCTTGCTGCAACACAAAGATTCAAGTCCCCAAAATAAACCCTTTAGGAATTGCTTCTATATTCTGCCTGCTTGCCACATCTTCCTTCCTCTGTCATTTTCTCAACTATATGAGGCCACCAAACTTTTCCAATCAATTTAAACATTCAAAGTAGAGTTGTACCAAATAGTACTTCCAAGTACATGGACTGTGGTTCCAAGTACCCTGTCTGATTACTTGGTCGAACTTCGTAACTGAATTCCGAACCTCGGAAATCCCCAGAATTTTGCCACTAATTTTAAAGTGCACCCACTTTAAAATCATTATGATAAGCAATGCCCAGAAAAGCAGGCTAGCAAGACAGAGTGAGACAATCACTCAAGACAAAACCAAACAGTGCAATTGCATGCAGAAATAATAAACAAGTCAGCAGTACCTATCAGCAGTGCACCCACTTTAAAATCATTAGGCCAACCAAGCAGCACCCAAAAGCAAGCCAGCAAAAGAGGGACGATCACTCAAGACGACAAGCCCACAAGGGCAGAAACAAACAAAAAAAGTCAGCCCAGCAGACATACCACCACCGCCGCCAAGGAAATTAGATATTCACCCACCCACTAGTCTCCATTGTGCCTGCCCAGTGCCCACCTATGCAAGACAAGCCCCCTCCTCCACACACCATATTATTTTATCTCCCCTGTGCCCCAGTGGCCAGTCACCTCTTGGCAAAATTGAACCTACAAAGTATAGCCACAGTGCCCACAAAAGCCATAACAAAAGCGATCCCTCTCTGGCCTCTAGGGTGCTGCCAACTTGCCAACAGGTACTGAATGCAGCCGAAGCATTCAAACGTGGCACTGGTGGCAACCTCCAGCATAACCCCTAGCATATGGACAGCCCGGGACAGAGGAAGTGGAGCTTTGCAGATCCCTCTGGCCACCTTGGTGCCAAGTAGTACAAGAAGCAGTGGTACCCACTTATTTTTAAAGAAGGCATGGCATTGGTGTGGCACTGGTAATATGGGTAGTCCAGGCCAGGGGAAGTGGGCCAAGACTAAGATCCCTCTGGCCTCCATGGTGCCAAGCAGCAGGCAGCAGCAGTGTGGCACCCAGTTTTTGTTTTTGTTTTTTTAAATCATGACATGATGATAACAACTAACCCCATCCCCCAGCATTGCCCCTATAACCAGGCCAGGCCAAAGAACCATGCCATACCATGAGGCCCTCCCCCCACCCAGCAGATTACTCACTAATAAGTAGTGTAGCACACAGCCAAATTCACCGGAGAATGGGAAATGACTGTGTGCAGCCACTTATTTCCGCCCCCTGCAAGGCTGCAACTTGCAAGCCAATCAAAACTTACCATCCAGGTTACCATCACTCAACTGTCCCCTCCCATACCTCCCTCCTACCAAATATGACACTAAGTTTCATTTCCAGAAAGCTAGCTCTACTCTTGCCCAGCCTTTCTGAAGTTTTCCGGAGAACAACCTTGCTCCCTGGGACTTAAGAAACCATCGATTCCAAACCAAAGTGGGAATCCTCGTCAATTTCCAAATTTTTCCAAAAACTTCATTTCAGCACTTATTCGAAGTTCCACAAAACGTTTCTCAAGCATTTTACACAGTAAGAGGGACAACATTCAAAGGGGCCATCACAAGAAGGATTACCACTGTAAGACAATATAAATTCACATGAAAAGTAAGTATTCTATAAGGGTTCTCACTACTGCAAAAATATTAAGTCTGCAAGTAAAACTTTTGGAAAAACTTTTTAAAATCTCTTTGCATTTCTTCTCTGCTGCGCTTGATCAACACAAAACATCTACACAAAATATCCAATATCCAAATTACATACCAATTCAAAAACTATTTTAAATAATCTAGAGGAAAAACAGAAAACTAGCAAAAAATATATATAATGCAGTGAAAAATATATTCTGTCAACACACCAAATCTACAAACCAAAAGTATTTTTAAAGAAGACATTCGAGAATTAGCAACATCCAACCAAATTGCAAAAAAAAAAAAATTCTAAATAAAATTAAAATGACATCAAAGTCAAATAAAAATTGCAAATGGAGGTGGGACAACTAAAGGGGTATGCCATACTTAAGAGCAACAAAAGACAGGGGGGAAATTAAAAAGAGGGGGGGAAATTGTTTGTTTGTTTTTAATTGTTACTCACCCAAGTACAGAGATCCAGCCTGCCTCTAACACCAGCCTACAAACTAACCCAGACTGGTTCCTGGCTGCTGCTCTGTCTTCAACTCCCACTCCTCTCCTAAAGAGGGGAGGAGTAACAGAGTTTTCCTCAGGGCTCTTATTAGTTTTTGGATGCCTGAAAAAGGCACCCAAAAGACAATATAATTGGCTGATGTCTCCATACCAACTCAGGGAGCCCCAACTCACTCGCCTGGTCCCTCCTCCTTTTATCAAAGAGCATGCCTTCCTCAGGCAGTCCTGCACTGCCCTGGAGCATGCTCTCTATTTCCAGGCCATGTTGATGCGCAAGCTCCCTCCCCCACCCACCTCTTGGGCCCACCTCTGGGGCTGCTTTCCCCTCTGCTCATTTGTGGATGCCTGGGGAGGTGCTTCTTGCCCATGGCCGATACGCTCAGGTTGCCCATATCCCCCCAGCCCAAGTTTGCTGCCGTAGTTGCCCATTCACCCCGAGATCACACGCACAATAGTGCAGTTTGCTGGTATGCATTATTGCGCCTGCACACACTGTTGCCATCTTTGCTCTCTGGAGTGTCTGGATTACATTTCCCAGCATGCTTCAGACAGCAAAGATGGTGGTGACAGCATACACACATGCAACAGCGTGTAGCACCAAACTGCACCATGGCATGTGTGCACAATCTTGGGGTGAATGGTGGCAGCCATGGAGGTGAACAGCAGCAATTTTTTGAGGGCAGCTCTGAAGAACCAGTCACCGCTGGGTCACTGGTAAAAGACATGGCTAGATGGACCATTGGTCTGATCAGTAGGATAGTTATGTTCCAATCAGGAAAACCTTTGAGTTCAAAGACAGCCTGAACATAAGAATGAATGTGTACATGGCCACAGGCTGGAAATGAAAACCAAAATGTGTAATTACAAGATTAACTAAGTTTGTGGAACTGTCTTCCTGATGGATAATAGGGTAGCCCACTGACAAGCTTTATGACTGGCATCATATAATGCAGTTTCATGGAGCTGAACTTTACAAGCTTTTGATCTCTTCCAGCCAACCAATGTGTCTATCTCCAAAATATTCAAAAATTGATCAGACTCAAAGCCATGACTTAAAATCATGTAATTTTAAAAAGTATGCGTCAAGTTGCTCCAAATTCTCTTTTGGTTTATTAGCCTTCAGTATACCTTTCTATAATTTTCAAGCTTTTAAGGGGATTTAAGTAACTCCTAAAATTGTTAGCAGTAAATGGATATCTGGCAAAGATTCTCTCCAAGGGCACCAGGAATATCTCCCTACTCTTATCAGAAATAGCCTGAATGTGACACTTTCAGAGTCCATTAAACTGCATTTTTAGTTCTGTAATATTTAACTGTTTGAGTACTCTCAGCTGTTGTACATAACATTTAATTACTGTGGTAAATAATTTGGTCGTGAATATGGCACGGAGACTGTACTGGTGGCTTTCGTCTATGACCTGCACCCGAAGATTGGCAAGGGAAATTCTGCCCTGTTGGATCCTATTAGATGTGTTGGAGGCTTTTGATACCGTTGATCATGAAGGTGTTCTTGACATGACTGCAGGACCTGGCAGGGATGCGCAGGACTGCTCTTGAGTTGTTCCCCTCTTTCCTGTTGCAGAGATCCCAGAGAGTGATGATGGATGATTGCTCGTCTTCTTGGTACCCCCCTTATGTGGTCTTGCAGGGTTCATTCCTTCTCTCTTGTTCAACGTGTATATGAGGCCGCTGGGTGAGGTCATTCGGAGGTCTGGTGTAAAGTGCCATCAGTATGCTGATGACACCCAGCTCTACCTCTCTTTTTCATCCAATCCAGGCCTGACAATTTTGGTGCTTACCCATTCCCTGGCTGCTGTTGGGGACTGGATGAGGGTGAGCCAATTGAAGCCGAATCCAGACAATACTGAGATCATGGTGGCTGGCTGTTCTTATGGCCTGGACGCGATTGGGACTCCTCTTACTGATGAGGTTCCACCCACTCTGATCTATCAGGTTCGCAGCCTTAGTACTTCTGGACCCCTTGCTGCACCTGGATTGTCAGGTTGTGGAAGTGGCCAAGAGCGCTTTTCACCAACTCCATCTGGTGAGGAAGCTGCAGCCTTTTTTTCCCTCCAATTCAGACCTGGCCACCATCATTCATGCTTTCATCACCTCAAGGATAGATTACTGCAAGGCACCCTACATGGGGTTGCCCTTACTCACTGTTCGGAAGCTGCATCTAGTGCAGAATGCAGCGTCTCGCCTCCTGTAAGGTGTGGGGTGCCTCGAGCACATTACACCGGTGCTCTGTAGTCTGCACGGGCTTCCGACAGCTTTCTGGGCACAAGTCAAGATGCTGGTTTTGACCTTTGAAGCCCTAAACGGTCTAGGCCACATATATGTGAGAGACCGCCCCTGCGGTGGGCGTGGAGTGCCTCCCTATGCGTGGTTACTCTTGTTCGAAAGGCAAGGACTCACGGGGGGCATTCTCCATTGAGTTTTGATTGAGCCAGAGCCTAAGCATCTTTCAGAGGTAGTCTAAGATCTTTCTCTTTGTAAAAGCGGTGGTGGAGCGGCGTGAGCGTGGCATAGACGGAGGCAAGCTACGGACACCTGTGAGGGGTCGGAGGAGCGGGAGGCAGAGCATGTGAGCAGCATTTCTAGGGCAGCACTTAAAAAGCAGGCTGACTCCAGAGGCAGTGTGGTGGAGTGGCGTGAGCGTGGCATAGACGGAGGCAAGCTAAGGACACCTGTGGGGGTCAGAGGAGTGGGAGGCAGAGCGTGTGAGCAGCATTCCCAAAGCAGCACTTAAAAATCAGGTCAACTCTGGAGGCAGCACCTAAAGGCTGCGCCTGCCTAAAGGCTGCGCCCTTGTGTGCACGGCCTGAGGCGCCAGCAGCAGACGCAGGAGCAGCTGTGGTCTGATTGAATTCTTGGCCTTGCTCGGTCCCTGGGGTGGTCAGCAATGACTGCAAAATTGTGTAAAAAGCTCTGAAAGAAGGCCTCTCCCAAGCAACATAAATTGGAGCATTTCTTTTTCAGCCCTCCAAGTTCCGAGGATGGGCGGGGTGGGGTTGGCCTGCAGCCTTCCAAGGTTCAACTATCTAAATCATTTTCAAATCCTCGCTCTGGAAAATCCAGTGGCCCATCTATGAGCAATTCAACCTCCGCGGGCAGAAGGGGACGCTTCCAGGAAGAGAAGGGTAAGCTGCTGCCGCAATCGATCCCTGGCTCTGTCAGACCAGGACGCCGAGACTTGCGACCCTCAAGGTCATGGGATGGCAGATGAGGGATATACAGACAGTCAATGGGCCCCGGAGCAAATGGTTTTAATACGCAAAACTTTAAAGCATATTTTTGCCCAAATTACCTTTCTGTCTAAAATCATTGAGGAAGCTAAATTGGGACCTAATCAGGCTTCTGCAGTGGAGGGACTCAGACATTGGCAGGGGAGAGATAATCATAATATTCTGTTTCCTGGGGCTAGGGCCTCTAGGGAGAGCTTTGTTAAAATCCCCTATGGTGATCCACAGAATGGCGGGGGTACGAGGGAGGGGCCGGCCGACTGTTTTAGCTACTGTAGACATGCGGTGGTATTTTCAATTTTTCCTTTGCTGTCAGGTGTAATGCCTCAGTGGTCCTCCCCCTATTTATTTATTTAATTCCATTTATATGCCGCCCCCTATGCCTACGGCATCTCGGGGCGGCATCTAGTGACCAGGCACCTTAGGGCTTTATTACATATCCCTTGTCAACCAACGGATATAAAAGTTATCAGAATATTGCAAAACAATATATCCGTGTTTAAATGTGTTGTGTCCTTTAGAACCAGTGTCCTTCCAGACTGTATCTGGAAGGCTAGTAAAACACTGTGGGGCAGGGGAGTCTGTCTAGCCAAGATCTATGTAAATGCGAATTTGCTGTCTTCAATCAGTTTATTCTCAAACACAGGCCCAGTTAGAACGTTAGAAGACCCTATTCAGGGTGTTAGTCAGGTGGGGGCCCAAGCTGGGGTTGATAGTGGGGAGCTAGACCACAAGGGCCTCCCCCAAACAACAAAATCCCCGGATGTTGGGCTTCAGAGAAGTCCTGGCCTAAAGTAATCTCACTATGAGGATATGGAGGTAAGTCAATCCAATCCTCCCGTCCGCCCTTTGGATGATATCAATAATATATTGCTACTATTAGCTCAGGAAAATATGATCAAGAGGCAGGATGAGTCCAATAAGGACCAGTGGATGTGACCTGGGAGACTAGAAACCCAGAGTCTCAGGGATGAGGCTGGCCCTTTAGATCCTATTAATCCAAAAGACCCTCTTGAAGTAAGGCCAGTGGAGATTCAGTTGTAGGTAACTAAGGGACAGGACATTATCTGTATTGCTGGGGTACTAGATCCAGGAAGGATCTATATGGGAAATTCAGGTACTAGCCATTCGGAAGAGACCAGTAGGAACTGGACTAAGTTCCAGGAGCTTGGGGAATTTGAAGAAGGGAGCCCCTTTGAGACCAGTTTCCTGCGGACTCAGGATGGTATTTCCCATGAGGTGTCGCCCCAGATTGTTAAGGGTTTAAAAAATTAGATAGGGAAGTGGACCTGATGGCCGAGACAGAAGGCCCCCTATTACCCTCACCAGGTCAGGTGGGAGCCACTCCCTGACCAATTTGGGTCTAGGGGACTTGGGGGGAGGGGGAGAGAACTTGCAGGAAGTTTGTAGAGATATGGTGCCAATGGCGAATAAGGAAGGCTGACTGACTCATAGGGAGCAATGGTTTTGATCTGTTGAAGATCCTCTCCTGGAATGTGGATGGTTGGAGATCTCAAATGCAGGACCAAGAATGCTTGATGTATATGAAAGGCTTTGATGTGATACTGGTCCAGGAAACATGGTGTAGCAACCAGGTGTCCTTGCCAGGCTATGTGGCTTTTTGACAGAGAGCCGTTGCTCCAGCCGCAAGGAGCAGACCTAGTGGAGGGAACGGCCTGTTTTTGCTCTAACTCTCAGGGTGAAGCTAGTTCCCCTCCCAGAGGCTATCCCTTGTGGCTGTGGATGCCTTCTCTTGGCCCCAAATTGGTCTCTTATGGTGATTAGTGTGTACATCTAGCCTAGTAGTTCCCTGTTGTATGAGAAAAATATATGGTCCAGATTGGTTACTACCCTTGAGAAATTACAGACCTTGTATCCAGAGGCCATACTACTTCTGGCTGGGGATTTTAATGCCCAGATGGGCAAATCAGTTAACTCTCCCCGGCACAATCTGGGGTAATATGGATAAATGAAGATACCTCTTCACTTGAGGTTCGAAGGGCTAAAGACACAGGCTTAAATAAGAACGGGGCCCTGCTAGCCAAATTATTGCACCAGTTAAGATTTGTAAATTCTAAATGGTCACTTTTGGAACGATTGCCCAGGAGAGTTTACTTATCTGACTAACAAAGGGTGTAGTACCATTGACTACATGGCAGTTTCTGCCAAGGTAATCCCCTTTACAAAATTCTTGCAGGTGGGTGCCAGGTTAGAGAGCGACCATTTCCCCCTTATTCTATATCTAGATGGGCTCCAGGTTAAATCAGATAGAACTCTCTCCTCCCTGCCTGGCAGACCTGAGTTTGAGAAGGGGGTGGTTAGAGATGCAATTAGAACGTCATATGAAAATTATTTTGCATTCTCCTTTATGTATGGATTTCTTTTCTAGGGTGGTCCAGAGTGTCTCACACGAGGACATTATAGCCTATTACGAAGTCAGGGCCGGCCCCAGTTATGTGCCACATGTGCGAGTAGCACATGGCCACGTGGCCAGCTGGGGCCCCGCACTTCTGGCTGGGAAAAAGGCTGCAGCCAGCTTCTCTCCCAGAAAGTGATTCTTCCTCCCCTCCCTGGCTCCAGACCCCATTCCTCACCTACCTCTGCCTTCTAGTAGTGCTGCAGTGTCAGCAGCAGCAGCAGGGGGGGGGACACTGGATCGGGCTGGGAGATAAGGCTGTTTACAAACAGCTCCTGCCCATGTGCTGATCAGAAGGTTGCTACCTTGTAAAGAAGGTTCTTCGAGATGGCTCCCAACATTCTCACAACTGGATTGTGCATGCTCACCCTATTTAAATAATAGACCACATGATGGTCTTGAGCTCCTCTAGTATAGAAAGAACCCCCCCCCCCCACGAATGACAGTTCCTTTCAACTCTTTCTAGAAATATAAGAAAAGAATTCCATGCAGGGCTGGAAGGGTGGGTGTTGTGAGAATGTTCAAAGCCATCTCAAAGAACCTTGTTTGCAAGGTAGCAACCTTCTGTTCTTCTTCGAGTGGCTCCTCACATGATATTTTGACATGGTTCCGCTGGGTGGGGAGTCCGTGGGCACGCCAGTGCATGGATGGGGCATGCACACAGCTGCACACACATCCCCACGCACCCACCACTCATCCACACCCACATAGTAACCACCATTTCCCCCAGTTGCTCTGTGCGTGGGGATGAGTTGGGGAGGTGAGTGGGGATGCGTGTTAGGCGAGCACGCACACACACCCCCACTCACCATGGGCGTGTGCACCACATCATTCACATGGGGTTCCCCCACCTATGAACACACAGAACTCTGTGTGTTCATGGCTGGGAGGAGAGACACAGGTAAAAAGGGCCATAGTCTCACAACTATCTTACTTATACTATCTTAGGTAGGAATTTAGGATGTAAAGCAATATCTATTCTGTCTTGGAAAATAAATCTGCAAATATGGTTCTGAGATTATTATGGCTGCTATTTCACTAACTCTTCTT
>QEPC01013045.1:2373567-2439051 GCA_003113815.1 Sphenodon punctatus
TAGCTGCATTTTGGGTGTCTTGTGTGTGTGATAGCAACACCTCTGGACTGGTTGCACCGCATGCATGTACAAGGCACAGGCGGCACTGGCAGCAAGAAGCAACAGGCCCTGGAGGCCAGACTGGGTAAGCTCACCCCCTGGCCCCTCCTCCAGTAAGGCAGTGGACGCAGTCTCTCTGTGACTGCGTCACTGCCCGCTTGGCTGCCCCTGCAGTGGAACCACTCCTGGGGAGTGGTGGTAGACACTCGGCTGGGGAGGGGGGGAAGCATTAGGAGGCCATGCTTCTTCATGGTTGCTCGGAGAGGTGGAGAATGGGAATCCTTCCTGTCCAGAGGGAGTAAATTTATACATTTGCATAATTAGGTGGTGCCTAATTATGCAAATTAGGCCCCACATCAAGACTTCGCACATGGCCTCACAAACCCTGGGGCCGGCCCTGTACCAAGGTTTGGTGGCTTGGTTGGTACCTTATATAACTGGTAGTGGTTTAGACGGGCACGTAGCCAGAAAGCGAGAGCATTATCCCTCTTATTGGTTTGACAACCAATGTGCAAGGGAAAGAAGAGAACTGAGACGTCTCCAACACCATATAAGAACTAAAATTTCCCCCCAAGGTAGCCTACTTCAGGAGTTCATGGCCAGGAGATGGGGCTACAGAATTTTGCTGAACTCCAAGAAAGTAAAGTATCGTCAGAGGACTTGGGAAGCACTAGATAAAGCTTCCAAAGACCTTGACTCAACTAAATTTTGGAAGATGATAAGGGGAATTGGCCAGGCAACATCATCCATGGTCTCTCCCCGGATCACAGCCAAGGTGTGGGAGGCTCATTATGAGTCGCTGTTTTCATCCCGTTGCCAACTTTCTGTTTTGTGGACACCATCCCAACATGCCCCGGAGTGGGAACCTGTTTCGGTGGAGCTTATAACGGAGCTAATTGCTGGTTTAAGGGGTGGATAAAGCCCCAGGACCGGACGTTATCCCAGCGGAATTCCTCAAGTCAGCCTCAAGCTGGTGGGCCCCTGTTCTGGCGGCGCTATTCACAAGTATCAACACCTCTAGTAATGTTCCGGAAGACTGGAGTCAGGCAGTGCCAATTTTCAAAAAGGGTAGCCCGTCAGTCCCTAGCAATTATAGACCCGTAAGTCTCCTTAGTATCATAGGTAAATTGTACGCTAAATATCTGTCCCTGAGGCTGAATGACTGGCTAAAGACAAATGTTATTTTGAATGATGTTCAGATTGGGTTTAGGGAGGGAAGATCGATGAGCGATCATTGCTTCCTATTGGCTCATCTAGTTAATAAATATGCAGGCCCCTCCAACGCACTGTATGCATCATTCATTGATTTAAGGGCTGCATTTGATACAGTTCCTAGAGAGCGCTTTTGTGGCAAACTTGCAGGGCTAAACATAGATGGGAGACTTATGCATTTGATCTATAGTCTCCACCGGAGTACCTCTTTGAGGGTTAGAATCAACACACAGGGTACTTTATCGGAAAGGATTCCAACTGTTAGGGGAGTAACGCAGGGATGCATTTTAGCTCCAACACTCTTCAATGTCTATCTGAATGATGTGCTGGATGAACTCTCGACAGTTGTTTCCCATGTCCCCCAGATTGGAGCGGTAGGTGTTCCCTGCTTATTGTATGTCGATGATGATGTTTTGTTAGCGCACTCCCCAGTGGGATTGAGGCGACTTCTGACTACATTTGGGAATTACTGTCAAAACAATTTGCTTGATATCAATTATGATAAGACTAGTCCTTGTTTTTTCTCAAAGAAAGATTAGACAACAATGGCTACTGGATGGGAGGGAAATTGAACAAGTGCAGGTATTTAAGTACTTAGGCCTCCTCCTCCAATCCAATGGGGCCTGGTCTATGCAGTGTCAGGCGGCTCAGGATAAGGTGAGGCAGGCCTGCAGAGTTCTCCTATCCTTTTTTAAAGTAAGGGGTGGCCATTTGGTAATACCTGCAGTTAAGATCTTTTTGCAGAAATTGACTCCACAGTTGCTTTATGGCACGCACTTGTGGGCTTTGGGTAAAACCAAGGCTCTTGGGAAAATTCAATCAGGTTTTTTTGAGGGCCCTTCTGGCTGCACCCAGGGGGAGGGGTCAATGTTGCAGCTCTTTATTTGGAGTGTGGTCTCCTTCCTATTCAGGTGAAGATATGGCAAGGAGCTCTAAATTATTGGCTGTGCTTGATGTTTAAGAAGGTAGCTCCACTGTCGCAGCTGATTGCAGAAGAAAAGTCCTCCCACAGTTGGGTTGGGGAAGTGGAGGACAAGGTAAGACATTCAGCCCAGAAGCACTCACCCCCTTGGGTTTTAAAAGTGCTAAAATGCTGCTTAAGGATAGACTAAAGGACATTGCGCAGCAAGAGCTATGGGCAGCCGTAGAGGCTACTAGGGCTCTTGGATTGTATTCCCGGATTGTTAATGGATATCATTTACCCATGGCCTATTTGAATAGGCATGTGGTCCAAGGGAATAGGAGACTTTTTTTTTTTAGCCAGAGTTAAATGCTTTTCCGTCTGCTTTGACTGAAGGATGGTACAAAGGTACCCCTTTGGCCAAACGTTTGTGTCAATGTGTCCTTAATTGTATAGACTCTGTGGATCATATTCTCTTGTATTGTCCCCGGCTTGCAGGAGCCAGAGGAAAATATATACCCCCCGATCACTACCCTCTTCCCAGACAGAAGGTCTAATTTTTAAGTGAGTTTACTTCTGGCAGATCACACATCCCTACAATAAGGGGGAAAGTAATGTACCTCTTGGGTATGCCAACCGTATTAAGTCTAAAGAGGAAGCCCTATAGTTTTATTTGGTATCTTGAGCTAAGGATGGGGCTGGGTCTAACTGGATTGATCCTCTGGGCTTTGGGTATGGTTTTTTATATGTTCTATTAATACTGATACTATTTTAGATGATGTGTAAACTTTAATTTTAATCTTTGTAATGGCCTAATCGGTTGTGCAATAAACTTATTACTTACTTAGTAAAAGCATTTGGCGGGCAGGGATAGGAGATAGTGTGTTTGGGTAGGGTTGAGGGGGCGGGTCTGGAGTAGGACATGGGGAGGTAGTACTGGACAATTTTGAGGGGGGTGGCTGTGGAATGGCTGTGGTTTTTTGGGAGAGGGTTATATTATGTTTTTATGGGTTTTAATGTTTTTATATATGTTGTTAGCCGCCCTGAGCCTTAGGGAAGGGCTGGATTAATAAATAAAAATAAATAAATAAATAAATCTTACATCTATTTAAGTCCCTCATGCCATTGTCCCCTTCCTGTCACTGTCTAGCCATCCTACATCTAAGTTTTTACTCTTTTCTCATTGCACCTCAATTTTACTTCCCTGCTATTTCACTTATACATATTACATTTCCTGTGTACTCAATACACTTACCTTTAATTATAGACATATTACCCAAGATACTAAAATACAACTTAAATAGAATAATGATACACTCCAACAGCTACTTCACCAATATCTCTTGAGGAGAAGGAAACAAAGTAAAATCTAATCAAGAAAAAAGGCTATACTGAACGCAAATGAAGCAACTGTTTTATTAACATCAAATTGCTACTTACAAAGGTTCTGTGCAATCTTTGGCTCCAAGACTTTCAGTGCTTTGATTCGTTTTTTAATGGATATCTTCTCTTCAAAATCATCTTCATCCTTTTTTACTGTCCAAGTAAAGGAACAAACAAACACTTATTAACAGCATTAAACATTGGGGACAACATTGTTGTCCCAAACAAAACAAGCCTTTCAACTTAGATTGTACCCAAGTCACATTATGAGAAAGAAGGTGCATTTGAGAAGACAAGACAGTAATAGGCTTCTGTTTTAAAGATGCATTATTTTTGTCCAACAGTGCATGTGCATTTATGGAATTCTACAAGCTTTTCTTTATTCATATAACCACAAGTTGGTTGTTTTTTTTGTTAGAAAAACAGAAACAATATTACTTGTCTGTCAAATTCAGGTCATGCAATCAAAATATAGTATATTGGTAGTTGTCCAGAAGCCCCCAAAACAAGCATGAATTCAATAATTTCATCAACAGAGCACACACAGTAAAGATCTAGATAGAATATCTTGCACTATTGTAAAAAAAATAAATGAATTGATGACAAAATGATAAATGTGAATTGTTGTGAAAAGGTAGCATGTAATGCATACAAACTATTTCTACCTGAAGTTTCTCTCTCACCTAATTACCCTTTTTTACACAAGATACACCCATGCATGTGCATCTCGTTTGCACTGTGGCAGCAGGTGGGTGCTCTCCTGCATACCACGCGTCCCCACCCATCATCCCCACACGGAGCAACCAGTGAAAATGCCAGTTGCTCCATGTGGGGCCACACATTCGGATGGGTGTGCACCTGCTCCCCGTCGCAACAGAGTGCCCACTGACTGCCCCCTCAGCCTATTTAAAAATGGTCAATGGAAAAGCTGCTTTTACCTTATTCAATGCTGCATAAATATTATTTTGGAGAATGGCATACATAAGGAAAGACATGCCCATCAAACCCATATAGTGGCGCCCACAAAGCCACTATATGAATTCCTCTTTTATTATTATTATTATTATTAACAAACATTTATATAGCGCCAGCAGTGTACCTGGCACTTTACAAAGTAATAAAATAGACACGGTCCCTGCCCCTAGGGCTTACAATCTGAGAGACAGGAGCTGGGGGAGAGACTTAGGAAGGGGAACAGAGGGAGAGACAAGGGGTCTAACATTCATGAAGATGCGAGGTCTCAAGTGCACGTACTTGGCTTGGTTACGATGAGAATGACAGCAGGCAGGTCCATGTTGCAAGGATAAGGGTAAACCGATCGTAGGTATAGGAATAGTGGCTCAGCAGGATAAAGAGTCAGACAGAGCAGAGCGAAAGAGGTGAGTTTTAAGGAGAGATTTGAAGGTATGAAGGGAGGGGGCAAGGCGGATGTGGACAGGGAGGGAGTTCCAGGCATGGGGGGCAGCAAGTGAGAAGGGACGAAGGCGCTTAGGGGAGCAGGGAAGGCGTGGAAGGGTGAGAGAAGGGACAGAGGAGGAGCGAAGTGCACGGGCTGGAGTATGGAGGGCGATAAGTGCAGAGAGGTAGGGGGGAGCAAGGTTGTGAAGAGCTTTATAGGTGAAGACTAGGAGCTTGTGCAGGATTCGTTCAGGAAGGGGAAGCCAGTGAAGCGAAGAGAGGAGGGGCTGCACATGGTCGAAGCGACTGGCGAGGTAGATGACCCTGGCAGCAGAGTTTTGGACAGAGATGAGGGGAGAAAGGTGAGACCGGGGAAGGCCAGTGAGAAGGAGGTTACAGTAATTGAGGCGAGAGATGACCAGAGCATGAACAAGAGTTTTGGCAGACGAGACAGAGAGAAAAGGGCGAATCTTAGCAATGTTATGGAGGGAGAAGCGACAGGATTTAGCAACAGAGTCAATGTAGGGTTTAAAAGAAAGGGCTGAGTCAAAGATGAAGCCTAGGCTACGGGCTTGGGGGACAGGCAGGATGGTGACTCCATCAATAGTTATTGACAGTGAGGAAGGAGAGGAAGGATGAGGGGGGAAGATAAGGAGTTCAGTTTTAGCCATGTTGAGTTTGAGTTGACGTTGAGACATCCAGGTAGAGATGTCAGAGAGACAGTTGATGAGACGAGCTTGAACAGAGGGAGAGAGAGAGGGAGTAGAGAGATAGAGTTGAGTGTCATCAGCATAGAGGTGGTATTGGAAGCCATGGGAGGCAATGAGTTTGCCTAAGGATGAGGTATAGATCGAGAAGAGGAGAGGGCCAAGAACAGAGCCTTGAGGAACACCAACTGAGAGGGGGAAGGAGGAGGAGGCGGAGTTGGAGAGAGACACATTAAAGGAGCGGTCAGAGAGGTAGGAGGAGAACCAGTTATGGACAGAGCCACAAAAGCCAAGGGAGTGAAGGGAATCCAGCAAGAGTGAGTGGTCAACAGTATCGAAGGCAGCAGAGAGATCAAGGAGGACAAGAATGGAATAGAGACGTTTAGATTTAGCCACCAGAAGATCGTTGGTGATCTTAGCGAGAGCAGTTTCAGTAGAATGAAGGGGGCGGAAGCCAGATTGGAGGGGGTCAAGGGAGGAGTTGGAGGATAGGAAGTCAAGGCAGCGGGAGTAGACAACACGTTCAAGCAGCTTGGAAGCAAAAGGAAGGAGTGAGACAGGACGATAGCTAGAAGGGTCAGAGGGGTCAAGAGTGGACTTTTTGAGAATAGGAGAGATTGTGGCATGTTTGAAGGCAGAAGGGAAAGAGCCAGTAGAGAGGGAGAGGTTGATGATGTGCAGGAAGGAAGGGTGCTTTTAGAAGCACCTACGTAATATAATGCTCAGATGTTTATAAGACACCTGAAAAAGGAAGTTTGTCTGATGGGGGGACACGGATAGTACTGCGTAAGTACAGATTTCCAATTTATACAAAAAAATATTTAATTTGTACATTATGACAATGATGATGGGAAAGCTTTTCCACCTTTCAAAAACTGCCTTTAGGAATTAAGAAAATGGTTTTTAATACGAGAAATGAGAATGAGAAATTTCTCATTACCAAGACTTTGAAAGGCAACACCTGTACATATTTTCCTGTTTAGCATGAGTTTTTATGGCATTAAATTTATTACTGCTATTATGGGATCATACGGGAGCTTCAGACAGAATTGTGACACTTTTGTATTAGCTACTGGCAGAATTGTACTATAAAGAATGAAGTCTAAAACGACGAGCCATGAAACTAGGCAGGAGGGGATGAGTAAAGTGGGAAAAAATGAACTGGGCAGTATCAAGTCAAGTGATCAGAGTAATAAATATCATGACAAACATCATGCAAGTTTGGCATTTTTAAGTTGTCTTAATTATACAATATATTGCTACCCCCTTCCCTCCCCTCCCCAAACTTATCAGTCTTCAGTTTCTAGTTCTTGCTACCGTTATTTTGTTACATATATCAAAGGTCACTCAAGCCAGAAAAGAATAAAGTGTAGGCTAAGAAAACAAGCTCAGCTTTAGCCCACACTTTGTTTCCAGTTTGACAGTAACCTTTGATATATGCAGGAAAAAAGTTTGCTATTTTTTCCTTGCCAGCAGACTACATTGCTGAGGCATCAAAAGACTATCTTCTTCCTCTAACAGGGGATCAGGAATTAAATTTTACAACTAGTTGTGCTTCCAGCACACACATACAAGATCCCCAAGCTATTTCACATATTGCATCTTGGGATATTCGTGGAGTTAAGTATATATAACAAATAGGAAAGCTGCAGTTCAGATCGCAAACAGTTGCATCTTAGGAGTTCTCTAAATTGTTATGGTACATTTGTGGGCAATTTCTGCGCATTACACATTTGTACTTTGACAAAATGGTGAAGTGAACCTATTTTGTTAGACTCCTTTACTATCACACTGTTTTTGGTTGGTTTGTTTTTTAAAAATCATATCTCCTTGTGTTTTTACTTCATATAATTGCTCATTAGAAATAAGAGTAATAAATTCCTCTGAATTTTTGTCCATCCACTGAAAGAAAGCAATATTACCCATAGTGCTGAATAACATGAAACCTAGAACAAAATTAGAAGTCAGAATAAATTCATTGTTGTTAAAATATATCTGAAAGTCAAG
This sequence comes from Sphenodon punctatus, assembly GCA_003113815.1. NCBI lineage: Eukaryota > Metazoa > Chordata > Lepidosauria > Sphenodontia > Sphenodontidae > Sphenodon > Sphenodon punctatus. The sequence goes on from QEPC01013045.1 coordinate 2,381,215, forward strand.
AAATAATGCAGCCAACAAGCCCACAAAGTCCCTCTGAAATTTTTACACAAAGCTTGCTCATGCATGAAAATAAACAAAATGCCATGTGCTTGGGGAAAACAGTTTAACACATGGAGAAATTTCCTAAGAATATAAATGCCAAAAGGGTACTCAAAATTCTATCATTACACAATAAATTAAACTACTGTAAACTTACATGATATTTCTTCAGAAGAATTCAGTTCACATCCTTTTGCCAGAACAAAGAAGCAAGGACATAAGGTATTATTTTAACTGCCCAATGAAAATACCATTACATCCAGATTGCCTTTAAGACATTTTACCTAATGAAGGCATTGCCTTATGATCTCTCTCTCCTGTGTCCTTTCACAGTCACATTTGCAAAACAAAGTTTGAAAGAGAATGAATAAACTACATTTTAGACACTGGCTAGCTGAACAAGTGAACTGGCACATCTGGGTTTGGGGAATTCAGAAGAAGAGGGAAACAATTGTCTTGATATAGAAACAACTGAAAAAATTGATGCATGTTTGAAGATATGCCAAACAGCAATATAACTCAATTACTTTTTTTGTGACTATTTTAACCAGACCAGAAACACAAAAAACATTTAACACACTTTCAGAGTTAAGTAAAAAAATTAACACGGAAAGCTCCAAAGTCTCATTTTCACACAACACACCCTGCACTCACCCTCAAACTTTTTTAATGTTTCTCCACTTCATCCTGTCTATGGTATATGAAGCCCTAGAGCACACCCGCTCCTCTTTCCCCAAGAGCAATAGGCTCTTGCTACCACAGCATTTTAGAACTTCTCCCTAGTTCTGAAAGCAGCTAGTTTGCCAGCTGTTTTCATTCTTGTACCCCCATCAAGAACACCTTCTGTGCCCTACAGTTTGAGAACCAATGCTGTGTGCAATACCACATGCCAACCTTCTCTCCACAAGACTAGCATATACCCAACCAACAGCCCCTTCCAACCCTAAAATTCTACAACCCTGTAGATAATGTGCTAAATTAAGGTCACAAGAAAAACTTGAAACGTATCTCCAACAGTAAGTACTGGGAGAAGAAAAACACAGATGCTGAGGTCCCCAAAAGGGGAACCATGGGTCTCTCACAAGTGGTGGTGGGGCCGACACGGGGGAGGGGGGAGCATACTCTGGACCTGTTCTGCATTAACGGTGAAGTAAGGGGGTATGGTGTGTTCACCCTCGCTGTCGGACCATTACCTCTTGCGAGCTTGCATCCTGGCACCCCTGCCAGTCTGTAGGGGTATGCGACCGATTAGGATGGTCCACCTCCAAAGACTTGTGGAACCGGAGGGGTTCCCGAGTGCCCTGGGAGATATGCCTGTAGACCTAAATGGTCACTCCATCAATGTCCTCGTGGGCTTTTGAAATTATTGGCTGGCTGAGGCCATTGATGGGGTGGCTCCTAAGCATCTGCTCCCAGCATTTCGTCACCGCAGGTCTCTACAGAGGACCTGGGGGGACTGTTGGAGTGACAGTGACGACTTACTCATGCTCAAGACAATCAATTGCGGCACAGAGCATTTTTAAAGACCTATACCATGGTTGGACGGGCAGCAAAAACTGTTTTTTGCTGCTCTCATAGCATCTGTGCAGTCCCATCCAGCAGAGCTGTTTCAGGTGGTGAGGGGTCTGGTCAGTGCAGCCAGTGTCCGCTTCGAACCAGATTTGTCCAAGGCCCGCTGTGAAATGTTTTTACCGTACTTTGCAGATAAAATTGCTCACATTGAGCATGAATTTGACCCTACCGTTTTAGAGGAAGTGGCAGAGCCAGACGTTAGGAATGCCCTGTCTGGTCAGATTTTGTGGGATGAATTTTAATTGGCGACACCTGCCGAACCAGTGGATGTACTAGGGTCTGCTTCAGGCCACAACTTGTGAACTAGATCCTTGCCCATTCTGGTTTGTGAAGGCCACCAGGGAGACGTTTGTGCCAGTGCTGGCAGGGATGATCAGCGCCTTCTTTAAGGAGGAAAGGGTGCCAGACTGCCTTGAGCAGGCTGTGATGCAGCCTCTCCTCAAGAAACCATCACTTGACAACGGTTCCCTGGCAAGCTACCAGCCTCTCTCTAACCTTCCCTTTTTAGGGAAGGTTATTGAAAGGGGGTGATTGAATGAGTGGTAGCCTGTCAGGTGATTTGTTTAGTTCAATTTTTACCCCACCCTTCCCAAATATCTCAGTAGTGTCAGAGTCCCTTATCATGACCAGGAGAGTCACTTTCAGCCAAGCTCTGCTCTGTATCTGACTGGTAGTGGGATATAAATAGTTGAAGTGGCCAGATATAGTGATGGGCCCAGTTCACAGTCTAGAGACAAAACACCATGAAGCCTAGAAGGCTGGCCAAGTCCATCAAGAGCTAGGTGGATTCCTTCTGCACCCTGAGCAGAGAGCCCCTCAGTTTTGTCCACCTTTCTTATGACAGGAAGATGAAACCCCTGTTGGTGTCCAAAACCACACGAAGAGAAATTATAGTCTCTGATGGATAAAACAAGCTCCTCTTCTGGTTGATAGTGAATCCAAGTCAGGTTAAGATGTCGTCATTTGAACAACTGTGTGTCCCTGAGTTTAAGATGATGATCATATTAGGTTAAACAAACAGGCATACAGATACACTCTGCTCTGCCAAGTGGGTAACCCAGATCTTTGTACATCCTCAAAAGAGGATGCCAAACAATGGCAGTGCTTTGTAGTGAAGGCGTACAAAGCTGTATGCATGTCACAGACAACATTAATGCACCAGGTGTATTTTAATATGGGGTAAGCATCTTGGGAGGTCTGCTGATGACAAGAAATCTCCCTGCTGCAAAGCATTCATAATTGACCTCAAGGATTCCATCCTGACATCCGTAGGCATTTGCGAAGTCTCTGGAGGACAAGAACCACTTCAGTGTCGCCATTATTTTATTCACTGTGCCCCCAAAAAGTATACTCCACAACTCTGACCACTAGCTGCTAGCGGTTAGACCTCCCCAATATCCAGAAGGAAACAAATGGCTGCAGGGGCGTTATGCTTCCCGATGTTTGAAAACCGGGGAGAATCAATTAAGAACCCTCACAGAAACTCTCAGAATTTTATCAAGTACTCTTTGGTCACTGTGTTCTACATCTGCTGATCTGAGGTAGTAACCACCCAATGAACCGCAAACTGCTGAAGGCACCCTCTACGCTGGTTACTTGGGTAGGGGGATGTGAGTCATGGTATGAACTGGGCACACTTGTACTGTAAGGATTCATGCTCCGTGTTCTGATAAGAGAGCTTGAACTATCCGTCATTTGGCTCTGGGAGCCCTAGTATCCCAACCACCAGATCTGACAAAAGAAAGGCCTGTAACTACCTTGTTTGCATGGCTCCTTCATGGTCATCATAACAAGGAGACTTCTCTTATTCTCAGTCAATACCTTCCTCGTAGGATGAACAAAGATCCTTGCACCGACAACGGAAGCCAAGGAAGTACTATTTCTGACTTATAAACTTCCTTCCATGCACACAGCCAAACCATCTGTCTTGCTACAACACTAGTTGCTACAGCACTTGCTGCAAATTAAAGGAAATCCATGTTAACAGCTGCCACAAAGCAAGCTGGGACCAACAGTTACTTAAAACAGCCCATTAGCTCCTTCATTCTTACTATTGTTCTCAAATCCTTCTTCCGTAATACTGAAGCCTGGATAAAACCAAATGCCAATGATGAAATTAGGATTGCAGCTGAAGAGATGTCAACATTTCTAGTCTTGATTTTCCCACCAAACTGGTCACTGGAATAGCGCTCTCCTTCTATCTACTTGCAGTACAGAGGCATTTGCAAGCTCCAGTGCACCGGCGTTAACTTTGTGCAACTTAAACTGCTCTGCCTGGTCCTCAGGCACAGTATAGAAGCATTTTGCAAGATTGTGTGCAGATTTAATCTCACTCTGCTTTAATGGCTTTTAACTATTGCCAAGGCAAAGGCAAGGCAGCAGCTAGCGGACAAAGACTAATTCCACATCCCTTCTCTATGTTTTAGTGCTCTGGGCTCCGAAAAGGGAAAATGCTAGATTCAACCTAACCCAGCCATTTTATCAGAGAAATTTGCCTGAAAATTATGTACAGTAGGCCACCCACACGTCTTCAGCCTCTGACCTCTTAACGTCCCCCCTGCCATTACCTCCTAGGTTGGAGAAATCAAAGGAGGGGGAACACTGGTAGTCCCCCTTCCAAGCAAATATTCCTGTAGGCCCTGGGTTCATAGAAGGACTGGGAAGGAAGAGGTATTGTGCATTACCCACAGCTGCCACCTGGGGCCTGAGGAAAGGCAGAGGACAGCAGAGAAGCACCATCTATGGGCACTTGCACATGTTACCCGGGGGAGGAGAAAAGGGTGCAGGGGGACTACATGAGGGCAATTATGGCTCTATTCTGATGGGAAATAGCATATGTAGGAATTAACTATTCTGCTTTTCTCCCATGAAAACAAGCGAAAACACCCGTGATAGTAAGAGCTACACTGGGGGACCTGGTGATGTGCAAGAATTCTCACGGGAGAAAAGTGGAATAGCCCTGTGCGCGCTAATTTCCATGAACATAGAGCCATGATTGTGCTCATGGAAATTGTCTCCGCCCTCCGCTAATGCATGCAAGCACCTCAAGACACTAGTTCTGAAAGGAGACAGCACTTTCTCTTTGTTGCAATTAACCTAGGGCCAGACTCCCTGAACTTCCAGCAGGGGTGAGCACCGACACCTGCAAGGGGAGGATGGGCTAGAAACCCCCAGGACGGGGACCTGCCCAAAAATGGAGAACTCGTCAGGCCATTTAAAGACCTGCTGTCCCAACTATACCAGTACAGTCTACGGGACCTCTCCCTCCTCATGGGACACTAGCCCAGGAGAGAGATGGGAACCCTTCCTGTGTGATGGCTGGAGTGGCCTTTCTTCTCTCTGAAGCAGGCAGAGAGGAACCAAGAGTCCTCTCCCCACATTTTTTCCGTGTGGGAGGAGAGCAATCTCACAAGCTCAGAGTCTTTGCATTGCCAGGCTCCTGAATGAGACTGTAAGCACCTGAGTGATGGTAGAAGAGTAGCTACCTGAGCACTGGCTGAGGGCTTTCAAGAGAGGGCTGCTTGCCGAGGCTTCCTAGAGTCCCAGCAAGACATTGCATATGCAGGAAAACTCTGTGCTGCCAAGGCGAAGTGGGTGTCAAGCAGCCAAGGAGAAAATCTATACATCATTTCCTGCTCCAGCCCCTAAAGCCCAGTAGAAGCAAAGTGTGTGGGGGGATAGGGGGACTGGCTGCCGACTTACCAATCCCCCTACATCCACCAAGAAGGAATAAATGAGAGGAGGAGAGAGATGGGAACCTCCCAAGGCCCAACTTCTTCCCATCTAACCAACCTTATACTCTGCCACCCATTGGGGAGCAGAGGGAGAAGCAGCACTCCTAAGTAAAGAAAAGGAAATAAAATTAAACCACAGGCTCTCAACTGCTGGAAAGGTACAAGATCCTATCTACCTCTGCCCAAGGCAGGACAAGTCTAGGATCACCTGGGGTTTGTCCCGCCATGAGGCAGAGGCTCCAAAACACTTTAGATCCTTTCTATTGTCCTTCAGGAGGGCAAAGCCCAGCAACAGACTGCCTACCAAAGATGGGAAAGGAAATTGTTTCATCAACTTTAACTGTAGCGCTCAAGTTTAATTATTTATAAATATATTAAATTGACTAGCATTGTTCTATGGCCACAGGTCTATAGTTAAGGCGGTTGCAAACTTCCATTGAAAAGCACAGTCGGTGTTAAATGAGACACAGTAGAGCAACCACTTGCAGTTTTGAGAAGAAAACATATAGACAGTTTTTGCAATGTGCATGTTACATTTCATTGCTTTAATAATTGAAGAACACAGTATACTAGATGCTTTTGGCTCTTATTCTAAATTTCGTCTTTTCTAAGAATAGTTATAGCACTGCTCAAGTACCAGGTCAACAGAACTTAACTTATGACATGCTCATGCGTGGTTGGGCTGTGGTGAAACAGTGGTCATCCAGCCAGCAAGGGGAACATTGTACGTTTCCTGCTCCAGCGTATGCAGCTTGTGCTTCACAGGCTGAGGGAATCACCTTCAAAATTCCCCCAGATGTCTGGATGATCCACACTGGAGCCAGACAGTTGGAGTGGGGGAGGACGAGGGTTAAAGCACCTGCCCCCATTCACTCTCTCCCCACCTGATCATTTACATTGCCCGTCGCCTGATCACCCACTCTGCCCCTACCCCACCAGGGAGAGTGAACGACCCGTCAATGGGGGAGAGTGAACAATTGGGTGAGGAGGCTGGCACAAGGTGAGGTGACTGCCAGTGCCATAGCTATTGGGTCACTGGGCGGCCTAGTTTCACCAATGCCTCGAGGAATCTTCCCAGCACACAGTAAAAGGTCGCTGCTAGGTTGGGGCTGGAAGTTTCTGTAGTAGTTAAAATTATTGACCAACTTTGTGCTGGGCTCGCAGGCACAATAGTGTGGCGGCAGCTGAGATGGTAGCCATGTGGGAAACTGCTTACTGCAAATGCACGCCTCCCTCGCAGGTTGCGTATGTTTGCCACCCAAACTGGAGCAGACACTCCTCTCTCATGCCTGGCCAGAGCCTGGCCTCCTCAATCCCTGAAGCTGCACTCAGGACAGAGCCAGAGGAGCTTGCCTGACAGTGCCCAAACCACCCTAAAATGGAGTGCCAGCTGGACTCATAACTCCCAGCCTGAGGCAGCAGCTAAGCAAGAGCATGAAGGGGTCTGGCGGAAGTGAGGTGACTGGATGAACCGTCATAGTCGGGGGGAGAGACAAATGGAAGACAACAGAAGACAGAAGGTAGGGGAGGGACAACGACACCCACACTAGTAAGTTAACAGCTCCCTACACATACACAGCAAGAAATACTAGCTTAAATGAACATCCTGTCAGGACTGGATGAGGATACCTCCCAGTCCTGACTAATCCCCACTCGCTGACTCTGAGCCCCGAGTCCTCCCACTGTACCCACCCCCCCGCCAGCCACTCTGTGTGTACACACATATGAAGTATGTCTCCATGTGAAAATGAGGAAGAGTGTGTTTAAGGGAGAATGAATGCGTGTGTACGACACACATTCTCTGTGTCTACCCTCCATCCCAGTCCTCCAACCTCCACTCCATCTGAGCCCCTCCCCCCTAAATCCACTCACTGCAGACCCCCAACCCCTCCCACCCACCTGCACCCCTAGTCCCTTCCACCTGCACCCACACTCCCCAAAACCTTTGCAGTTTCCCACCCACCTACAACACACCCAGCCCCTCTCTTGATGGTTTCTTCCGAGTCACCCTTGGAGGGGCCCATAATTGTGGTCCAAGACCAGGCCCTTCCCAGTCTCGGCTGGCTTGCCCCAGCTCCAACATGCCACTGATGCCCCTATCCTCCCTTCGGTCACTCCCGAGGTTATCCATTGACCCACATCACTAACCAGCTGTCTTAATTCTAACAATGCATTCCCATAACCAACTTAATTCACCACCACTTATTCCATTACTTACACCAACTACTGCTGCCTTGGTGCCGACAGGTGTGCACCAAGCACCCGTGTGTCAGAGCATTATATGTGGGGTCTGAAGGTACTCCAGTGCAGTGAGCGCTTCCTGCATATCAGAGTAGACGAGTGGCTACTCAAGAGTCTGGCAACCCATCAAGGTCGTGAAGAACCTCGGCCACCATGACATCCTGAATTGGCGACTCAGTACGGGAGAACTCCAGTGGCGTAGTCCTCTTGTGCTGACATTTCTTCCCGTGCCTGCCTGGCTCCAAAGAGAGAAATCTATGTGCAGACGTTTGCACAGGTAACCTGCGTCAGCACAGGGAGAGATGTTCCCAACTCAGCGAGGTCTGGAACTTCTTTGGGTCCTGAAGTGTCTGGGCCAGCTTCAACCTCTTTGGCACAAAAGTTCCCTAACAGTTCAGGTCCAAGGGTGCTTCCCTTGGGGCATGGCCACAACAGGAGACTGTCAAGGCTGCTCTCAGCAAGCCTACAGTTATGACTGACTCGGGACCTGCTCCTGAGTGGACATGGACCGGACAGTGAGGTGCACCGCCATCCGGCAAGCTCTGCCCTCTGGCACACTGTGCAGTCTGAACCCTGCCAAATTGAGCATGCCACAGGGTTATGCTTGGTGCCTACACAGAATAGGCACCAGTCATGGTCACCTTCGTCCAGGATCTTCACCGCACAGAGATTTTATTTGCAGTTATCCAGGCTGCTACTGAGCCTCACAATAGCATAAAATAAATTAACTTAAGAGGAATGCTGAGGCAGGGCTACGTGGACACCCCTGGGCATGAGAAAATAAAAGGAAACATGCTTGCTATGATTTGACATGGGCACCCGATCTACCTATAGTAGGTCTGGGTGAGGGGAAAAAGAAGAACTGCCTGATCCCCTTAAAGCATTGTACTGGCAGAAGAACATCCATTTGGCAAATCTAAGCAATGTAAAAACATACAGGAAGAGCAGCTGACTGCTGAAATGCAATCTGCAGGGTTTATTATCTCAAATACAAAAGCCATCAGATGTGTAATGGATAAATATGCGTTCTCCTATTTGAGTTTTTTTTAAAACAAACACCACAGAACACCAACTGATTCAAAGATAAAAGTAATTTTACTGTCCACTTCCTCAGTATAGTGTAAGTCAACAATAAAGCAAATCCAACTGTAAAATATGCTAGAGATACTAGAACACTGGTTTGTACACAAGATGAAATTTAATAACTAACATGAAAGCAGACTATGAGGGAAAAACGCATATCTAAACATACTCCTACCTTGCCTGCTGAGGTTAATGAAACCAGTGAATTTCTAAATGACTGAGGAAAAGAGCTATCTACTTGACTGCCTATTCCATCAATAGTCTGATAGGACTTTAATGATATTTCATTCCCAGCTATTGATACATTGGCCCATAAACCCTGCTTCTGCCCACACAGGTCATTATAGTTCACAGCTAACATACAGAAGTGTGCAAAATAGACTGATATTTCTGTACAGCAGATTATGTACTTCCACTGAAAAGGGCTAAACTGTAATGAATAATCTGCTCTAGTGATGCCGATGTTGCAACTGTTCCAGAAAGTTATCTCTCTAGCAAAAACTTTTTCATCTCCTCTGCTATCATTTATCCATCTTGTTTGTCAAGTAGATTACCAGTAAAACTAATTACGAATACGAAAAGGCTTAGTGTAACACAAGGAAAGGACAGAGCTCCAAGAATACTGGCAGGATCTGACCATACCCTATCGTACTTGAAGGGTCCCAATTCTACTGAATAGTTGTAAGATGTCTGCAAAAATCTGGGAGGCTCAGGGCCCGATTCTGAGGGTCCCTGTCCCTCACCCTGCTGGGCTAGGCGGGTGGGGGTTGACTCCATCTCCTAACCTCCCCAGACTGCTTGCATCTACGCAGCAGCAGGATTCCTGAGCACAGCTTTTACACTCCCCCTCCTCAGCACAGCTGGCAGCCAGGCTGGGGAGAGGTCATCAGCAGCACTTATGACTCCTGCCTGTGGACCAGGCTGAGTTGGGAAGATAGCCTCCCTTCGCACCCTCCCCAGCATGGCAAATCAGTTAAACCGGTGGTGGTGGCAGCGACAGCAGCTTCTACCCACGGCTCTCCAGTCGGCTCCTTCTTGACGTTTCCTGGCCTGCTCCCACAGGGCATCTCAGGGCGATGCAGCCAGATGGTGGTATCTGAACACGTCATTCTCGGAGACCCTGGAACCAGCCAGACAGAGCTGGCCGGAGAGCTTCTGGGAGAAGCTGCCGCCACCGCCGCTGTCACCAGGTGAGTTGCTTTACCAGGCTGGGTATGATGGGAAGACAAGACCAAGAAGCCCCCCGTACCCAATGCAGTCTGACCATGGGCAGAAGCTCCTAGTTTTCCTTACCCTCCATGGAATCTCCTGCTCTGCTCCTCCACTGCACAGGCTGGAAGTTCTGTGCAGGGAAAAGCAGGGCAGGAGACTCTGCTGGGGAGGAGGATTTCCGTCACAAATTTGCATATTGGGGTCCCGCATTTGGCTGAGGGCTTTACCTACTGGTAACTACGATAATATCTTACATCAACTTCTACATTCAGATGTAGACAAACACTGAGGGGTGGGGAGGGGGGCAAAAAAGGAGGAGGATCCAAGCCTCACTTATTCAAAGGCTACACCATTTCCGCAAGATGTGGCTGCCAAAGCTAACTTAGAAAAATAGCAACAACAAGATTATAACTTGAATTATAAACAAAAAATAGAGATTAACAAAGAACAAGCACAGACAAAAAAAGGGAGTTGGGAAAGAAACCAACAGATGCTATTCAAAACCAGTCTGAATCCCAAAAGATGTAACTGACATAGGTGGGACAGACACTTCCCCCGATTCAAAATAAGAATCAAAATTCACAGGTAAGGAAATTTTTCCCCTCTCTCTTTTCACGGAGTGGACAGTCAGAAATGATGGGGAGTCTCCAAGCAGTGCTTTTCAAAGGGAAGGTGGATCCCCACCAGTCCAAGTAAGGAACAGTCTTCCCCTGGTTGGATCCAATTCCCAACTGGACTAAGTCAGAACTTTCTTAAGCACCCAATGGTCAAAAGCTGCTTCAGCAGATACTAGATTCCTCCCTGTAGTGACATGTGAAGGAATGAGCAGAAGACCAGGTAGCCACTCTGAAGATTTCCTTCATTGATGTCTTACCCAACAGCACCAAATTCTTAGCATCCCCTAAGATGATGCACAGCAATTCCCACACGAGGAGGAATCAACAAGGCCTTGTAAGCCTTCAATATGCAGGAGCTATGCCATCTAGCTAGGGTACTTTTTGAAGCCTTCCTACCCTTTCTCCTATCCCAGACAACAACAAACGGGGCAAAGTCCTTTCTAAAGTGGCTATACTCATCCAGGTAGTTTGAGTGCCCTCCTGATACCTAGTCTATACCATTCCCTGTCTCAAGGGTGCTGGAGATTGTGGTAAGAGAACAGATTTAGTTCTAGATCCATACAGAACTGACTTTCTGTGTGAATGTGGGGGGTCTACCTAAGGACTAGCTTGCCTTTGCGGAAAATGATTCTGATTCAGTTCTGATTCAGAAGAATGAGCCCCCAAACTCAAAGACTCTGCAAGCTGAGGTCATGGATACCAAGAACACGGTCTTAACCATTAAAAAAAAAAAGACATTTGCAGAAACCACTCAAAGGGAGGATGCAAAGTCATAAGGATAAAATCCAGCCTCCAAGTAGAGAAAATGCAGATAAGCAGTGGACAGATGAGCTGTGCTGTCTTGTGGAATCTCCTAACATGAGGATGTGAGAACAAGGAAGGCTGGCCTCCACAGAGGATAATACTCAAGTATTAGCCTTGAGACTCCCACTTCCTTGAGAAACTACAGGGCATCCGATACTACCACACTGGCCATCCTGCACCAGTATATGAACTTCAGCCAAGCTGCACCAAATATGTACCTTGTACATCAAAGATCAGAAAGATGGTAACAAGGTATCCAAGTGACTACTAGAGCAACCACAGGCAATCAATAGAGACTTTTCAAAAGTCAAGTGCAACATCTGTGGGTCCAGTGCAAGCGGCAACATACATAGGTCCAGATGGAAAAACCGGTCCCTGGGATAGGAAGTTAGGACTCTCAGTGTGATGTAGTCTCTCTCTCACTGGAGGGAGCTGGCTGCACAAACTGTCTGGATCCCTTGCAGCTGTGGCATTCTCCTCTCCTCCCCCAGGTAACACAATAAAGGGGAACTACCCTGAGGATGGTGCCCTCTGGGCGACAGCCGAATGGTGCCGCCAAAGGGTGAAGAACCGTTGGCGCGGCGTCAGCGGGCAGAGGCGGACATCCTAACGAGTGGGATTACCATCACACCGCTGCCGCTACCCTGCTGCTGCCCTGCCACCACCAGAACCCTGGACCAGCGTGGGGGCTGGGGGCTAGTGAAACAAGCTGGGCTGTCAGCCCCACCACCGCCATCGCCGCTAGGAGATGGGACCTAGGAGGATGTTGGGAGTAGGGATTGGTTTGGGGGGGTCCTGACATATGCGCCCAGATGTGAGGTGGAAGCATATGGAGGAAGAAATGTTGCCCGGTGTGAAGGGGCGACGGGTGGATGGGGGGGGTATTGGGGGGGTGAGGGATGAAGGGACTGGGTTGGGGAGGAGGCGCAACTCCCCTTGGTGTGAAGGGGCGCAGCCCCTGCAGGAGGGGGAACTGCCCTCCAATGCAAGAGGAGGTCAGGGGGTGTAGTAGTGGGTGGGGATCTCCCTTGGGAGACTGGCGGTATGGCCCCTGTGGAGGGTTGGGGGGCAGAACGGCGGGAGTCCGCAACTATAGGGATAATCTTGGGCCGGGGGAATTATGGTCCCTCTGGGAGGCAAATTAGAGCTGTGAGGCAGGACACATGTTAAATTCCTGTCCCGCTCACTAGCCCCCAGGGAAGCGGTGACATGATTCAGGATCAGAGGTCCCCCAGCCTTGGGTTACTGCTGCTGAATGCGAGGTCGGTGGCCAATAAGTCAACTGCGGTCCGGGAGATGATCCTGGACCAGGCGGCCCACCTCACATATATCACGGAGACCTGGATGGACAATGAGTCAGGGCCTATATTGGCTGACCTTGTTCCAGCTGGGCACTCCGTGCAGCATCAGCCTCGGCTGGGGGGCCGGAGGGCAGCGTAGCCATTGTTTTTAAAGATACATTGTCTGCGAGGAGATTTCCTCTTCAAACCATCATGGGGATAGAGGGCCTGCATTTTGTGTTTGAATTGGCCAGAGACAGATTAGGGATACTGCTGATATACCGGGCACGCACCTGTACGGCAGCTTCCCTATCCGCACTGACTGAGCTGGTGTCGGGGGTGGTCTTGCAGTCTCCCAGGGTGATAGTCCTGGGTGACTTCAATATCCATGCCAACGTCAGTACTGGAGGAGCAGAGCATGAGTTCATGGCCGCCATGGCAACCATATGCCTGTCTCAGAGGATTGTGGGTCTCACACAAATTGGGGAACATACCCTAGACATGGTGTTTTACACAGGCCTTGAGGCGGAGGATCCATTAGTAGGGGATGTGCCAGCAGAACCCTTGTCGTCATGGACGGATCATTATCTCCTCCGGGCAGGTATCCTGGTGCATGTCAGACCCCGGAAGGGTGTAGATGCAGAACCAATTAGGATGGTTCACCCCCGATGGCTTATGGAACCTAGAAGTTTCCTGACTGCTCTAGGGAATGTACCCTCTGATCTTGATGGCTCCAACTCGATGACCTCGTGACCATGTGGAATTCCGTGTTGGCAGAGGCCATTGATCGGGTGGCTCCCAGGCTTCCGTTCCTAAACCACCGACAACACAGGTCCCTGTGGTATACAGAGGAACTGCGGTGGATGAAGCAGGAAGGGCGGCGATTAGAGCGACGGTGGCGTCACGCACATGCTGAAATTGACTGATTGTGGCATAGAGTCTGGTTATGTACCTATGCCATGGTGGCGCGGGCAGCAAAGAAAGTTTTCTTTGCTGCCCTCATTGCGTCTGCTAAGTCACCCCCGACAGAGCTTTTCTGGGTGGTGAGGGGGCTGGTCCGTTTGGTCTCCCTCCCCCTGGATTTAGAGTAATCCAATGTCTGCTGTGATTTGTTTGTGGACTTTTTTGCAGATAAAATTGCTTGGATCCACCACAGTTTTGACGCAACACTTTTAGCAGTAGGTGAACCAGAGGTAGTAGAAGCCCCATCTTGTCCTGTTTTGTGGTATGAATTTCAGAATGTGTCGCCCTCAGATGCAGGGGATGCCCTGGGGTCTGTTCAAGCCACTTACTGTGAATTAGACCCATGCCCGTCCTGGCTGGTCAAGGCCAGCCAGGAAACATTAGGCCCATTGCTGGCAGTAATTGTCAACGCCTCCCTGGGGGAGGACAGGATACTGGACTGCCTTAAGGAGGCGCTGGTGCGGTCCCTGCTCAAGAAACCATAACTGGACGTTGGCATCCTGGCCAGCTATCGGCCAGTCTCTAACCTTCCCTTTTTAGGGAAGGTTATTGAGCGGGTGGTGGCTCGACAGTTGCAGGAGCATCTCGAGCGGATTAACTTTCTCGATCCCTCGCAGTCAGGTTTTCGCCTTGGATATGGCATGGAGACTGCACTTGTGACCTTGGTCGACGACCTATCCCGTGAGTTGGACTAGGGTCATTTGACCCTGTTGATCCTATTAGCTCTCTCGGCTGCATTTGATACCGCTGACCATGAGTTGTTGGTGACTCGGCTGCGGGAACGGGTAGGGATTGGCGGGACCGTTCTTGAGTGGTTCCGCTTCTTCCTGGCTGGGAGTCCAGCGTGTGGTCCTGGGTGATTTTTCATCTTCTCCCTGGGGTCTCATGTGTGGAGTCCCACAGGGTTCTATCTTGTCCCCTCTCTTGTTCAATGTGTACATGCAGCCTTTGGGGGAGGTTGTTAGGGGGTCTGGCATATGGTGTCATCAGTATGCTGATGACACCCAGCTTTGTCTCTCATTTCCATCTGACTCAGGCCCCGCAGTCTCGGTGCTTACCCGGTGCTTGGCAGCTGTGGGGGATTGGATGAGGGCAAGCCGTCTGAAGTTAAATTCCAATAAGACGGAGGTGATGGTTGTGGGGAAGGCCGGGGGAGTGGTGGCTCCCATCATTGATGGGGTTCGTCCTGCCCTGGTATCTCAGGTTTGGAGTCTGGGCGTGCTTCTGGACCTGAAGCTCCACCTGGATGCCCATGTGGCGGCTGTGGCGAAAGGAGCATTTCGCCAATTACATCTGGTGCATTGGCTTCGGCTGTATGTCTCGGACTCCGACCGAGCCATGATCATCCATGCTTTTATTACCTTGTGATTGGACTACTGAAATGCACTCTATGTGGGGCTACCCTTGGTGCCTGTTCAGAAGCTGCAACTGTTGCAGAATGCGGCGGCTCGTCTAACGGGGATGGGCCGACACGAGCATATTACACCACTGCTTCACTCTCTGCACTGGCTGTCTATAGTCTTCAGGGCCCAATTCAAGGTGTTGATCTTTAAAGTCCTGAACAGCCTGGGCCCCACCTACTTGCGAAACCGCCTCACCCCCTACGGTCAGGCGGGGGTGCCCTCCTCGAGGCCCCCCGGGTTTCTCGGGTGTCGACCTTGCCGAGAACGTTCTCTGTGGCCGCACCGAGGTTGTGGAACTCTCTCCTGTTGGAGGTCCGCCTGATTACCAACCTCTCCTCTTTCCATAGACAATGTAAGACCTGGCTGTTCTGCCATGCCTTTCCTGAGGGAGAGGGGGTGGGTGGGGTTAGGGTGGGGGGTATGTTTTTATATTGTGTTTTAATGGTGTTTTGAATCCTATTATTACTGTTTTAAGTTGTTTTAATATGTTGTTAGCCGCCCCGAGATGCTTTTAGCAGGAGGGGGCGGCATACAAATTGTATTATAAATAAATAAATAAAAATTAATGACAGCAGAGAATCAGGGTCTCCTTAGCCAGTGAGGTACCACCAGGATCACACATGGTCCTCTCTCTCTGGTCTTCCGAATTACTCAAGGAATGAAGAAAAAGGAGATAATGCTTGAAGACCCCCCTGTCCCCTGACAGAGAATCCAGGTCTGCTGTTCCTGGATAGTTCATCCTGAAAAGGGACTTCGTAGACCTTTTGATTATACCTCTATGCAAAGAGGTCCAACGCTGGTGGACCAAAGTGACTTGCAATATCCTGGAATGCTGCCTCCAATATAGACCATTCTCCCATATTTATAGTTCCTGATGGCTGAGCCAGTCTGCTTGGATATTAAGGGAAATTGCAATGCAGACTGCCTTGGATGAAGGCTGGATGTTCTTCCCCTTTGTTTTACAATTGTGCTGTGTGTGCACAAGCACACTCTTCTCTCCCCCCTCCAACTCAGCAGAGAAACGAAGCACAGCTAGGCAAATGGCTTTCAGTTCCAGGGGATTAATGTGGCAGAACACCACCTCTTGTGTCCAAGTACCCTGAGCTGATTTGTGAGCAAAGTGGACTCTCCAGCCCCAGCTGCTGCCATCTATGTTCAGAATCAGTCTCTATGGGTCTTGAAGAGGCATTTGCTGTGAAAGCCTGGCCAGAATCGACCACTACTGAAGAATGTAGCACAGAGTGGCCCCAGAGAGTCATGTGTCTGCAGGATCTGTCCCTGAAGACCCCACACCCACATAAGGAACCCACCCACCCCGGTTTCTCAGACTGTAAGTCTTAGGGCAGGGACCGTGTCTATTCAATTACTTTGTAAAACACCACGTACATTGCTCGCGCTATATAAATGCTTGTTTAGGAATTGATGTTGTAATAGCCTATTTGGCTGACAATTAAAAAAAAAAACTTTATTATTATTATTATATAAATGCTTGTTAATAATAATAATAATAATAATAATTTTCAGGTGCTCTTTATTTCACAGTGTTTATCCTTTCTGCATACAGTCTAAAAACACAGTCCAATCTCAGACCTGTAAGGCTTCTCCCTCCAAGCTCATCTGGCCTGGCACAGTCCCTTCTGAACTCAGTCACAGTCTGCAGTCCTCTTTATAATGGACATCTACTTGCAGACACAGTCCCTCGGGACATCAGCATCAGAGCCTCCCCCCTTCCCTGCAGTTGTTGTGCATTCTCTGCTTCTCTGGTTGCTCACTTGTTCTAGAAGCAGAGCTGTCCCTGGCTCTGAATTATTCAAGAGATCAGGAGAAAAGGAGAGAATGGAAACCCCTGTTCCCCAGCCACCTACCCAACCTCACTGGTTGCCGCCTCTGACTGAAGGCTCAGCTTAGTCTTTCTAGGTTTAGGGCTGTCCAAGTCATGCACAGCCAGCTGGCCATATTCAGGAACTTAATTGCCAGGCTCAGGAGGCTAGTCCAGCTGAGAAACATTAGGGTGCTATCCTGTGCTGCCTCCCAGGCTGGTACAGTCCTTAATGGGCCAGGATCAGGCAACCAGCCTGACCCTACTCCAGAGACCTTCATTCACCTTCTGGGGTACTGCAATTGGCAGATCATGGAGGCTGCAATTTCTTGTTGGAAAGGTCGAAGGTCCTATTGTAGTGGACGCAAATGAAACCTGCTGTAGCCTACCACGTCCAAGCAACAGAATAAGCTACTGAGCACGTGGACTAGAAACAAATCCTACCAGGTGGTCTCACTTTTGAGTGGATTGATCGGGCTCAGCAGCTTCTTTAATCTTCCCTCTGACAGGAAAACATGAACTACGCTGATGTCCATTCTCCACCCCCAGGTACAGGAGAAACTGAAGGTCATACAGCTTTTCTCTTTGCTGATCTGGAAGTCAGGGGGCTCTAGTCACTCCATGGTCAGATGAAAGCCTCTATATCCACTAGGTGTTGAATGGCTCCCAAAATGGATGTTTGACCAGATCTCTAGATGTGGGAGGGGACAGAAAATTATCCTTTGGGTGAACGTGTCTGAGAAATTGTCACTTTCACCCACTTTTCCAATCACAGTGCCACTCACAGGTCAGCAAATCCTTGATCAGCGGTTCCAAGAAGAGAATGCATTGCCAGTCAGGCAGAGTTGAGTTGGCCTGTTGGAAACTGGTTTTTGTCAAGCTAGACTTGTTCTGTGGACCCTTTGCTTTTGCCATGTGTACCTGGCTGCCACCTGCCCTTGAACCATTCTTTAATGGCATCTAAAATTTCTGCTTTTGTGGGATTGAGAAGTATTGTCTATTCCTTACCCTGAAGAGAATACCAACTTGACAACAAGCTCCAGACAGGCCACATTTAAGGCACTTTCACACCTACAGGAAAGGGTCGTTGGGAACCCAGTAGATCATAGGTGCATGCAAATTAGCCATGTCTTGGAGTTGCAAATGCTAAGAGCCAGGTGATTTCCTCCAATATGTATCTTTAGAACATCAGTTGACCGATTGGCGAAATCCAGGACAGTCGGCATTCTAATAAAACGACCCAGCTTTTGACAGGAAGATCTTGTTTAATGAGCAATTCCCAGTTTTTTTGGTTACACATGATTTCACACAACTATGTTGCCAAATCATCACTCCAAGGGAGGAAAATGTCTGGTTGTTATCTTACACCTTCTCTTACCAAGTTCAGGAGGCAATGACAGAGATACTAGGCCATCTGGCCCTTGCAACATCTGGTATGTGCTGACCTGTGTGATAGTTCAGGTTTCCTTTTCATGTGAAACTAGGAATGGGCCTTTTCCTCAGAGCACTAGTTTGGCTCTGTTCAAACTCATAGGCCCATACCTATACCTTCCATGATTGAAGCCAAATGTAACTTTGAGCCACTATGTTTGTTACCATTGCTCAAACGTACAGCTGTACGGTGTCTAAGGTGGCATAAGAGGCATAGGCCTCTGCAAGCAAGAGCACTTTTTGAAGCCATCTTTCAACTTCTTGGCCTCTGTCTTCTTTTAGGGAGAGTCCCATGGGGGGCAGGGGGAGACCTGTTTTGCTGAAGCTTGAGATTTAGGCCTGAAGAGCTAGGAAATATGCATAAAAGTTACTACTGAGGGTAATATATACCTTCCTATCTAACCTGCCCTTTGGATATCCCTCCCCGTCAGCTGTCAGAGAAACAAGCTTAGCTAGACTATCTGCTGCTGTGCCTACCTTGGGTAAACTAACCAGCTGCTCCTGGTATTTGGGGACAGAGTATAAGTGCCTCATGTGCTTGTGGGTCCCCATAAATCTGGGATGCTGCTCCCATTCTTCCTTAATAGTATCCAGATAAAATTGGGCCAGCAGAAGGTCAAACAGCCTAGTCCCCTACTTAGAAAAGGCCTTTTTCTTCTCCTTAGGAGGATCCCAGTTCTAGGTCCCTTCTTGCCTCTCCAGATAAGTGAATGGGAAGGGGGAGAAGTCCTTCAAGCGGTTCTGCAACAGATACTCCTTAGGCCTGGGTTTACACCTCCTAGGGCCAGCTGTGGCACTGTGGTCAGATATGGATGATGCAGAGTGCTCTCCAACAGGAAAATCTGACACCCCATCCCATCCTCCATATTATAGGCCGATGTATTATCGTCCTTGGGTCACCCACCCTCCCTCAAGGCAAGGCCTGGAGATGGGGGCATGAAGCAACCTGCCTCCCCAGTTGCACCTATACAGGATCAGGTACATCATACCACAGGGTCAAGGGTTCCTGGTCTGAGGTTGTTTGAATGCTCAAGTTGAGCGCACTCACCCTCCACAGCTGCCTGGGTCTGCTCCACCGTGTCTAGCCCTGGACTGGGCTCTCCGCACCTGCTCTTAAACAGAGCAGCACCCTCTTGGCTGGGTAGCAATGTTGTGTCAAACTGTCAAGACCTCCTGCCTCTGCAGCCAATTCTTTAGTTCAGGAGGGTTGAAGGGGGGCAGGGGAGGGAGCAGCTAGTATGAGGCTCAAAAAGATGTCTCAAAAATGACTCTTTTTTCCTCTACAGTCTCTGCAGATCAAATGATGCTGTCTAAACAGTAACTGCAGTTAATACTGTTAGACAATACCTGCTGTCTGAGCAATCTGCAGGTAGTACCAGTCCATAACAAAAGTAGGCGGCCTAATCGCCGTGACATTTACAAGCAACATCTTTAAGCATTTCCTCATGAGACAAGGCTAAGGGGCTAGTATTCCATGCTGACGAGTAGAGAGGCGGGGAAGAGTAGAAACAATACTACCGGGAAGAGCTTGAGACCCCTGAACACAACAATTCCTTTTATTCTTTGGTGCTTGGGGGCAGTGTGGAAGGATCCCAGGGGAAGAGAAAGATCCGTGGATTGAGAGGAAGGCAGGGAGCTGGAAGAAATTCTGAGTGAGTTCAAAAGGCTCTGGCTATAAAACAGTCGCTGGACATGTTCTTAATTAGACTTCTAAGGGCGATCTCAATAAAAAGTTGCAGCCATAACCCAGTTTAGTGGTGTCCTTGCCATCTTTCATGCAATGCGGTGGCAAAAAAAATTAGACCTAGCCTCTTGATTATGTAAAATGGCTCAAAAACACATTTTGTGAGCCATCCCGAGCTCCTGTGGCAGGAGGCGGCGGTCAAGAAATCCAACAAATAAATTTTAAACTATTTTTGAGTATTCCTGTTCCTGGATACACTTTTCAGGCCAGCAGTTTGGAGATGCACATGGCCTCAGGACACTTCTCATTGACCCAGATTAACTCATTTGAATATGGGTCTAAGGATTTATTTGACCAAGTATCAGACCAATTTAAAACTGTACTAGAAATAAATAAAACTATTTCGTGTAAAATTTGATATACAATATATCAAGGCTCCAACTTTGCATTTCAGAAGAATGCTGCTTGTTTAAATTAACCCTGAAGCATAGATAACTTCGTACAGCTTTTTTAATTTAACATTGTTTCCCAAAAATCTTGTGCAATTTTGGTGGCATAGTACATACACTACCTATCTTAAAAAAAAAAAATTCAAATAAGCAAAAACCTGTTTTATGTGGACAAGATTAGCAATTGCTGATCATCTATCTTTTTAAAAGGTCAGAAGCGCTTACGAGCTATTTAAATGATTAAAGTGCTTTCTTCTGTTTTTATGACTGCCCTGAGAGCTCTACCAGCTATTTTACTGTCACCGAGCCTTAGTTCAAGTGATTGCACCTCTGCTTCTGTTACATTTACTATCAATGTGATTACTTCAACTCTAGTAGCATACAGTTGCCAAAAGTACTATAATTATTACCTTGTTGTACTGTATACAATGTACCATCTACTGTAATATCTTCTAGAAAAGGGAACTGGGGCTCTTACCTGTGAGTCCCTGTTCTGCTCGGGCTAGGCCAGTCCAGCCCTTGGGTGACACTGCGCTTGACCAGCAGGAGGCAGGAATCAAAGAAACTGACTGCCCATGCGCGGGGTCACCCCCTTGCGCAACTCAGTTGTAGTACAGCCAACAATCTGCAATGCACTCGAAACATAGTTAATGCACACACAGAATCAGCTGCACTGTATGTAGACCCTTCCTGCTGTCGGGAGGGCCGCTGAACTGGCCTAGCCTGAGCAGAACAGGGACTCACAGGTAAGAGCCCCAGTTCCCTTTTCTGCTCTGGGCTGCGGCCAGTCCAGCTCTTGGGATGTACCCAAGCGGTACCGTGAAGTAGGGAGGGAGACAGCGGCACTATGGCAGAACAGCCTGCAGGACCCGCCTGCCAAAGGAGGTGTCTGCCAACTGGAACAAGTTCAATTTGTAGTGCCTCGTGAAGGTGTGCAGGGAGGCCCAAGTGGCGGCCCTGCACACCTCATAAGGAGCTCTGGTTGCAAAGGCGGCCGATGTGGCAGCTCCCCGGGTGGAGTATGGCCAGATAGTTTGGGGAGGGATCTTCCCTTTTGCCTTATAGGCCTCTGAGATGCAGGCCACCACCCACCTGGATATGACGGCCTTTGAGGCGTTGGATCCCTTCGACCCAGGGCATATGTTGATGAATAGGGCCAAAGAGGATCGGAATGTGGCCATGCGCTTTAAGTAAATGCGCAGAGCTCACCTGACGTCAAGGGAATGCCATTCCTTTTCTCTGGGATGGGTGGGCTGCGGGCAGAAGGAGGGGAGGCAAATCTCCTGGCTTCTGTGGAACATGAAGTTGACCTTTGGTAGGAAACCCTGGTCCAATCGGAGCACCACCGAGTCCCTATTGAACTGGCAGAACCCCCTCTCTATGGAAAGTGCCCCCAGTTCTGACATCCGTCACGCGGATGTAATAGCAACAAGAAAGGCGACCTTAATGGACAAGAAGAATAGTGAAACCCTCTTGAGGGATTCAAAGGGTGGTGCGTGGAGCGTCCCGATGACTAGGTTGAGGCTCCAGGATGGGAACCTGTGTACAACTGGAGGGGAAATAGCCCTGGCTCCCCTTATGAACCTGCGAATCAAGGGTTGACCTGATACCTTGAACCCCTTGACTGGGAGGAACACGGAATCGAGGGCGGAGACTTGCCTGGCGAGGGTATTGGGCTTAAGGCCGCAGTTTAGACCCTCTTGCAGAAACTCCAGGATTTGGGGGATTCGAGCCTTCTCTGGGTCAAGTGTCTTCTTTTGACACCATCCCTTGAAGGCCTTCCACGTGGATTGATAGATCCGGCACGTGGAGGACCTTCTGGAAGCTAGGAGAGTGTTCATTAGTGCCTCCGAGAAACCCTGCTCCCTTAGCGCTGCGCGTTCAATGTCCATGCAGCTAGCTTCAGGTGGGCCAAACCCTCGAAGTGGAAGGGGCCCTGTGTCAAGAGATTTGGAGTTTGTGGAAGGAAGAGGGGGGTTGATACTGCGAGCTCCACTATGTCGGAGAACCACGGTCTTCTTGGCCAGAATGGGGCCACTAAGATGAGGACTGCTCTCTCCATCCTGGCTTTCGCCAGGGTCCACCCTATCAGGGGAAAGGGGGGAAAAGGCATATAGGAACGTTCTGGGCCAGGGGGAGTTGAGGGTGTCTACCCCCTGCGCACCCTGGGACCTTGTCCGGGAGAAAAACAGAGGGGCTTTCGCGTTCTTTGGTGATGCGAACAGGTCCCATTGAGGGGACCCTAGCCGTAAACATATCCGGTTGAAAGCTTGTGGGCATAGGGACCACTCCCCGGAATCCAGGCATTGTCTACTGAGCCAGTTCGCCTCCGTGTTGTCTCTCCTCTGATGTGTAGAGCCTTGAGCGACAGTAGATGGTGTTCCACCCAGGCGAGGAGAGTGCAAGCCTCCACGTGCAGCGTCCTGCTTCTCAATTTGCCTTGGTTGTTCACGTACGCCTTTGCTGTCGTGTTGTCCGTGAACACTAGGACGTGGGAGTTCTGTGCATGTGGGAAACTTAGCAGGGCGAGCCTGATGCTCCTGAGCTCGAGAAGGTTGATGCTGCTGGCTGCTTCCCTCGCTGACCATATCCCCTGGGCCGTCAGGGCTTGGGAGTGGGCTCCCCATCCAGTCAGGCTTGCGTCCATTGTGACCCTGATCCTCTCGGGCTCGGAGAGGGGTGATCCTGGTTGGAACGGCTTGTCTGTGAGCCACCAGCGCATGGTCTCTGCTAAGGTGCGCGGTACCATTATCAAGGGATTGCTGCCTGCGATGAGGTGGGTCTGCCATGGCCTGAGGAGGCGTTGGAGTGGGCGAAGGTGGAAGCGAGCCCATGTAACGTGTTGGATGCAGGAAACGAGCAGACCGAGGAGGGCTACCAGGGTTTTTAGTCGGAGACTTGTGGTGTTGTTGAGAGTACTCCCTTTCTGATCTTCTCCTGCCGTTGGCGGGTGATGAAGACCCTGTCTCTTCCTGTGTCAAGGATGACGCCTAGGTGTTCTATTCGTCGTGATGGGATCAGGTGGCTCTTCTGGTCGTTGATCAGAAAACCGTGTTCCGTCAGGTATCCAATCGTCATCTGGACATCCCTCACTGCTTTCTCCCTGGAGGAGGAGTGGATTAGAAGGTCGTCCAGATATGGGTACATGCGGACTCCTTGTAAGCGGAGGTTCGCTATCAGCCGCACCAGGACTTTGGTGAAGGTGCGTGGAGCTGAGGCCAGGCCAAACGGGAGGGCTGTGTACTGCCAGTGCCCCCCGTTGTAAGCGAATCTGAGCCACCTCCGGTGGTTGGTGACGATCGGAATGTGAAGGTACATTTCCCTTAGGTCGAGGGAGGCCATTCAGTTGCCCTTCAAGATTGCTTGGCAAATTGTCGAGGGTCTCCATACAGAACCTCCTCTTTTTTACGCGCCTGTTTAGGCGTTTGAGGTCCAGCACCGCTCTCCATTCGCCTGACTTTGTTGGTACGAGGAATAGTATGGAGTAGAGCCCTTAACCCTGCTGATCCGGTGGCACTGGTTCTATGGCCCCGATGGTGTGCAACCAGTGAATCTCTTGGAGTATGGCCTGGTGTTTCTGTGATCTGGCCGAAACAGGGGAGGGGAGGAACTTGTTTGGAGGCGGGGAGGAAAGCTCTATTGAGTATCCCTGAACTATGCATTCCCTTACCCACGCATAGGAGACTGAAGTTTCCCAGACTGGAGAGAAATCCAGTAGTCTGCCTCTGATGCGTGTGGGATGGTCATTCTTGTTTTATCTGGTTGGAGCCCCCTTGTTGCCTGTTGCGAGGGGGTGGTTGGTACCTCTTCCTCCCTTGTCAGGCAGGCTTACTCTTGGGCTGCTTTCTGTGGAAGGAGCCTTTTGAATTCCCTCTTCTGAGCCCCACCAACTCTCCTGTGAAGTGTGCTTGACAAAAGGCAGGCTTCTTGTTGCCCACCTGCTGGAGAGTCGTGCGCTTCTCCTTGCTGATATGGTCCTCCAAAATCTTCTCTATGTACGCACCGAAGAGCTTTTGGCCAGTATAGGGGCTATCCACCAGGAGATTCTTTGCTGTGTGGTCCCCGCCCCATGAGTGAAGCCGGAGACATCTACGGGCAGCTACTCCTAAAGTTGCTGCTCTGGCTGAGGCTTTTAGTGCGTCCATGGATGCATCGGCGATGTAAGCTATCCCCAACATAATGCGCAATGTGAGGGTTGTTGCCCTTTTCTCAGAGATGTTCTCATTCTGGACCTCTTGGAACCAAGAGATGAGGGCTCATGCGCCATATGTGGTAGCCGTGTTCATTCTGAGGGCCGTTGACACTTCGAATCCCCTGCGGAGAGCACCTTCAATGGCCTTATTGGTGGGATCCTTGGGGTAAATGTCACCTTCCGTCAGGAAGAGGGTTTGCCAAGCTAGGGAGGCTGCTTCTGCATCCACCTTGGGTTGGTGCAGGAAGCCTCCCCTACGTTGGGAGAAATCGTATAGCTGCTGCTGCTGCTTGGGGAGCCTGTATGAGCGGGTAGGTTGCTTCCACTCATTGAGGACTAGCTTCTCGAAAGCTTTGTCAAGAGCAGGCCCTCATCTGGTTTGTGAACCGTGGGGATATGGGCCCTGAAGTCTTGTTCGTCGTCTGACTCTGAAGGGTGGTCCTTTGTGGCCCTTTCCTTCAGCTGGAGTGTGCGCCTGACATGCTTCCTCAGCTCGTTCCCAGTACTGTACTGGGAATTCCCTCCCGTGGTCGGCTACGGGTAGAGGGTCATGACTTTGGACCTGGGACCCTTCACCCTCCGAGTCCCCCAGTTCTCCCTCCTCCTCTGAGTGGGAGATGTCGCTGTCCCTCCTGCAAATCCCTGGGGCTGGGGAGGGGTTCTTGGGATGAGGAGGAGGAAGCCTCTCCCTCTGATTCACCCCCCAGAGCCATGAGCCTTGTGACCCTAGTTGTAGCTGCCCTCTTGCCCTTGGGCTGAGAGCGCTTGGCTGGGGGTGAACCCTCAGTTCCCCGGGAGCGTTTGCCTCCCCCCCCTGGGGGGGGGTTCCAGCCTGTCGAGGCGAGCCATGATGTTGGAAAGGGCCTCGGCAATTGTGCTCATGGCCTGGTTGTCGGGGGGAGGGGGGTCTTTGGCTGGGGCTGTCTTGGGGGGGGGCTTCCCTAGTTAAGGTGGGAGGTGGCAAATCCCCTGAATTTCCCCACGGGTCCTTCGCCCCTTGCTCCCCCTCTGTGGCCGCTTTTTTATTTTACCCCCCCATCCCTGTATCTGACACCCCGCGGGGTCGAAGGACAGTCTGGGCGGTGATGCAGGGACTGCTGCTGTGAGCAGTCCCGAGCCGCTCCGGAGTGAGGGAGGCAGCCGGTGCAGTCCCAGCTGGGTTGGTGGGACAGATCCGGGATGCCGCGTGTGAGCCAGGCCCCCCCAGAGGAAGCTGCGGGGGCGGCTGCGGCAGCTGGCCTAGCGGCGGCGGATCCAAGTCGATGGAGCGGGGCGGCTCGCCGATGTGGGCAAATACTGCGGCGGTGGGGCTGCCTTTTGCGGGCCCTGGATGGCAGCTAGGCCAGCGACGTGGGCTGGAGCCGCGTGGCCAAGACGGCGGCCGGGCATCCCGCTTCACAGGGGGAGGGTCCACTACTCTGCGGAGCCTCTGGAGTGAAGCCCGAACGCCGCTGGTGCCTTGGGTCCTGGGACGAATCGCAGGACCTGCGGCCGGAAAGGAGACGGGAGAGAGCCTGCGTGAACAGGTAGGCCTGGGCAGAGCGCAGGATCCTGCCGCGAGTTCGGCCGCTCCGGTGCCTCTCTCCTGGGGGCTGGAATACTTTGCCCAGTTTCTCCCTTCCTCTGAGGTTTTGTTTTCTTTTTCTTTTTTCTAGAAGCTCTGCTCTCCTGAGCAAAGTGAAACTGCTCCTGCCAGCATGGAGGCAGGAAGGAAGCTGAGTTGCGCAAGGGGGTGACCCCGCTCATGCGCAGTCAGTTTCTTTGATTCCTGCCTCCTGCTGGTCAAGCGCAGTGTCACCCAAGAGTTGGACTGGCCGCAGCGCAGAGCAGAAAGCAATTTTCTTATATCATTTTCTCTACAGTAACCTTTCTCCCAGACGCTACTCTGTATCTATGCATGAGACTACAAAGTATTCTTTTTAAAGAATATTTACATGTGGTTTTCTTAATTATTATGATCTGAAAACTACTCTAATGCATATGAAGTCACATACCTCTCCTCTATTCAGTTTAAAACTACTTCAGTTATTATATTTTATACACTGTTTAAACTTAATAAGATTGGTCGGAGGTTTCTGCCTTTGTTTTTAATGCATCAGGGAAAACAAGAGGATGCCTGCTTTATGTTGTCCAGTGTTATGCATCAATGGCTTTCTTCCATTATTATTATTATTTAAAGAAATCCTTGGAATTATTTTCTAAACAGTTTATTTTCAATAAGCCATTTTGCATACTCTAAATACTGAAGTAAGTAGCACACAATAAACTGCACTTGAGTGCTGCATAACATGCAGATGTTTGGGTTTGTTTTTTTAAAACGGTGCTTAAAGTTAAGCACCATAATAACGAAAACGAAATACACACCCCAAGGGGCTTACAATCTAACGGAGACAAGGAGGGGGACGACAACAAGGGATAGGTGATCAGAAGAGATAAGGATACATTTACAAGGTTCCAGGTGCACATGCTCAAGTTATAGAGAGAAGATTTGTATCACACATGATGAGCCAGAGAAAGCCTGGCAGAAGAAGCAGGTTTTCAGGACCGACTTGAAAGTTGGGAGAAGAAGAAGCAGAATGAATGTATCCAGTGAGGGAGTTCCAGGCATTTGGGGGGGGGGGCAGCAACAGAGAAGGGGGGAAAGGCGTTTAGAGGAGAATGAGAGTCACAAGCGGGTGAGGATGGGAACACAGGAGAAGCGAAGCTCTCAAACAAGAATGTTGCATGATACAAGAGCAGAGATAGCCATGAAGAGCCTTGAAGGTGAAGGCCAAGAGTTTGTGTTGAATCCATTCGCGTAGGGGGAGCCATCTAGGGCAAAGAGGAGGGGCTGAACATGATGAAACTGACAGACAAGTTTTAAAAGCCACATCTACTGGATTCCCCAGTGGAAAAGGGGACAATGGAATAATTCCTTGGGAAAGGTAGTAGCCTATCACCTTTTGTATGCAACTTAAAATTAATTGCTGCTCATACCACTAAGAAATTTTAAAAGGTAAAAACTCATTCCAGAGCATCTATCAAAGCAGAGTGTAACAGGAATGCGTATAAAGTCATGCTGACAGCAGCACGAAGGAGGATGGAACAACTCTTTCACACACCTTGTCTGCTCCATCTTGCCTGCTCATTGTCTTTCTCTCATACCCTAGTTCCCCTGGCTCCTTGCTACTCGTGTTCCCCACCGGGCCTTGTTTTCCTTGTGTCCCCTTAGTGCTTGCCTGTTCCCCTTGGCTGTCATTGGTACTCTGCTTTTAAATTCCCTTTTCCCTCATGACCTCTATGATGAATTTCATTCTCCCCTTGTTGTAGGGCAGATGCTGAGAAGTCCCCCTTTCCTCTGCTCCTATTCCTCTGACAATTCTGCCGGACCCATCCTGTCTCCTCTGGAGCCTACACCTCTGCTTCATTCCACGTCCTAACCCATCCGCCCCCTTTCAATATTGGGCCTTTGCTTAGAAGCAAGCAAGGTCATAAATGTTGTCTGGATCTTATAAATCCTTTTTCAAAATGGATTGAGGCCATTCTAACTACACATTGTGGTCTAATGCACATTATGCTTTCTTAGCCAAATGCTTTTGGAAAACACTGCAACACATGCACTCATTAACTGGAATACAAGAATGCGACAAAGGATTACCTACAAAAATATCCTTAATTCAAATATTTTTTTAAAATACAAGAAAATGAAGTACAAAATCAAAATAGCTATACGCCACCTTCTATACTACTGAATTTATATAACACTTTAGTGGTGTAAGTAATTGAGGTATTTCACAATGCATTAATTTCATTAGGTGCTTCTCCATTTCTTTCCCACCATGCATTGACACACCACATTTTGCAGTGTTGGCTGCAATTTAATGGGTGGTATTCTTTCTTCTTAGTATTCAATCAATTATCTGCTCCAGTGCTAGGGACAATTGGGCAGTTTTTCCTTTATATAGTGTGCATAACCGTCAACTTGCTGTCACTGAACATCCAATATTACTTTTCAGAAACAAAAAAAAGAATCTTCTGTGTACCCTCCTCAATTATTGTAGTAAACATAGTGACATGCTCTGCCAACTAATATTATTTGTCCTAAAATTCACCTTGGCATATCTAATGCTAAAAACAAACCAATTTCCTCAGTTCAATATTTACAAACCTGACCATTTGAGCCCTGTTGCTGAATAAAAATTGTTTTTAATACATATTTTTAACTATCCGTGTAGAAATGTTTAACTATAGTACAAAAAATAAAACAAAAATTACACCTGATTTGTGAATGCATCCTCTTGTCTGGAAGAACTGCTTAAGGAATTATCATATCTGTCCTAATCTATTTTCATTTCCATTTTTTCTATCCAATCAATCTATTTCATCACCATGAAGTAAGCTGCAAAAAGTCTTGTTTTTTCTTTTGATTACAATACTTAATTCCTTTCTTTTGGGGGACAGGGTGGAGGGTATTGGGGACACACCTTGCATTCTGTCAACAGGATTTTGCCTTGAAAAACCATTTCAAATCCAATTAAAATCATCTTGCATGATGTAAGGTGCTACAAAGAAATCTGTCCTATTTTCTCCATGTCCATCACAATGCAGAAGTGAGTGTGTGTTTCTGTTTTGTAATAAGGATCGTTACCTTGGAAGCAAAAAGGTATAATCCTTTCAGACAACGTGTAGAAGACTAAACTAGTAATGTCTGAAGTGAGCTTTAAGACTCTGCACTATAAGCCTGCCTGATGATCCATTTAAGACTTACTATATTTCTACAAGGTGTGCGATATTATTGGCACGCTCAATATTAGCGTAACAGTATGTTATTCAAGATACTTTAAATAGGATACTATCCAAGGTGAAAGTGCTTTAATACTTTTAGAACAAAAAAAGTCAAAATGCACCTAATTTTGAGCGTTTTAAAACTGGATCAATATAAAGCGTCTGCCCCCAAATTCTTACACATGTTGCAACTTGGCAAAAACACTTCAGAAGCATTAATTGACAGCTGAAGACTTCTAGTTTCCTTTAGGTTGTGAGTTAACCAGCAGCAGCAATTTGAAAATAGTAAACTATTTAAAAACTAGCACATTAGTCTGCGTAAGAAGTGCAAAATTTATCCTTTTTTGCATTTTTGTGCATTTCGACATAGAATTGTTCAGGTATTAAAAATACAAAACTATTATTGGTCTAATTTTTTTAAAATACTTGGTCGTTTGTAGTGGTAGCTCATTGTACGCTTTCTGAGTTGAAAAAAGAAGTGCTTACACAGCAAGGCAAGGGGTTCAGGGACTAGCAGAAGATTGGAGAATTGAGGCAGAATTGTTTTGTAGCACCCTGAGTCTGAGTTTGGATTCCTTCATCCCACCCTTTCCTTAGTAGGTGCTCTGAAACTGGACACACTGCTGGCTCCCTTAGCCTCTTCCATATGGGAAGAAAGAGGAAGCCACTACCAAAGTAGGATAAGGAGCAGAGTCGCCCAGAGTTCATGGTCTTTTTGTTCTTCTCCCCACCTTCTGGAGGAAAGGTACTGACTTATCACTCTTCCTCCATCTCCTCCCCTAATCCCACAAATTCTCCCAGCTGCTACTAAGGGGAAGTAATGAGCTTCACCTTCCCTTATCATCGACAACCAGGGGAGCCAGTCAGAAAAGGTGGTGTCCTAGCCCTGCTCCCCCAAGGTAAGCTAACGAATTGCTGATGGCTCACAAGGTACCAGCAACACCTCCCCTCTCCCTTGTTTTTAGGTAGTCCCACAGAAGAAAATGCAACTGCTTATGTATTTACAGAAGTCATTGCTAAATTTCAATGTGACCATCACAGGACTATAAATTATGAAGGACCTAGGGGAAGGGTAGGTGCTATTAATTCCAGTTTTGCTGTTTTCTTTCAATTCCACTATATTTCTATTTCATGGAACACCCTCCTTGAGCAACCTCAGCTACAACATCATTCCCCTCAACTCCATCAAAACCAGCCTAAATTACAGAGAACCAGAAGAAATCAGCAAAATAATAAAAGCCCATGTTAGTATGTTATAACCCTCAGACAGATTTTGGGATAAATCGTGCCCCAAAAGGTTACAAAAAATTAATCAAGTTTGTTTTTTTTAGCAAACCCGTACCACTTCTTACTCCATGTATTCCTCAACAGTAAGGGGGTCAATTCTGTGTTCGTTCATCCCCCGCCTCAATCCGGTTTATCTTTTTATTTTATTTTTAATTGAGAATTTCACTAAAGCAGTATTGAGAGTTAATTTGAATCCAATTGTAACGAATGGAGAAATGGAATCACTACACGTCTACAGTACAGAGCATCATATTCACCCCAAACATTCAATTCATCCACGGGTCACTTCAACAACCAGTACTGTAATATTAGGAATGTTGGGGAACTATTGATCCCAAATACCTTTTGTGTTAATACTGTTTCTGTATTGCAAACATATGATGCTTGATAAAAAAATTAAAAATTTATGTTGAACTGTAGTCATTTTCACATAAATCATTTACTTTTTTTCCAAGTTTAATTTAATGGGATCTATTTTACCCCAATACCAAATTAATACAGTGCATTTTTCTTCCATCACCAGAAGGATAAAATGTTTTATAATGTACATGTTTGGGCCCCTTTCTTGTAACAAATTCTTTGCATGCATAATCTTATGAATAGTTCAAGGTATCTAAAAAGCCCTCTAATATTCAAGACATGATTAGTTGGATATTTTGTAAGAAATAATTGTTATTTTAAAATATTTGCTGTTAGAAGTCATTTAGAAGGTTCAAAATGGCAGAGTCAGAGGCACGGAAAAGGGAATCCCCCAGGGACGGGGTGGCACGCGCAGACTGCGGAAGCAATGACAGGTTGCTCACAGCGGACCCTGGGGACCAGTGTTACACCTGGGTAGTGGAAAGTCGGAAGCCACACATGACGCCTGGTGTGTCAGTGGACTTCTGGGTCAAGCCCTTTTAGATCCCGCACACTGAAGGCAGCGCTGAGGCATGGAAGAGGGAATCCACCAGGGACGGGGTGGCGCGCGCAGACTGCGGAAGCAACTACAGGTTACTCACAGCAGATCCTGGGGACCAGTGTTTTTTGCTTGGTTGCACCTGGGTAGTGGAAGGTCGGAGGTCATGCCTGGTGTGTCAGCAGACTTCCAGGGCAAGCCCTTTTAGACCCCGCACACTCAAGGC
This sequence comes from Sphenodon punctatus, assembly GCA_003113815.1. NCBI lineage: Eukaryota > Metazoa > Chordata > Lepidosauria > Sphenodontia > Sphenodontidae > Sphenodon > Sphenodon punctatus. The sequence continues at coordinate 2,412,913 of QEPC01013045.1, forward strand.
AACGCCCCCAGCACATGGCCTTGGGTGCTGGTTGGGCGCGGGAGAGTCCTAGATTACTAGATCCATTTGTATTTGTGTGCTTATTCCCGGGGTTATTCTCCCCCCCCTCCCCCAGTTAGCCCCCTAAAGGAGAAGGACCCAGCTATCTTACAGGGGTCAAGCTTCCCGCCGGCAAACCCCAAGAAGGGAGAAGGACTTAGTTACCTTTCTTGAGCTAAGACTTCCACCGGCAAACCCCAAGAAGGAGCAGGTCTCCGCTAACTTTACAGGGGCCAACCTTCCCGCCGGCAAACCCCGAGAAGGGGCAGGACTCAGCTAACTTTATAGGGGCCAAACCTCTCATCAGCTAACCCTGTGAAGGGGCAGGATTCAGCTAATTGTACAGGGGCCAAGCCTCCCGCCGGCAAACCCCGAGAAGGAGCAGGACTTGGCTTCTTTTCAGGGGCCAAGTCTTTCGCCGGCAAACCCCGAGAAGGGGCAGAACTGAGCTACTTTATAGGGGCCAAGCCTCCCACTGCCAAACCCCGTGAGGGGCAGGTCTCAGCTAGGTTTTAGGGGCCCAGCCTCCTGCAGGTAAACCCTGACTAGGGGTAGGTTTGAGTGGCTACTAGTGGGAATACCATAAGTAGCTGCAGGAAAGGTTGTGTGGGGAATAAGCATTTCGTTCCCTTTGGGGATCTGGTCATTGCCCTTCTCTGCCTCAGGGCTGCCCCAGGCCTCACCACTGCGTGGGTGCCATTTGAGGAATAACCAGGTTTTGGGAGAAGGTATTTTGGCTGTCCAACTCTTGGTGCTGACCCTGCCCATGACCACGAGGAGGGTGCTCCATAGTTGGAGTTAATGGTCCCCCAATAGGGGCAAATTCCACCTCAGACAATTTTTGAGAGAAGTCCCACAGTCGTAGTTTCTGTGGTGTCACTTCCCCACACACACCCCGGAGGAGAACCGATACTGGGTTGGGGGCCCCCGGTAGCTGCTACCAAAGAGGTTTGATTGAGGGCATTTGGTTCTGAAGGGGCTCATTTACCCAATTGGTTCTTTGCAGCAGAGAGTGTCCGGCCCAGAGGCGGCGGGACCCAGAGGGTGGAGACAGACATCAGGAACTGTCCGGGCTAGGTCAGCGACAGATTCACTTGCTCAGGGGATAAATTTATCAAGGCAAGTGAAAGGGCTAGGCTTTTAAATGACACAGAAAAGAAGGAGACAAGGTCCCCCTGAACGGTCTGATCAGAAATCTAATGCTAAACAGATTAAGTTAGATGCTTACTTGGCTACAACCAACCCAGATAAAAAAGATACTACTTCTATAGCAGCTTCCTTTGATCCTTTGCATAAATTGAATGCCTCAACCGATTCAGGAAAAGTAAATTCATAATATCTTTTTTCTCCCAATCTAGAATCAGATTCTTTGACAAATATTTATCTGAATATTCCAGTTATAGGAAAAGATTTGTATGAAATGATGGGGTCTCACTGTTTTATGATTGGTGACCTTATAAAGAAATTAATTAAACAGATAAGTATAAATGATGTGTTAAAACAACAAAAGCAACAGCTAAATATAATAACTGAATTTTCTACTGACATAAGGTTAGGAAAGATTAATACCTGTTTGTCTAGCCATTTCCACCCTGAGAATCATACTCAATCAAGGTGCTCTTCTCCTAATGTAGCTCCAAATAAAAACATTGTCAAACAGGCAGGAGATAGTAGTGCTATAAAAAATGACCAAGCTACAGCACAGCAGCTGTTAAAACCTGAAGATCTTCCACCAATTACTAGAAATAATACCTTTGGTCCTTTGAGAATGGATAAACATGCTATTGTACTAAGAATCTATCCCCTCCCAAATGTATATTTTCCTAGTTGGTGCTTTAAATTTAGTATTCAGAAACATCTGAGTAGCATTCTAAATTTTGGTATTCCATTGTGGCAAATTAAATCCTTTCAAGTACTATCTTATGAGTAATCTTTTCAGCATTTGATAATATACTTTAAATATGACAATTTGGTTAAGAGAATACTTTCAGATTCAGTGCTCTTATATTCATGGGGTGTGATGGTTAATGAGGTTATGTATTCAACTATCCAAACTTCTTTGATGAATTCCGATACCAACAGAGTGCCCTCTGCTCAGCTTCAACAAAACCCAATAGATGAAGTTCTAATGGATTTTTAGTCATCATCCTCAAAAGCGAAAGCTTGCTATTTGCAAGCTACTGAAGGGGAAAAAGCTCAGAATTCAAAGCCGATAAACCAAAGATTAAAGGAAATTGCTATGTGCAGTTCTTCTGCCCACAACCCAGTTTCCAAACCTAAGAAAAGGTCTTTTATTGAACCAGATAACCAGCATGCTATGGATGAAGGAAATCCATCAGTGCCTCGTCCAGAATTGCCTGTAATTACCTCCACTGAAGATTCTCTGCTAGACAGATCCAGGTGTGTGCCTTTACCATCAATTTTGATCCCAGTAAGTTCCCCTTTATCTACTTCCGTTGTTGCTAATATTAATGATGGCTCTTTACTAGGAGCTCCCTTAAGCACTGAGAGCCCTCTAGCAGATAAGCCATGTGCTCTTCCTCCTTGCACTTGTTAGCTGCAAATACAGTCTTCAGACAGGAATGATGGCCAGTCGGACACTAGCTGATTATTAGCACGCCACCCCACCCTCCCCTACGAATTTTTTTATCTGCTCTTGGAACATTGCGGGCTGGTGGTCGCATTCCCTAGACCTTTCATTTATATCATATATCCAACAATATTACATTTTACTATTTCAAGAAACTTTGTCAACAGAACCAATTGAGTTACTGGGTTACAAGGGATACCAACTTCTGGCAACATCAAAAGGCCGTCCAAGTGGGGAATTGTTTATCTCATTTCAACAAACCTGAAGGTAGAGGTAATCGGTGTTTCTTATTTGCCTCCAATTGCATTGAGCTTGGAGGTGAAATTTGATGACCTGCACTTTATCTTAATATCTGTTTACATCCCTCCATTTAATGCTAAAACGTTCAGTAAACAATTTTGGCCAAATCTTGAATCCTTTGCAGATAATCTTTTAGCAAACTCCTCAGCAACGCAAATTATACTAAATGGGGATTTAAATTCACAGCTTGGCCCTAGTGATGATGCTTTAGCTTGTTACTGCGCAATAGCTGGTAGAGAAAACATTTTTCCTCTTGGAAAACGACAAGCAAAGGATCAGGTGATTAATAATGCAGGAATAGTATTTGCAGATTTTTTGGGGCAAATTTGATTTTTATATTCTAAATGGCTCCTCTGATAAGGACCCTGAGGGGGAATATACTTCTATCTCCCATCAGGGCACTAGCACAGTTGACTACATAGCCGTTTCAGTACTTATCTTTTCTAGCTGACCAATTTCAGATGGGCAAAATCTTGTTTGGTGACCATTTACCATTAACAATTGGACTCCAACAAGTAGACTATGAGAGAAGAATAGTCAAGTGTCCCACTGGTCAGCTGGCTGTACCGTGTCAAACTTATTTCAGATTACCCTGGAATGGCTCGCTTGCAAGTTGTTTGGACATGGCTTTAAAATTACCTCTCTGTGAATGGATAAGGGGTACTATTAATACCTGGACACCCCATATCATCTTACAGTCTTCTACTAAGGTTAGAACTCACCTTGGAAAATAGCCAAAAAGGAATTCTAAGCACTACTTGTCATTAAATCAACCTTGGTATGATCATGAATGCAGACAAGCTAAAAATGCTGTTCTTCAAGCGTACTACTCTTATAGGAAAGGTAGAGCACAAATACTTCCTCTTGATCTTTTTATTCTAAAGAAGAAATATAAAAAGCTGATTAGATCTAAAAAGACAGAATATGTGACCTGCTAATGGAATAAGCTGATTGCTTCTGCTCATTCATGCAATTTGGCAAATTTCTGGCATATAATAAAAGGTAGCTAAAGAAATAGGCTATATAGTGCAGTATAAAACAAATAATAAACAACAATTAACTGACACCAAATAATTTTTAAATACAATAGTTCTTTATAGTAAAGAGCGAAGTCCCTTAATTATGAGGTGAAAGGGATAATACGTAATGCAATGGAGAGAAATCCTAGGGGTAGTAGGCTAAACAAAATCATCTCATGCTATAATCAGTCTTGAAAAGTCCTGTAATGGTCACTGCTCGAACAGTTCAAGGAAATATCCTGTAGCTATCTCTGCCCAACGCAACTTCTTCAGGGGGTTTTGCTGCCTACGCAACTTCTTCAGGGGGGTCTTACTCCAATTATCAAGGTATTTTCTTCATATCGAAAGCAGTCGTTCTGAATTCTTTCTGAAAAATAAACAAGCAGGGCCAATAATCCTAAATAATCCTAAATTTCAGGTTGCATGCTATGCAAATACAGGAATCAAGTTTCATATACAGGGAAGGTTTTTTCCCCACAGTCTCGCTTAGAACTAGAAGACCAATTGCGACACAAAATGCGGAATATTTGACCCATTTAGAGGTCCGTCTATTTTGCTCTCTCTCTTACCCATGCAGCTACTTTTGTAGCTAAACGTAGACCTCTCTATAAATATTGGAAATAATTCCTTTTTAATAACACTCTAGTTCTGTCTCAGCTAACTACCCTCAAAGTGAATGCTTCTCGGTACTAAACAGAAGGTTTATCTTCTTCATAAGTCTGTGCGTCCTTGAGTGGTATGTTTGTTGCTGAATCCTTCAGCTTTTAGGTATTATACCCCTATTATAGAATTTAACCCTTTGTGTTTTATTCTTTGTCAATTGCCCGCATATGAAACTCGATTCCTGTATTTATATAGTATGCTGCCTAGGTAAGACAGAGAGCAAAATAGACTGACCTCTAAATGGGTCAAACTCCTTTGGGATTTAGTGTTTGTCTGTATATGAAACTTGATCCCTGTATTTACATAGTATGCAACCTGAGATTTAGGATTATTGGCCCTGCTTGTTTATTCTTCAGAAAGAATTCAGAGCTACTGCTTTCGATACAAAGCAAATACCCTGGTAATTGAGTAAGACCCCTGAAGAAGTTGTGTAGTCGACGAAACGTCAGGCAGAAATAGCTACAGGATATTTCCTTGAACTGTTCGAGCAGTGACCGTTACAGGACTTCTCAAGACTGATTATAGCATGAGATTATTTTGTTTAGCATAGTACCCTGGATGTGGACGCACTCATCAGCTACCGACCTGTCTCTAACCTTCCCTTTTTACGGAAGGTTATTGAATGGGTGGTGGCACTGCAGCTCCAGGTGCATCTTGACAGCATCGGTTTCCCTGACCTATTTCAATCGGGGTTCCGCCCCGGCTATGGTACAGAGACGACGCTGGTGGCCTTGGTGGATGATCTCCACCAGGAGATGGACGCAGGACGCTCAACATTTCTGATCCTGCTAGATCTCTCGACCGCTTTTGATACAGTGGACCATGGGCTGCTGCTGAGACGACTGCAAGCCCCGAGGGGTCTGGATGGGACTGTCGTTGACTGGTTCCAATCATTCCTCTCGGGGAGAAGCTAGCGGGCTGTCCTGAGGGCTGAATCTTCCAGCCCCGAGCCCTGGATTGTGGTGGTCCGCAAGGTTCAATTCTGTCTCCGTTATTGTTTAACGTATATATGCAGCCCTTGGGGGAGATCGTGAGAGGGTTTGGCATTCATTGCCATCAGTATGCTGACGAAACCCAGCTTTACCTCTCTTTTTCAACCGACCCAGGTTGGTTGAACCAGTCTTGGTGCTGTCCCAATGCTTAGAGGCCGAGGAAAACTGCTTACGGCAGAGCAGACTGAAGCTCAATCCTGATAAGAGATTATGGCGGTGGGTAGGGTGAGGGAGGTGGCAGCTCCCCTCGTAGAGGGAGTCCACCCCCCTGTAGCCCAGCAGGTTCGGAGTTTGGGAGCGTTATTGGATTCAGACCTCTGCCTAGATCAGCAGGTAGAGACGGTGGCTAAGACTGCCTTCCGCCAGCTGTATCTGGTGTGGAGGCTGCGTGCATATATTTCCTGACCTGACCTGGCTACCCTCATCCATGCCTTCATCACCTCGAGGCTGGACTACTGCAACGTGCTCTATGTGGGGTTTCTCTTGATGCTGGTTCAGAGGCTGCAGCTGGTGCAGAATGCAGCGGTTTGTCTCCTGATGGGGACGAGCCAACAGGAGCATATAACACCTGTGCTCCGCATGCTGCACTGGCTGCCTATAGCGTACCAAGCCAGAGTCAAGGTGATGGTTTTGGTCCTTCATATCTCAGGGACTGCCTCATCTTCCGTGCCCCAGAGCGGCTCCTTCGGTCCGCCCGGGGGGCCTTCTTGGAGATCCCCCACGTAAAACGGGGGGCCACAATGGAGAGGGCTTTCTTGGTGGCCGGGCCGTGATTATGGAACTCTCTCCCGGAGGAAGCCCATCTGCCCCAAGTCTGCTGGCCTTCCACCGCAAAACTTGGCTGTTCTCCCAGGCCTTCGGAGGAGGAGAGAGGGTGGGATGGCATGGGATAAAAGTTTTGGGGGGCGGGGTGTTTTTAGGGGTTTTCTAGATGTTTTAAACTTTTGTTTTATTGTCATTTTAACTTATTGTTATTTCTGTATGTTGTAAGCTGCCCCAAGATACCATGGGCATGAGGAGGTGGCTAACAAATGTAAATAAATAAATATAAATATACCTCTAGGATTTCTCTCCATTGTATTACGTATTATCCCTTTCACCTCATAATTAAGGGACTTTGCTTTCTACTATAAAGAACTATTGTATTTAAAAAATATTTAGTGTCAGTGAATTGTTATTTATTATATAATAAATGGTGCCATCAAAAAAACAAAGAAATGGCTGGCTAACATCAATTCCTAAGGAACAGTGGGAAACATATTATAGGGATTTATTTTCTTGCCACCAACCATTTGTTATTGCATTTTCTATCTCAGAGACCTCTAGCCGGCTTCCAGTTGAGGAATCTACTGTGGCGGATCTGATTGATAATCTTAAAAATGGGAAAGCCCTGGGTAAAGATCTGATCCCAGCCGAATTTTTGAAATTACATAAAGGCTGGTGGGTGTCATTTTTAGCGGCACTATTTACATGGGCTAATGAAACAGACAGTATACCTATAGGATGGACAGAAGCTATTGTTGTTCCCATATATAATAAAAAGGGGTCTAGAGATCTCACCTCGAATTACCGTCCAATTAGCCTCCTTAGTGTTATAGGCAAACTTTACATTAAACTGCTTGAAGGGCTTATACTTGGCTGGCTAAAGAAATCAAGTATCATCCATCCTGAGCAGGCTGGTTTTCAAACCAATCGTTCTACCATAGACCATATCTTAATTTTGTCCCATCTGACTGAAAAATACACCCTCAAAAATAAAAGATTATTTGCAGCCTTTATTGATTTAAGGGCAGCTTTTGATCTGGTGAACAGACCACTACTATGGGACAAATTAAGTCAGACTATGATTAATCGCAGGCTATTGTATTGGATACAAGCCCTCCATTCCAACACTTCTTTGGAGGAAAAATACAAGCAGCAGGGAGATCTCACTGATCGGATTCCTATCCGAATTGGTGTCCACCAGGGTTGTATTTTGGCTCCGACTCTGTTTAATTTCTTTCTTAATGATTTGGTGCCAATAGTCTTAATTCTGGAATTTTCTCCTCCAAAGTTGGCCTCCCATTTTATCGGAGTCCTATTATATGCCGATGATGCAGTATTGCTGTCACAGACACACGGAGACTTAAGGAAAGAATTGGCAGTCCTGGCAGATTACTGCAATAAAAATGAACTTCAAATTAATTACTCTAAATCAAACGTCTTGGTTTTTGGTAAGGAAAGGAAGGCCTATAATTAGACCGTAGGTCCTCAGTCCATTCAGCAGGTCAAACAATATAAGTATCTGGGGGTAAACTTTCAAAACTCAGGCAGCTGGAATAAGCTGTTCAAAATGGCCCTTAACCAAGCTTTGGGTACAAAAGGAGGTATTCTGCGATATTTTCGCAGGAGGGGGGACAACAGGGTGGAAATGGCTATAAAGGTATTTAATGCAAAGATTAGAGCACAACTTCTATATGGGGCAGCAATTTGGGCAGTTATTCATCACTATAATTTAGATATTATTCAAATGAAATTTCTGAGAAGGATGCTCCAAACCCCAATTGGAATCCCCTCAGCGGCAATATGGGTTGAATTGGGCCAAGTGAGCTGGAAGTGAGCATTAAGATACGCCCTCCATCTCTGGCTGAGAGTAAGTCTGAGCAGGTGGGGCTCGTCAGATATCTTGTAAAAGATTATTACAAATCTTCGTGGTCTCAGACCATGGACCAGCAAGTAGAAAGATTGGGATTTTCCTTAATCTATTGTCAATCTAGGGGTTTCTATGCAACCAAAGCCAAAATAACTTCTAGACTGGCTGATAATGCCCGTCAAACTGATATATCTATGATTGCTGCTACCCCTTCACTGGGTCCTTTCCTTGCCTTGGTTCCTGCACAAGGGAAATTGGCCAATTTTTGGCTATACCATCTCACGCCCAGACAAGGTAAATTGTTTCTTTTAGCAAGAATGAATGCTTTGCCTACAACGATTTTGGAAGGGTGACGCTTAGCCATACCAGTTGGCCTTCGTTTGTGCCCTTTTGACCTAATTGAAGCTGAAACAGTAGGGAATGTACTTTTTGAATGCCTGCTCTACCAGGCTCTAAGGCTCCAGTACCTTAAGTCTTTCTTGGATAGATATCCAAGAGGAGTAACTTCGGAACTTCTTATAATTTTTTTGGCTGACTTATCTCCTGAATTTACACATGTGGTGGCCAAATTTTTGGATCACGCTATTAATAAGAGAGAACAATTCTTGAAGTTTAAGTCCTTATAGATTAAGTTCTGATGTAGCCTTCAGCCGGAAAATGCCTTACTAATCAATTTATTTTTGGGTATATGAAATTGGGTCTATGAAATAATTTATGTTATTGTGTGTTTGTGTTAAAATTTTTAAGAAAGGCTTAGGGACTTTTATACTGACACTATGTGTATTATAAGTGTATATGTTTGTTTGTTTTTCCCGGCAAAGGCCCTTTCCCTACGCTACGAATAAATACATTTGATTTGAAATGGCAGAGTCTGTCCAACAGAAGACCGATTCATGGGTAAATGTAAAACATCAAAAAGCAACAGTTTACTGTTCACAAATATTTCTCCACATACGTGGTGCATATACATGGAGAGAGTCCACCAAAATATAAAAACTGAATACAAGCTAATTTGGAATATGCTGATTTATCTTTGTTTGGAAACTACTTTTCCCCCCCTATTTTTAAAGCAGCTGATAATGTTTAGTCCCTCTCACCATTAAAATTAACTACTTAATTACACTGAATCATCTGACATTGGAACAGACAAGCAATTACATCTTTGCACCCAAAAATCTTTACAGAAATAGAGGTAACAGCTACAGTAAACCCCGACCTTGGTAACACACACACACACGATTAATATTACATCATCAAAATGTGAGAGAGTAAAGTTAATGTTCAGAAGATTCAAGCCACTATGATTGCACAGAACAGTAAATTGAACACTAAACTGAAAAATATTCTTGTAGTACTTTATAAAATGCACCTTCATATCTTAACCCTGCTATCCTTGAGAAACTGACTGATAAATAGAGATTACTTACCAGTAACTCTGTTCTTCAAGAGAGCTCTGCGTATTCTCACTATTGGGATTCACTTCCTGCTCCGCAGGTACCGGAAAACCTCATTAGCAGTTTCCAGGCAGATGTCCGGGAAAGATCTAGAACATGGTGAAGGCTCCATCCCTCCTCCCCACCCCTTCCCAAAGAAGTGCGGGTCCCAGTTGGCGCAAGAGCAGGAGTACATAAAAGGGGACGGAGCCCTCGCTGCCTCAGTTCCTTCCAATCCTGTCCTGTGAAGACCCAATTAAGGTACCTCCGAGACAGAGGGGAAGGCTGGGTGGGTCGTGTGAATACACGGAGCTCTCTCTAACAACAGAGTTACTGTTAAGTAACCTCTATTTCTTCTTCGAGGATCTCCGCGATTCTCACTATTGGGAGAGTAGGTAGCAGTAAAGTGATCTACCTCAAGGAGGAGGGTGACGAGGAGGTCAATCAAAGAGAGACTGTAAAACTGCTCTATCCACATTCCAGTCCAATCTGGCCACCAGGTCCAAGGAATAGTGTTTGGTTAAAGTGTGCACTGAGGACCAAATAGCAGCTTTGCAAATGTCCAGAATAGGCACCCCACGAATATTGGCTAATGAGAAGGCAACGGCCCTAGTGGAGTGAGCTCTAAGGTGCGAGGGAGAAGACCTCCCCACCCGTTCGTAGCACCTCTGGATGCAAAGGAGGATCCATTTGGACAGTCTTTGCGACATAAGACGAGCCGCAATGCATTGGCCACCATATGAGATGAACAAAGCATCTGATGCTCTGATGGATCGAGTACAATTGATGTAGAAGGAGAGAGCTCGCTTGACGTCTAGAGTATGAAGCGACTGCTCCGCTCGTGAAGATGTGGCTTCGGAAAAAAGACAGGTAAGGAAATGGTCTGATTTAAATGAAAAGGAGACACAACTTTAAGGACGAACAAAGGGTCTGTCCTGAGGTCCACCTTATCACTGTGGAAACGAGTTTAAGGAGGAGATGCTCGAAGTGCAGAGAGTTCAGAAGCCCTTCTAGCAGAGGTGATGCCAAGTAAGAAGGCTGTCTTGAGTGAGAGATTCTCCAGGGAGCAGGTGGTCATAGGCTCAAAATGAGGCTCCATGAGCTTAGTCAGGACGAGATTAAGGTCCCACTGCGGGGCTGGCTGCGAAGTTGGTGGGAAGGAGTTAAAAGCAAGTCTCTCCAGAAGGCCCTTGTGAGTGGGTGAGAGAAGAGAGTTTTGGCTCCCTCTGGTTGTAGGCGAGAGGAAAGAGCCACTAGATGTACTTTGAAAGATGCGATGGAGAGTCCAGAGCCATGCAGGTATAACAAGTATCTGAATACATGGAGCATGGAGAGGGAAGTTAAGGGGCAAGGAAGAGAGGTGCACCAAGCCGAAAAACGAGACCACTTTGCGGCATAGTAGGCACACATAGAGGGTTGGTGGGAGTTCAGTAAGACTTCTGCAACCTCGGGGGGGGGCGTCCTGCATTAAGATTGGATTAACCAAGCGGAGAGATGGAGCGCCCATAGGTTGTGGTGGAGGAGAGTGCCCTGTTGGCGAGAGAGGAGGTTGGGTAGCAGTGGGAGGAGTATGGAGTCCACTGCTAGATTCTGCAGTGTCTGAAACTACGTTTGGTGGAGCCAGGATGGGGCTATGAGGATCACGTGGGCGCAATCTACCCAGGTCTTGTGGCAAACCTTGTACAGCAGGGGGACAGGAGGGAACGCATATAGAAAGGGCCCATTCCAGGAGATGGTGAAGGTGTCGGAGATTGACCCTGGAGCTCGACCCATTCTGCTGCAAAATCTTTGAAGCTTTGCATTTTCTTGTGTTGCAAAGAGGTCTAATTTCAGGAGTGCCCCATGTACAGAAGATGTCGTTCAAACGAGCGTCGTTGAGAGTCCACTCATGTTGGTCGGAGCATCAGCGGCTGATCTGCGAGAGTGTTGCCTTGGCCTGCGAGATGTATGGCCTGTAGGTCAACATTGCGCTCGATGCACCACGCCCAAATGGTCTGAGCCTCGAGGGAGACTTGAGAGATGGTTATTTTCATAGAGAGGGGGTGACGGGTAGGGGTGTAGACCCATGTGAGCCACTGCTGTAGCGGTCGCAGATGTAGGCAGGCATGCAGTGTCACGGCTGTAGTTGCAGCCATAAGTCACTGAAGGCAGAGAAAGTAGCGGACAGGCCTGGTGGTTCGGGCTGACAGGGCTGAAACGGTGGATACGATGTCGTGAAACCTGTCTATAGGAAGGTAGGCTCTCAACTGTAGGGTGTCCAGCATGGTCCCGATGAATTGGAGCTGTTGAGTAGGTACCAGCTGCGACTTCTTGTGGTTGATGATGAAGCCTAGAGCCTGTAAAAGAGATAGAGTCTCATGGAGGTGGGTTAGTACAGTATGTCTGCAGGATGCAGCGAGAAGTCAGTCGTCCGGGTATGGGGACGCTCTTACTTTCATTGTCCTTAGATGAACTGCGACTACTGCAACACATTTGGTGAACACCCTTGGGGCTGTAGAGGCCGAACGGGAGGACTGAGTACTGGAAATTACGGCTTCCTACGAGAAAGCGCAAGTATCTTCTGTGAGCAGCATTAATGGAAATGTGGAAATAGGCGCCCTTAATATCAAGGGAGGCCAACCAGTCTCCTTGTTGAAGGTCGAGAAAGTTAATAGGGAGAGAGGTCATACGGAACTTAAACTTTCAAATCTACTTGTTAAGATGGCACAGGTCCAAAATTGACCTAAACCCCTTGTCCTTCTTGGGGACTAGGAAGTAGCTGGAATAGAAGCCTGTATTTCGTTCAATAAGGGGAACCTCTTCAATGGCCCCCTTAGCAAGAAGCTCCTGTATCTCTAGTAGTATTTGAGTGTTGGGAGGTGGAAACGGGGGGGGGGGGGGGTAGAGTCTGGGGGGAGAGTGTGGAACTGGATGGAGTGGCCACAAAATATTATCTCCCTGACCCAGCGATCAGAGGAAGGGCAGTCCATTGATCGTAAAAGGGCCAGAGATGGTTGAGGAAGGTAGGGGGATACTCAAACTCCTTTGATCTCCGATATCCTAAAACCGCTGCTTGGGCAGAGGTCCACCCGACAAGGTGGAGGAGGATCTGCATTTACCCCTCTGTTTGGTAAATCTCCTACGAAGTTGGGCAGCAGGAGTCTGAGGCTGCTAGTATTGGGGGGAATACCGTCTGTTGAATTGGTAGGAATAATGAGGGTGCTGTCTGGCCGGGTAAGGGTAAGGGGCAGAGGATTGATAGAACAGCCTCTTTCTAACAGAACTGATAACCCCTGGGGACCTAGCAGTCTGGCACATTTCCTTGACCTTCTTCCAAGTGTCATCTGTAGGGGCTGCAAAGAGTCCCTTTCCATCAAAGGGAAGGTCCTCAATGCGGGTCTTATTTTCAGGGGCTAGTGCGGCAGATCGAAGCCAGGCATGCCGTCAGAGTAATGGTCGAGGCCATACCTCTAATGTTTGAAGTCGGCAATGTGCATGTTAGCAGTGAGTTGGAATTGCGCTATTTGCATGCCTTCTCGCTGGAGGGCCAGCATCTGAACAGGATCGGACGCTCTGCCCAATTGTGACCACAACCAGTGCTGGTACACGCAGAGGGCAGAGCTGTAGTTGGCGGCTTGAAGGGAGAGGGTTTCTGAGAAGATTTTCCTGCCCAGCACGTCTAGGCGTCTACCCTCCCTATCTGCGGGGGAAGTCTGTATACCTCTGGCACTAGATTTTAAAGAAGCTGCCGCTATGATGAGGGAGTTTGGGGCTGGGTGTCTATAAAACATGGCTGCCCCTTCCCTGAGGATAGTGTACAAAAAATCTGCTAGCTTGTTAGTGAGCGGGGCAGAGGAAGGTTTTGCCCATACAGCCTTCGCGGGTTCCAAAAGCTGATCCAGCATAGGGATCATGATCTGGTCAGAGTCCCCTGACCCCAGGATGCCGAAGACGGGTGTGACTGTGCTTTCTTTACAACCGTCGTGGGTAACTTGGGAAGGGCAGCGACCAGGCACCTCAACATGGCCTGAATGCCTTACTGTCCTCTGTCAGGAGGATGGGGTTAGGGTCAGAGATGGTGTCAGGGGGAGAAGGAGAAATGGTTTCATCTTCCTCTTGTAAAGAAGGAGGAGGAGGAGGAAACGGAAGCCGAGCACTCAGACAAGGTCTCAATGTCAGGAGGGGGAGCGGAAGCTGTTGCCGCGGTGGGAGCTCCCATCGGTAGCGGTGGAATGCCCAGTAGCGCATTAAAGAAAGAGGACTCTGCCAGCCGGGCTAACCTGGTTTCCCTTTGTTTGCAGGGGAGATATTCTGCTGCTGCGGTTCCGTCTGCAGCACCGGTACTGGTGGTACCAACGGTACCGGTAACCGAAGCTGTCTTTGGGACTGGTTTGGCTGCATCCCTGACTGGAGGGCAAGGTCTCAGAGTCAGGTGGAGATCTGGACACTGTTGCTGTAGGCGGTGCCCGAGCTGGTGCCGGGGGTCTGTATTGGCGAGTGGCCTGGTGCTGATCACGTTCCAGGCACCGAAAGTCGCTCCTTGAGGGGTAAGGAGATCTGCTCCGAGAACGGCACCGATAGTCCATATGCTCGTACCCATGGTACCAGCTATAGTCCTCGTGACGGTACCATGAGTCCCTGTATGGAGAGCAACGGGAGCATGGAGATCAGGAGTGCTGATCCCTATGGAAACGGAGCGGTTCTTTGAGGAGGTGGTGAGGGTCAGTATGCTCTCCCTCTAAGGTGAGATCCACTTCCAAGATTTCCTGCCTAGGCAATCTAGAGCGGGAGCGATGGTGCCGCTGGAACCGTGTGTGTGAAGTAGACCGGGAGTGCCTGTGGCTGTGGCAATCCTCTGTCAACTGCAGTGCGGATGGAGCTTCCTGGACCGATGGTACCGGTGGTTGTGGTACCAGACTCTGTGCCTTCAGCTGTGTCACCAGGAGCAGCTCCGAGAAAACCATGTCCACCTCTAGAGTAACGGTTGCGTCGGCACTGAGTGACCTCTTTTTTATGGTGATCTCTCTGTCGTTTAGAGCGGCGTTCCTTGGGAGCAGTGGTGATGGTACCGGGGCCGGTACCAGGTATGTCTGGTACCGGTGGTACAGGTAACGGTACTGAGGCTGCAGATGCCATCTCCGGAGCGTTCAAGTGAGCGGCCTGGGGGGAGCCGACAGATCCATGGAGGTCTGCTGCCTGGGCGAAAAGGACAGCGGCCCTTCTTCGCCCCCCTGAAGGGCTCTCTTACTAAGCAGCTCCTGCAGCCACAGACCACGCGCCCTCTTAGTCTGAGAGGAGAGAAGAGCGCAGTGAAAGCAAGTCCTCATGTTATATCCTTCTCCCAGGTAGGAGAGGCAAAGCTCGTGAGTGTCACTCAGTGAGAGCGTGGCAGGGCAGGAGGCGCACCGCTTTAAGCCCGGTTGCTTGGGCATACTTTGCCGGACCGGGAGAGGTAGGCAGTAGGCCCCTGGGGGGGGGGGCAGAGCCCAACTGCAAGTTCTTCTGAATTGTTCTTATCTTCTTCTTTTCCTTTATTAGGAAGAAAACGAGAATTTACCAGAGAAAAGAGTCTCTCTCTGTGAGGTAAACTACTGACAGTGCTGAGAAGCACAGAGGTCTTCCAATCGCAACGCAGTTGGAAGGAACTGAGGCGGCGATGGCTCCGCCCCCTTTTATGTACTCCCTCTCTCACACGATCTGGAACCCATGTTTTTCTCAAAAGGGGGAGGAGGGACGGAGCCCACACCATGTTCTAGATCTTTCCAGGACATCTTTTGCCTGGAAACTACTGAAAAGAGGTTTTCCGGCACCTGTGGAGCAGGAAGTGAATCCCAATAGTGAGAATCACGGAGCTCCTCAAAGAAGAACCATTTCTGGGGTAGAAAGTACCCCAATTAATGAACAACTGAAAAATAATGGATGTGATTAATTTGAAAATGACTCCAGATTAACATAAACATTTGACAGGTTATTAATCTATCAACTGAAAAACAGAACTACACAACACCCTCCCCCATGGTATTTGGGGTCACCACCACCCCTCATGTAGAGCAGCACACCTAACAAATACAGTACAGGGGGTAATCTTGAGCCCCTCCACTTTTTTTTTTGCATAAACAACTTTAATACACAACATAAACATAGAACTTTAAAATACAACATATAAATACAAAATAAACAATCTGAAGCTGGTGCAGGGGTCATCAATACCTCCGATACAGAACTAATAGGTATTTTTCCAACACAAAGCTGCTAATGGCTGTGATTTTTTATACAAGTGTCAAGAATTCACTCTGATAAGGTGCTAACTGCTGTATAAAGATAAGTAACAGTAGAAGTTGGCAAGTTCACTTTTCAAATGGGGTCACTGTAACCCCCAAAGATGTATATGGTGATTTTTTTCCTAAACACACCATAGATGACCTTTGTAAAGTCAAACAAAATGCTACACTGTGTCTTTATATCTAATTGAGAAGGGCAAGTGCTGGGTTAAGCCTTTAAAAAAAAAAAAAAAAAAACCCCTATTCTTAAAAATATACGTGCATGGGGTGGACATGACCCCGAATGCAAAGGGTGTATAGTGCTTTCATTTTTCCATTAACTTCCATTGGGGGTATTAAGTACCCCTGATGATAAAATGATAAAAACCTCAATTTAAAAAAAATGGGGAGAGGGGAGGAATATTAAACAGCACAGGACAGTTGACCTCACAGTTCTTGAGGAATACATGGGGGGGAGGAGTGGTTCAGGCTTGCCAAAAAAGTTTTATGATTTGTTTTAGCTGCCTTTGGGGTTATAAAGACCCACGATGAATTACCAAATGTTTCTGTAGCAAAAATGTTACAGCATACTACACTAGTATACACATTTTACACTATACTAGTTTTAACAACAATTCACTTCTAATTACTGCTGTCTGGATTTAACGCTAAGGCATTGCAATTCTTCAAAAAAATCACAGTAAAAATCTGAATGTTTTCCTTAACTAAATGCTTTTTAATTTCCAGAGTGTCACTAAAAATCTGAATAAACAATTAAAAAAAAATAATTTAAATATTATATTTTAAAAAACTATCCTCCAAACCAATTTTTAAACTGTATATCCTGCTTAATGGTAATTCAAGCATTACTCATAACAAATTGTACACAGAAAGCAGTATCATATTTTGATACCCATTTCCATGCCTCTAATTAGCTTGCTTCTTCCTTGATGCAGCTTCTGTGGAACTACCCTTTAAACATTATTGCCTGGAATTCTCTTATTTTTCTTTATTAAATTACATGTATTTTTCAGGTAAGATGCAACTGACTTCATACTTCGAAATATAAAACTGAGTACATGTAGAGTGTTATCAAACATCTTATGTAGCGGAGAAGAGACTTAAAATGGATATGTACTGTATAACATACTCATGTAAGTATTACAATGGGTTGAGTTTAGAGTTGAACAAGCATCTCAGAAGGCAAGAAAGACATCCAATTCACACTGTTTAAACCAAACAAAATGACCTGAACACAAAGTGAACAACAACTTTTGCTTTTGTTTTATTTGATATCTGTTTTGTTTACTTAAGTAATTTTGATTCCTTGGTCATTTTGGTAATTTAATACATCCTTTTGGCACTAGCAGTGCTATTGCACATGCAAAAGTACTGAAATAAAGTTGCCAAAACAAAAATGACCAAAATAATCAAACCAAATAATCAAATACACTACTCCTTTTAGTTCTAGTAGCATTGTTCGGTGGTAACCAAATTTAGGTGGACTAATGGGAATTCTAAGATGTTGAGACTTGGACCCCTAGAGAGACATCTCATCTATCCTTGTCCTTTGACAAAGTTTGGTGTTTTGGGGTGGAGAGAAAGAATGCTGAAGCAGATAAACTCCAATCCTATGGATCACAAATGCTCCCTCACTACTATCGATGCTCTTGAACTAAAAACTCAAAGTAGTACACTCGCTTTCTTGCTGTCCTCCTGCCTAGCTGTGGCACATTAATACAGACTAAAGATCAGTTTGCAAAGTTCTCAGCATGTTGCATTGCTAGACGTTTAACAACCTATGCTACTAACCAGTAAGTGCTCATGTAGAGACTAATTCTGTACAGAATCTGCAAAATCAGTAAGCCAATTATTTCTCAATGACAGGAGGATCTTCTTCCACAAGAAGCAAGAGTGAAAAGAGTTAGCAAGGATTCCAAAATAATGTATTTTTAAAAGGGGGGGGGATATTTGGACATTAGGTTTTGTCAAACACTTACTGACTAGTAATATTTTACATAACCAATTACTTCAGACACACACACACACACACACACACTTCAGAACAGACCAAGGACATGACCTTCAACATATCACTGCCAATGTATGACCTACATTTTAACAGTCTGTGTGCCACCTTTTGATACCTGATAAATTAAGGATTTTATGTGTAAAGAAGCTAGAAGTGGTTAACCACAGCAAGACTATAACTTATAGTGTTGCTGTGGTTAACCACTTCTAGCTTCTTTACAGTCTATAAGGTTAAAGGTTAAAAGGAAAGAAAATGCTTTATATAGGATATATAGGCATGTAAAATTTGCAGATATATTGACTATCTGAAAAAATGTTTTTTTCTGTTGGAGGAGGGGAAATTATTTTGTGAAATGCTCCTCAATTTTTTCCAACCTTTCAGGTTTTTTTGAGAACCTTGGGGGGGAAAAAAACAAAAACAGGAAAAAAACATTTCCCACCCCCTAAAGTTTCGGGTGGGCAGAGTTTTCCAGACCCTCACATCTCTAAAGATATGTGAAATAAAAATATAGAAGCCAACGTAAATGAAACAGAGTTTGAAAACAATACTCCAATTAAAAAACCAGGACTGATGTACCAAGGTCAATACTATTGGCTCTTTGTCAGTACACACTTCAATGATTATTCAGTCCCCACACACCCCAAAAAAGAGCAGACTTCTCAATGTTAAATTTAGAGCTGTCAATCAAACCCATTGGTTTGTGTGGTCTCGGAGCACATTGCCTTAATTTGAACTTGCATAGTAAAGAATGCAGAGAGCATATCTGTATCTACTTAACCTTCATCAACTATTACTAAAATGGAAATTATCCCAAGGCCAGATACTTGTCATCTCCCGATTTTGTTGGAACTGAGGTTTTTAAGAGGAAGGGAAGAAGGTACCCAGCTAGAGGGGAGGGAGGCCCCTTGGATCCCCGATGTGGAGGTCACAGTAAGTCGGAGACGGTGGATATATGTGAAGGAAGCGTTTGGGAAATGTATTAACTCTCAGGTAGGTAGGGATTTTTGTCAGGTTGCAGTACATTTTGACCCCGATTTACAGTAGTAGGATACCCCCTTCTCTTTCAGCATTTGCCAGTTCATGGACGGTACAGGGGTGGGAGGAAGCCCCCACCCCCAGCTGGATGGAGATTGTAAAATAGAAAGAGCAAAACGTAGGGGTTTGACCAAAAGACTGAAAATTCACCATTCGCCCCCCCTATGGGATAAGGTTTCTGAGCAAAGGACTTGCTACAGGCGACTATTGAAAAGGAAAAAGGATACCTATGGGAAGGTGCTATGGCAGGCCTTGTGTCAGGCAACTACAGAGAAGAATCATTCTAAGTTCTGGGTAATAATTCACTTATCTAGAAATGGAGGGGGGGCTTGTTGGTTGCTCTGTTCCATCTATGGAGGCGTGGGAAACTTTCTATGGTGCCCTATATGCAGTTAGACCAATAATTGGGGAGGAAGTGGAATTAGAACCGTGGGATAGGCTGGAACAGTGGGCTCCTATTACACAGGATGATGTTAAGTCCTTGATTCAGGGCTTGAAGGCAAGGAAAGCCCCGGGTCCGGATGGGATTACGCCGGACCTACCTAAGGCATACCAGGATTGGTGGGCAGCTATTTTGGCGCCCCTCTTCTCAGAGGTAAGTAGGATTGGTCAAATTTCTTCTTCCTGGCTTAAGAGTGCATTAGTCCTAATTTTTAAAAACGGGGACCCCCGGTTGCCGGCAAATTACCGGCCAATTAGCCTGCTCAAAGTGATAGGGAAACTGTTTACCTGGCTGTTGCTGGATAAGTTAAGGAGTTGGACGAACCAGTCAGGTTTAATTTCGCTTAAGCAGGCTGGTTTCTGCACCGGGATGTCCACAGTGGACCATATTATGTTGCTCTCCACTTTGATTCAGAAATACACTACCCATAGAAGTTATATATTGGGTTTATGGACCTCGAGAAGGCCTTTGATTCCATCAACAGGGAGCACCTGTGGGCCAAGCTGAGTGCCACTACAGTTGACCCCAGGCTTCTCTATTTAATTATCAGACTGCATATGGAGAACTGTTTACAGGTTAGATCAGGCCCTAGGGGATCCCTATCAGCTCCAGTAATGGTGGAAAGAGGTGTGCGGCAAGGGTGTCTGGCTCCTGTACTTTTTAACCTGTATTTTGATGGGGTGGTTTAACATGTGAATTCTAAGGATACTCATGCTCCGCGGGTTGCCCGGAGATATCTGCCAATCCTGTTGTATGCGGATGACTCGGTACTCATCTCTCAAACAAGGGTCGGTCTTAAGAGACAACTGGTCCTCTTTGATGAATATTGTGCCAGTGAGGGACTGGTGATTAACTATTCTAAATCCAAGATCTTGGTGGTGGGTGGCAGGACCCGGGAATTGAAATTAAATTGGCCTATTGGCGATCGGAGTGTTGAGCAGGTCCAAAGGTTCATATACCTGGGGGTTATCTTTTCCTCCAGCACTAGCTGGAAGTTACACCTCGACCTGGTCAAATCTAGAGCAAGGAAGACCGCATCCATTATTAAGCAATTCTACTTTGGCCAGGGAGGGAAACAGATTGCCCCAGCAAAGCTCTTGTTCAGGGTGAAGGTGTTGGGTCAGGCCCTTTATGCGGCCTCGGTATGGTCCTTGAATTTTTTAGATTTGGAGTATATCCAAAATACGTTTCTTTCCTGTGTTCTGGGTACCCCGCAAGGCATACCCCAGGTAATTGCTAGACGAGAGTCCAGGCTACCCACGGTAAGAGTGTTACTGTTGCAACAGGTATTTAACTATTATGCCAAATTGGTATCACCTCCCCAGACAGAGGTTTCGCTTCTGTCTCTGGCCTTAGACTCCGGGCTGTTTACCCCTTGGCTGCGACAGGTCGATCTCCATTTGCAGCATCTGGGGTTTTCTCTGGAGGTCCTTTCTAGGATTGGTACGCAGGCTTTTAAGAAATTAGTGCGCCAGAGACTTTCCAATCAATTGATCCAAACGGAACAAGCTCTTCCTGCTGTGCAGAGAGTAACGCCGGGGATTGAGTTCCTTGAGCCACAGTCTCTGCGATCTATTTACCTTTACGACTGGCAAGATTCCTCTAGGCGCATTGCTTTTACAAGGCTGCGTACTAACCCCTTCCCCTCTGCTTTGGTAGAGGGGAGATATAAGAGTATTCCCCATGCCAAGAGGGTTTGTCAGCTGTGCGAATCCAGAGAGAAAGATACAGTGGCTCACATTCTTCTGGACTGCTACGCTTTGGTGGGCCCTCGATTAAGACTTCTAGGCGACTTCCTCCAATCATTGCAGGAGGAATCAAGGGAGATATTCCTAAAGAAAATGCTGAGCCCAAAGGACACAAGCTTAACCAGAGCTGTGGCAAGTTTTCCCCTCTCAGCACTTGTTATAAGGATCTCTATATTGAAGAGGCAAGAGGCTCACCTGTCCCGGACTATGCTAGAATAGTCATAGGGAAGCGTGACTGAGGTCAACGCGGTGAAGGTTTGGGGTTATTGTATATATTGTTTTGGGTGTCCTTGCAGACTGATGTTGGTGTAGGTTAGGTTATGGGTAGGTAGGATACAGTAATCTTTGTACTGGACTGATATCCAGTTTTTTGTGCTCCCACTGCTGTTGGAGACAGGATGAGGTGTAGTGGGCTGGATTTCATTGGATGTGTAATACTGGGGAATTTTTGATATTTATTATGGTTGTATAGTGTTTTGATTATATTGATTGCTTAACCCTTATTATTCTTATTTTCACGGTAAAAGCCATTGGGCTATATGGTAAACAAATAAATAAATGATTATAACCTTCAACCACCAACATTCATGCACTGGTCAGTATGGCCTGGCCTGGCCTTCCTCTGCCTGGAACTTTAACCATCTAGTGCCCCTTGTAACATGTTTGTTGATTACCTCACAGACAAAATTGCTCCAATTCATCACGACTTCGGTGTCGCGCTTGGTACAATAGGAGAATCAGAAGCTGTGGAAGTCCTGTCTTGTCTCATTTCATGAGATCAATTTCAGTGGGTGTCGCCCGCGGGTGCAGAGGATGTTCTTGGGGAAATTAGAGCCACCTCTTGCGAACTGGACCCATGCCCGTCTTGACTGATTAAGGCCAGCTGGAAGACGCTGGGGCCATTGCCTGTGGGGATGGTCAATGCCTCCCTTTGGGAGAGCAGAGTCCTGAGCTGCCTCAAGGAGGTGGTGGTGCGGCCTCTGCTCAAAAAACCATCATCGCTTGACATTGACTCCCTTGCCAGCTATCAGCCTGTCTCTAACCTCCTGATTTTAGAGAAGGTTATTGAACGGGTTCTGACTCAGGAGCTGCAGGAGCATCAGAATAGCATCAGTTTTCTTGATCCCTCACAGTCCAGCTTTCGCGCAGGTTATGGTACTGAGACTACGCTTGTGGCTTGTGTCAACGACCTTTGCCGGAAACTGAACACCGGTCGATCAATCCTGTTGATTTTGTTAGATCTCTCAGCTGTTTTTCATACCATTCACCATGAGAGGATGGTGACTTGCTTGTGGGACCAAGTCAGGGTGGGCGGAATTGTTCTTGAACGGTTCCTGTCATTCCTGGCTGGAAGAACTTAGCAGGTGGTGCTCAGGGATTATTCTTCATCTGCCTGAGACCCCTCGTGTGGAGTCTCGCAAGGTTCTGTTCTATCCCCTCTCCTGTTCAACATGTATAAGCAGCCATTGTGCGAGGTCATGAGACGGTCTGATGTTCGGTGTCATCAATATGCTGACACCACCCAACTCTACCTCTCCTTTTTATCTGACCCAGACCCAGCAGTCTCTGTGTTTACCTGATGTCTGGTGGCTGTGGGGGACTGCATGAGGGAAAGCCGCCTGAAGCTGAATTCCGACAAGACAGAGGTAAGACTACAGGTGTGGCATCCCCTGTCATTCACGGGGTCTGTCTCCCATTGGTCCCTCAAGTTCATAATCTGGGAGTGCTCCTCGATTCCCAGCTCTGCCTGGATATCCAAATAGAGACTCTGGCGAGGAGTATGTTTCACCAATTACATCTTGTGAGTCGGCTTCAGACATCTCTCTCAGATTCCGACCTAGCCATCATCATCCATGCTTCCATTACCTCGAGATTAGGCTATTGTAACGCACTCTACATGGGGCTACCCATGGTGACAGTTCGAACACAGAACGTAGTAGCCCGCCTCCTCAGGGGGATGGGTTCCCGTAAGCACATTACACCAGCACTCCATTCTCCTCACTGACTGGCTGTAGTCTTCGGGGTCTGATTCAAGGTGCTGGTTTTTATGTCTAAAACCCTAAACAACTAGGGTCCCACCTACCTGCCAGACCACCTCACTCCCTGGGCCCTAGAGCGGCCCCTGTGGGCGCCCTTCTGAAAACTCCCCCGGCTATCCTGGGGGACCGACTCTAGAGAGGGCTCTCTCAGTGGCTGCACCTAGGCTACTGAATTCCCTTCCGGTAGAGGCCCAATTGGCCCTGAACTGCATCGTAAATCAAAGACCTGACTGTTCCATCAGGCTTTTGGTGAGGAAGATGGATGAGGGTGGATTAGGATGGTGATCTATGGGATTCTCCAGTTGGTTTTATAGATTTATTATATTTATCATTGTATTTTTATTATACTTTGTTTTCTGTTAGACACCTCAAATTGCTTTTAGCAAGAGAGGCAGGGTAAAAATTTGTACGTAAAATAAAATAAATAAATAAATAACCTTTGGGCCAAGGTTGATTCTATTGTAGCTATGAAAAATAGGTGTGAAAAGTAGGCCCATTTCAGCCCTTGAATTGCAAAAAGACAGGTCAGTTTAAGTATTGACAGTTTCCAGTGCCAATATTTCTGTGCTGAAAGAGGTTTATTAAAAGTGTTTTTTGGTTTATCTTCTTTACATACCAGTTGGCCCTATGCTCAGAATAATAAGTGACAATTGTGTGCCTTTTTCTCTGTTGAATTTTGTCAGATCCTAGTGCAAAGAAAGCCTTTTTGAATTATTTGTTTTTAATTGTATATTGTAGTCTTAAAATTAGGCGGGTTCTTTGACGCCAAGCAGAGAGTATTTTGTTTGTTTGGTAGGCAATGGTCCAACAAGAGAAGCTGCAGCCTTTAAAACAGGTGACATCTTTTAGCCATCTTGTTTGCTGAAGGCAACCTGGATCAACTAGGATGCCCAGGAAACACCCAGCTGAGAGAGGGATTCCTTATGGGGTCTACTCAGGTCTGAGATTTACTCTTCCACCCTAACTATGCATAAAAATACATCATAGATTTAAAGTGTTTATGTTTGAGAATAGACCATGGAATCCATTTTCTTTCTACTCCTTCCCTTTCTTACAACTTATGGCATGCTCTACAATTAGCAGTAAACACTTTCGCCTCGTCCTAGAATACTATCTTGTATTGGTTACTGGAGTGAAAGTGCAGGCATTGTCAGTAAACAGAATAGCCTTGTACAGACTTATCTAACACTAAACAATATATTGTTTTGCTGCTACAGTCTCAGACATGTGTTATTTAGAAGTAAACATAAAAACATTAAACAATTGGTTCAATCTGGTTGTAGATGAACTACAACTGGTCATCCTAGTGGGACCTGTAGAATCCGAGTATGTGGCAGTTTATATAAATTTGTAGATCTTTAGATTTCATTTACACTGTTAAACTCCATTAAATTTTGCTTACAAGTCAAATTGAACACATTTATAGTCTTGACTACCAGTTCTTCGTATTTCTGTTATTTCTTTGCATTTAAATCCAACTTTAACGAGAATTTACAATCTCTCTTTTGCCCTAGAGCATTGTTTTGATTTTGATGTTCCAGTCGGGATCTGTTTGGGTTACTAGTATTATAAACAAAGAATAGAAAATAGACAACAGATATTCGTGAAAACTTTTTGCTAGGTAGGCAGCGACACCTTGCAGATTTTGATCATTAAGATGTCTCTATCGCTTATGTTAAATCATTATAATTTTGATGCTAATATGGTATGCAAAAACAAACAAAACTTTATTGAAATACATCAGAAGCAAGAAGCCTGCTAGGGAGTCAGTTGGGCCATTAGATGACAAGGGAGTAAAAGGGGAGCTCAGGGAGGATAAGGACATTGCTGAATGAGTTCTTTGCGTTTGTCTTCACTGCGGAGGATTTGTGGGAGGTACCCACGCCGGATCCTTTCTTTGTGGGCGAGGAACTGGAAGAGCTGTTACAAATCAATGTGACATCGGAGGATGTTTTATTTATTTATTTATTTATTTCATAGATTATTACCCCGCCCCTCCTGCCATGCAGCTCGGGGCAGCTTCCAAAACATACAATAAAATTATTAAAATTCTCATAAATATTATAAAATACTAAAACAGGACTAGGATACAATAAAACCAAAATAGATGGGGGAGTTAAACCACCCCTCCCTACTCACCCTCCCTCCCAAAGGCCTGGGCGAACAGCCAGGTCTTACAACTCCGCCAAAATGTTAACAGGCTGGGGGCCAGGCGAGCTTCCTCCGGAAGGGAGTTCCAAAGTTCCCAACTACCGAGAATGCCCTCTCCATTGTGGCCCCCTGCCTAACACGGGGGACCTCCAGGAAGGCACCCCCGGCAGACCGTAGGAGCCGCTCTGGGGCGCAGAGGGCGAGGCGGTCCCTGAGGTATGAGGGGCCCAGACCGTGTAGGGCTTTATAGATCACCACCAACACCTTGAACTTGGCTCAGCACGCTATCGGCAGCCAGTGCAGAGCTCGGAGCACAGGTGTAATATGCTCCCGACGGCCCGTCCCCGTAAGAAGACGAGCCGCCGCATTCTGCACTAGCTGCAGCTTCCAAACCAAGAACAAGGGAAGCCCCACATAGAGCGCGTTACAGTAGTCGAGCCTCGAGGTGACGAAGGCATGGAAGAGGGAGGCCAGGTCCGGGCCGGAGACATACGGACGCAGCCTACGCACTAGATATAGCTGGCGGAGAGCAGCCTTAGCGACTGCCTCCACCTGCCGCTTCAGACGAAGGTCCGCATCCAGTATCACCCCCAGACTCCAAACCTGCTGCGCTATAGGAGGGCGAACCCCCCCAACTAGGGGGGCCAACACCCCCTTCGCTCTCCCCACCAACATCACCTCCGTCTTATCGGGGTTGAGCTTCAGTCTGCTCAGCCGCATCCACTCTGCCACGGCCTCCAAACATTGGGACAGCAACGAGATAGCAGGGTCTGGGTCAGTAGAAA
>QEPC01013045.1:2441383-2486844 GCA_003113815.1 Sphenodon punctatus
CCCCCCCCCTCCTACAACCCCCACCCTACCACTCTAGCCCTGTACAAAAAAAGCCCACAAAACAATAATAGCCCCCTGCGGCCCCGAAGTGCCGCGCCCAAGGACAAATTGATGAACTGAATACTAACGAGTCACCAGGGCCCGATGGCATTCACCCCAGAGTTCTGAAGGAACTAAAATATGAAATTGCAGACCTACTGTTAGTAATTTGTAACTTGTCACTAAAATCTGCCACTGTACCCGGGGACTGGAGGGTGGCAAATGTAACCCCAATATTTAAAAAGTAATCCAAAAGGCAATCCTGGAAACTACAGACCAGGAAGCTTGACGTCTGTGACCGGCAAAATGGTGGAAACCATCATTAAGGACAGAATTACAGGGTATGTTGACAAACATGGGTTAATGGGGAAGAGTCAACACAGATTTAGCAAAGGTAAGTCATGCCTCACTAACCTGTCTGAATTCTTTGAGGGTGTAAATAAGCATGTGGACAAGGGAGACCCAGTGCACCTGGATTTCCAGAAAGAATTTGATACGGTCCCTCATGAGAAAATTTTAAAAAGTCATGGGATAGGAGATAACACCTTACTATGGATCAGAAACTGGTTAAAAGATAGAAAGCCTAATGGGCGCAATGGAACCTCTCGCCTGGGCGCTCGTTGCAAGCGCCCAGATGAGGAGCTTTGGGCTGGGCGACTGAGCCAGGGAGCAGTGCACGCGGGCAACTTAAACAAGTCCCCCCCACACACACCTCTGCCTGCAGCCCAGGCCACTGGGGACTGCCGGAGCAGCAGCCAGGTAAGTGATCCCTCCCCAGGGTCCCCCCACCCTGCCCCCTGTAACAGAGTCTTGAGATCTTTAGGTGTTTGTTCACAATGCTGGGAATGGGATGCTTTTTAAATCCCAAGATGTAAGAGAGTCTAGAGATCTTTA
Organism: Sphenodon punctatus; assembly: GCA_003113815.1. Lineage (NCBI taxonomy): Eukaryota > Metazoa > Chordata > Lepidosauria > Sphenodontia > Sphenodontidae > Sphenodon > Sphenodon punctatus. The sequence goes on from QEPC01013045.1 coordinate 2,442,317, forward strand.
GGTGTGTGTTCATGATGCTGGAAATGGGATGCTTTTTAAATCCTGAGATGTAACTGTGAGTCTGGAGATCTTTAGGTGTGTGTTCACAATGCTGGAAATGGGATGCTTTTTAAATCCTGAGATGTAACTGTGAGTCTGGTAATTCGTGGGCCTTGAAATCTGGCCCCACACCCCAACACGCACACGCAGCAGAGGCCAAGAATACTGCATCAGAAGGGACTTCTGAAGCAGGGATTGGGGTCCCTCCAACATACATACAGCAAGTCCCTTCTTTCTGAAGCAGCGTTCTTAAGCTCTGCTGCGTGTGTGTGTCTTTGCTAAAACTGCTTGTAAGTGAGGTTTAAGGTTGTCTGCCTGCTTTTAAACCTGGCAGAGGAGGTGATTTATAACCTACCTAACCTAACTGAAATTGCTTGATTAAGTAACGTAATGTCCATCCAACATTAACCCTTGGAACTGCTTGCTGCTGTGTTATGCTGCCCAGGCTCCGCTCACCGTTGCCCTGGCTCCGCTCACCGTTGCCCTGGCTCCGCTCACCGTTGCCCGCCGGCCTTACTGCCCCTCTAATCTCAAGACCCCTGATTTGAGAACCACTTATCTACAAGATAGAATAGGGTCACCAACAGACAGGTTTAGTCACAGCAGTACTTAGACATGTTCCAGTAAGCCTCTGCAGAAAAAAGGATGCTCAACTTAATTATAAATTTGAGAGACTGAAAAAGATACAAGATGTAAAAGAAACAAAAACAGAGCTAATGTTTAATCACAAATAGCACAACTGCACTTCAAGCACAGCTGGTTGGCTTGACATCTACATCCTTTGGAAGATAGAAAGGGATTCATAGGTGTCAACACTGATAGTCCTGTTATGGCGCCGGTCATGAGGCAGTCCCTGAGGATACACTTGTAACTCTGAGTCCAGGAAAGGTTCATTAAATACTACATCAATCTGGCACATGTTTTAAGCAGAGGAGACAAAAGAAATAGATATTATTGATTGGCATAGCTTCGCAGCAGACCAAGCATATTTTGAAGAGAAATTTTCATTTTCTCTTTTATAGAAGGAAATGTTTTCCCCCTATGCCTGTACACATCCGGGTGGCAATAGAAACACTTCACAAGCTAGTAAACACTATCCCCAAGAATATCAAAATTCACAGTTAAAGCCAGATTTCCTAAAGTCAATTTGCAAAACCTTAATGGGACATAGTTTGGAATTCTAAAAGGTGAAATAGAAGAGAATCACATTTATACAAGCAAAAAGGACCACCCCTTTCGGGAGCCTACCAACCAAAATATGTGCCCATCAGGCTTAATCTATAGTATTGAGTGAGAACATGTACATCTAAGTCCATTTAATTGTTTTATAGATTTTTTCCATCGTAGTATAGGTCTGCTTGAGTTTGGCTCTGGCCTACTCTCCCCTGAGTCAGAGAAAACATTTTTAACTTTCATATCTATATGTTTCTGTAAAACATCTTGTAGTTGCCCTGGATTTTGAATGTTTTCATTGGAAAGGAAAGGACAATGCATAAAACAAAAATGAATTTGGTCTCTTGAAGACTTGGCTTTGATTTGAGCAGTTTTATTACATCCAGGCTAGAGCAAAGTATTTCCTAGGAGAGAATGGGATTGGTAGAAATAAGGGAATACAATCACTTGTGAGCCATGAAAATGCTGTAAGGATATTGGGTTGAAAGCAGGGTTTTTTCCATTACTACTTTTAAACTATATACAAATTTCACTGAACTCCTATTTCATAGAACACCTAAATCAAACTTACCTTTATAAAAGCATGCAATGTTAATAAAATGTATTTTCATAGGAAATTAGCACAGGGATTAAGCTGATAAAATGCTCATTATATTAAGGCATATGGTTCATATCCTGCAACACACCTTCGATTCTTCAGAAGCTAGAATATGAATCCTGACTAAAAAAAATATCTTTCAGATATAAAGTATTTTGTCCCAGCTCCTCAGCCCCATAATGTACTGATGCTTGTAGCTTATGCTGTCAAATTTAGTTTATGTCAATCTTTGACAGATCCACAGTACAAGGGAGCATCAACGACCATGCAGTGGAGATGTGGAGCTACTGAAAACCTGCCTGTTTCATCAGGCTTCGGGAGGGATTTAAAGGTTAGAAGGAAAGAAACAGAGTGAACACATTCAGTGAGAGTTCCAAGCATTGGGATCAGCATGGGAGAAGGGGCGAACACAATTACTCATCGGTAGATGAGGGTGGTAGTAAAAGAAGGGTAAAGCTCCCAGGTGAGAATGTGGGGGGGGGTAAGGGGGGGGAAACAAGTGCAGAAAGATAGAGGGAGCAAGGCCATGAAGAACCCTGAAGGTAAAAGACAAGTAAGTTGTGCTGAATGTGTTTAGGTAGAGATAGCCAGTGGAAAAAGGAGTGGAGGGACCGAATATGACCAAAGCAACAGGCAACGTGGATGATCTTGGCAGTTGAGTATTGAACAGAAACAAGAGAAGGAAGGCGGCAATAGAAGGTGGCCTGTAACAAGGAAATTTCAATAGTCAAGGCAAGAGGTAACTAAACGAGGCAGTAGGATTTTGGCAGTGGAAGCTGTAACCAAGGGTCAGGTTTCAGCAATATTATGCAGAAAAAAGCAACAGAACATAGCAACAGACAGGAAGTGAAGTACAAAAGGAGAGGGAGCAGTCAAAAAATGAGCCTCAGGGTACATGTCTGAGGGACAGACTGTTTGAGAAGACTGTCAATGGAATCTGAAAGAGAGGAGGAAAAGGTAGTTGAGAAGTTCGTTTCTGGCCATACTCACGTTCTCACCACACTACTATTTGCTCTGCATTTGAACTTCCACCCATGTATTGTGGATGAAGTGTGTAAGCTAGCAAGTTAGCTGGGGGGAGCTGAGGGGTCATATTTGGACTTGATCCGCTTTGCATATGGTTTCAGATCTTCATTATGTACTGTCAGCCAAACATGTTACATCTGCAGTCATGGCATGCTCACTCAGGTGTCAGTCAAGGGAAACTAATTAACCTATGGAATTTGTTGCCAGAGGACATTATCAGGGCCAGTTATATAGCTGGATTTAAAAAAGGACTGGTTAAGTTCTTAGAGAGTAGGTCCATTAATGGCTATTAACCAAGTAGCTTATAGGATGAACTTCTTACCTATCAGGAGCTGGGAGCAAACAATGGGGAATGGATTGCCCATTGTGACTGTTGGTTCTTCTCCCATGCAATCGATATTGGCCACTGTCGGAGGCCAGGATGCTGGGTTTGATGGACCATTGGTCTGACTCAGTATGGCACTACTTATGTTCTTATGAACTGCTATTAGTTTTAATTGCTGAGACAGGGGCTTTGCCTCTTTGTACAACTCTAATGTTGATTATTTTTTCTGTGTTCTGAATGTGAGTCTTCTGTTGATAGACCATTTTTATGTAAAATATTGATTTTTCAGAAGAGATTCAAGGCACCTCACTTGGCAGTTGCACCTTCTTTCTCCTGGTAGTGTGGCCACAACAGATCCCTTCCAATTGTTAAGATAGTCTTTTTCAGCCTAGTTCTGCACACTGGCCTCTACTTTTGCACTCAGATGGAGTTTGGCACAGTCCCAGTTAATTCATTACATATTCATACAACATTTGAGAATTGATATTTTTGAATGTGACAGCACATAGCGTCATCACACTTTGATCCTGCTTGGGTTGAGGGCCCTCACCCCCATCAGGATCTGGCCCGGCTGCCGAACAAACATGTCAGTAGTCCAAGCTGGGGAGAGTTGGGTGGCGTGTGAACGAGGATCCACAGGCTTTCCTCCTCCCACCCCCACTGCAGAGTGTGGCACGCCTACTGCCTTGACTGGTGACCGCAGCGGGCGCACCCATAACAGCCACGGCCACGGACCAGGTTTAGGTAGAGTGGGCAATCGAACATGATGGCCCGCTGTACTCTATCTGGAGATGGCTTCTCTGGACCAGTGTAGTGCTTAGCCTGGGCTGTGACTCAGCGATGGGCCTGAGTTACAGTCCGAGCTAAAACCTGCCATGGCTTCAGAACAGTCCTGATCCCGATGCAGTAACATCTGGCCGGCTGGATCAGATGTGACTGCACCACGGGTGGCCACGTGGGTTAAAGCATGGCCACCCGTGGTGGTATCATGTTTGAAAATACCTCATGTTTTATTAATAAAAGCTAGTTCCAGCCATTTCAAACCAGTTTTAGCCAGTGTCCTGTTTAAAAAGTGAAATAAAATTAAATACGTTTGCCTGCCCTGCCAAAGAAAAGGGACTAACTATGGAACTATAAAGTTAGCCCCAATAAGCCATTAATGCACTAATTTTTTTAGAAAAGAATGTTGTGACTGCCATGTTTTTCTGCCTGAAAAAGCAGGATATTCTAGGCAGAGATCTATGAGACAATTCTGTCTTAGGGAATATAACTTTGATCTGCTTGCATGGAAGGGTTATTTTCTTGCTTCTCATCAGAAAATATACATTTGGCAGAGGAAAGTGAATTATGAATGTTAATGCATCAAATTGAAGGGTGAGCTAGAGGAGGGAATATGTTAAACCTTTGAGCCTGCACACATGAATGCAGTATCTTCGTACTTAAACCAACTACTACCACACTGACTAGGTGCTTTAAGTCCCCCTTCCTTTTTTTAAAAAGATGCACATTTATATAATACAAGCTTTAAAATTACTCAATCTCTTTTTTTCATTTGTTACGATTTAGCATACATAGTAGATTGGCAACACAAAGCCACTGGCAGACAAAGTCTATTTTTTGCCAACAGATATTCAAAGCTATTAATGCATCAAATTGTGAACAACAGGATACCATGTCAAATATGGAAAGGACACAATTATTTCTAGATCAGCTCTAAAGCTAGATCTGAGAAGTTTATTTTAAAAATTCTATTGTAAACATTACAGCTATCCATAAAATGCATACTGTATTCTATGAAAAAAATTGTTCTTGGAATTACCATTATAAAAAGCTTTTTTTTTTTTTTTTTTTAAATTATAAGAGCTGTATTTTAGACTTATGGAAATGTTGCTTAGTAACCGGATTGAATGTGTATGGTTTTGTTTTGCAGCTCTCTGCAGGTACAAAGTTGAAAAAGGTTAACTCAAATTTAAAATCTAAGTCAGTCAACGAATCTTGCTATTCTAAGAATTCTAAAGAAATAGTATAAGATGGCTTATATATATATAAGCACTACACATTAACTAAACCTAGAATTAGATATTAGTCATGCCTCTGAGCTGTAACATAGTAGTTTAACTACGTTCAAAACAGCTACTGATATTTCAAATATCTGGGAGGAAAAAGTCTCTAAAAAATTAAACTATTGGTTCTAATGCAACATTATGTGCCAGTCTCTAAGAAATAGCAAATACTACAATAAAAGGTAAACTGTTCGAAGATTTGATTCAGGAAACCTAAGAGAGATTGGCTCAAACAGCCAATATTGCATCAATGGGGAAAAAATACGAGTGGAAGCGTGTGCTTAACAGTGCAAGACTTCATTTAAAAAAAACCTGGATCAATATTAGCAAACAAATTAAAGAATGAAAAATGTGCAGGGTTCTGAGGGCTTAGCAAGAAGATAAGGGAACCTAGAAAGAATTCTGTATTTAAAAGATCTGACTGAACTTGTCTATTTTCATTCCTCATAGATGGTCAATGTTGCGCTCCAGGTCTCACTTTTGATGACCTTCACTAAAGCCAAGAGAACTTCACCGACTCACCATATGGCAGTTTTCACATAACAAGCAGCCATGTATTACAACAAATGTTATTTAGTATTTTCAGTCTACCAACTCCCAGTCCCTTGTACTCTGAGACACAAAATGAAAAAGGCTTTTCCTTTGAAATTTAGCTTTCAAAAATATTGTATGCATCAAACGACCAAAGGGAATGGAAAAACTGAATAAAAATCTCATGTCCACCTACTTCAAAGGCCTAAATGACTAACTTATCATCACTGGGTGTTGAACTGAGACAATGTACAAGAAAAATCACAAAGCAGATAAAAATGCACTCCTATGCAGTCTGACAGATTTATATTTACTTTAACACAAGAAAATTTAAATAAAGCCACAATTTAGCGAAGACACTGCTGATTCAAGTTAGTTATAAACTGTGAAATAACTGTAAAGACTGAAATCTATATAAATGAAAGAGTAATGGTTCCATGGCCATGAACCTAAAGCAGCACAGACCAAACTGTGAAAAACTGTTTACTTCCATCATCAGGGGGAAAAAATACCCAGACGAGAACTGTAATTAAGAAAAAAAATCTAGATAAAGTAGGTAATAGGCTGAAGTGGTATGTTTATACCCACATCAGAGTGTAAAATTGTTAACTCAGGAGTTGTACAAGTTCCAGAAATGTGAGATTCACCCGATGTGTGCAAGCACTGTGCACCAATGCAGTCCATTACATCTACAGACTTTTGTGTGCGAATACTTCGCTAAAAAAATATGGTTTGTGCAGAAAAAATTTCTAATATTCAGTGGAGACATCACGTAATGCTGCGTGCTGTTTAATCATGTATGCAAGAAAACCGTGTTCATGTTTTACATAAAAGGTACAACACATTTAAAAGTAATAATTATAAGCACTTATTAAGCATCCAGAATTAACTAACTGAAAAACGGTTGGCCAGTCGAGTTAAACCTTACTTATCACTCTGTGGTGATATGAATGAAGCCCATATGTAAAATGGGAATGTGCATCTCTCTTCCCGTGTTCCCCTCACCCTTGTCCATCTTAGATTGTAAGTCCACTGGGCAGGGACCCATGTCCAAAAGTTGTGACTAAAATGCTGCATATGCCTAGTGGTGCTATAGAAATGAGGAAGAGTTTTATTTACAATAGCGGGGGCGGGGGGAACTCAGTTAAGGGACTATGGGGACTGCATGCTTAACTTCTGTCATTACGCAGACATCTAAGCGCTCCTATTCTTCTTTTGTTTGGTAAGTCAACTATCACACAACCGTCATTACACGTAGCACTGTTTTCTTTTATCCTATTTATACAAACACCACACTAGGAAACTCGTTTCATAAATACAAAACATATCCACAAACCCTCTCATTTTCCCCAAAAACTTTATTAGGGTTACCCACTAACTAGTGTTTTTCCAGCCCTCATTAACACGGCTTCCATCAGTCTTGTTCAAGGGCTCCTGCCCCAACCAACTATAAACCACTTGGCTGTTCCATGAACTCACACTGGATCTTTGACCTTTTTCCCTAGGTAGCTAACACTTCCCTATTCTTTTGGAAGTGACTGAGGCTTAAGCTAAGAAAAGGTCTTACACAACTATTGAGCGCACTCAACCTAAGCTTAGCACACATTGCCTCCACCGACATCAACCAACTATGGTCCCTTCAATGACAAAAGTATTTAAGTATTTTTCCTGCCACCCCAAGTACATGTTTGGTGCTTGTAGGCATAATACATTTTTCATAGCACGAAGTTAAACTCTAAAGATAGACAAAGAACCATACATCGACTCTCAACGACCCAGAAAGTAATATAAAATGCTAACTGTACTGTATCCAAGGAGATTAGCTTCTTTAGTTATCGAGAACACAAACTGAAATAATAAATTTTATTTTTACGAGCCATCCCCCGCAAAAGGGCACTCAGAGCACTTCACAACATAAAAATAAGTTGATACAATATAAAATACATCTAAAATATAAATCATTAAAAAAATTAAAAGGGTAAGGGAGGGAGTAAAACACACTAAGGGAAACCAACAGTGGATCCTAAAACTGTATCTGCATAAGTCTTCACGTGTTTTTAAAAGGCAAGGAGGAAGGGAATGAGATGAACATCTGGAAGGAGCAAGTTCTACACTGAAGGGCATGTCACAGCAATGGCCAATCGTTCATTTGCCTTAAGGTGTAATGTTAGGATTCCCAACCAGCAAGTGGCTTCTGGACACAGAAGCCCTGGAGACTCAGCCTGATGGTTAGGCCTTGAATTAGGGTGGCCACATATGCACATTTTAGAGGACACATTAGAAATACAAGCTGCACGGCTGCATTGGAGCCAGCCCATTGCCATAGGATGAAGCTTAACAGAATAAACGCGTTTTGGTTTTTTTTAAATGACTACATGAGTTCGGAGGGGACAGATCAATTGATGGCTACTAGCCAGGACAGTCATAAGATGAAACCTCACATCAAGGTTACAACTTTGTAAGAGGCGTGGACGCTGTTTAAAAGCACCCTTCTGGAAGCCCAGATTAAATGCATCAAGCAAGTTAAAAAAGGAAGCAGGAAGACCAAACGTCTTCTACCATGGTTAAATGAGGAGGTGAAGGACGCTATTAGAGCCAAAAAGGCATCCTTTAAGAAATGGAAGGCTAATCCCAATGAAAATAATACAAAAACGCATAAACACTAGCAACATAAACGTAAAGTGCTAATCAGGCAGGCCAAGAGAATTTTGAAAGGAGGCTTGCTAAAGAGGCAAAAACAAGCAAAAAAATTACATCAGAAGCAAGAAGCCTGCTAGGGAGTCAGTTGGGCCATTAGATGACAAGGGAGTAAAGTTCTGGTCGGCCCATCTCAAAAAAGACACAGCTGAACTAGAAAAGGTACAGAGAAGGGCAACAAAAATGATCAAGGGCATGGAAGGGCTCCCGTATGAGGAGAGGCTTGCTAGGTTGGGGCTCTTAAGCTTGGAGAAGAGATGACAGAGGAGAAACGATAGTGGTCTAATAAAATCATGAGTGGTGTCGAACTAATAAACAAGGAACAGTTATTTACCCTCTCAGCTAGTACTAGAACTAGGGGACACTCCATGAAACTCATGGGTGGCAAGTTTAAAACAAATAAAAGAAAATATTTTTTCCACTCAGCATATATAATTGGGTTGTGAAATCTACTGCCAGTGAGGGCCAGTAATATAGATCAGTTTAAAAGAGGTTTGGACAAGTTTCTGGAAGATAGGTCCATTAGAAGCTATTAGTCAGACATGATCAGGGAACATGACGGGAGCTGGGGGAAAACAACAGTGAATGGATCCCCCATTGGGACCTGTTGGATGCTTCTCCCAAGCCACCGTGATTGGCCACTGTCGGAAACAGGATGCTGGGCCAGATGGACCGTTGGTCTGACCCAGTATGGCACTTATGTTCTTATTACCGGTGAACTTTAGGATGATGGATGATAGAAGCTGGACTTAGTGCCTAAAGACGGACTGCTTGATGGGAAGACATAACACAGTAATCCATAAGACTAAGTTTGTGCCAAACTTATCACTGACATCTCCCACCATCTGAACTGCATAGACCATTTCTCAATTTATTCTCAATACAAGAAGTTCAACATGAAAAGTAACAAGGATGCAAAAAACACGCAAAAATTAAGAGTTACCTACCAACATTCAGCTTGTTAGCTTCTCTTCATCAGAACAAAATAAAATCCTGTCTTTACACAGGATTTAAAGCAGGGATGTTCAACTGAAGCAGAGGGTAGGGTGCTACTGTGGGCAAGGGGAGCTGGGAAGCAACATCAGCCTGCCTAAGTTTGTGTATCTATTCATGTTAATATGGGGCGGGTGTTGAACCGACTTGGGGTCATGTTGTGCATGGGGAGATATGACAGGAAGGCGAAGAAATATCATTGGGGACTCCTCTTGCGATGTCTTGTCTATTTTCTGGTGTACTGCTCCCCTCACATTTTGGGATGTATGGGGGCTGAGGACAGCAGGGTCCGTGGTCTGAAGCTGATGCTGTCAGGTCAGTGGCAAATAACACGTCTACCATCTTTGACCTTATTCAGGATGAGACCACTGACGTCATATGCATTGCAGAGACCTGGCTGGATGAGGCATCTGGGTCTATGTTGCTCCAAATGGTACCAGCCAGGTACTCGGTGCAGCATCAGTCTAGGACCAGGAGGGCAGAGTGGCGGTGTTCTGTGGAGACACCTTGGTCTTTCAAAGTTATCTGGTGCTTGACTCATCATCCAATATGGAGTGTGTCCACCTTGTGTTGGATTAGACTGGGGACAGATTAGAAATCCTCTTGGTAGGGATGGGTGAACAGAACCGAGTTCGGAAATTCAGTTTGGTTCAAAAATCGAGTTCGGTTCAGAAGTTTGGTTCGGGTGACCGAACTGGCCGAGTTTGATCCGAACTCCGAACCGCGTTCGCCCATCCCTACCTCTTGGTATATTGACCACCCTTCTGCACGATTGATTCTCTAACTGCTCTAGCAGAGCTGTCTCAGAGGTGGTGTTGACATCACCCAGACTTATGGTCTTGGGTGATTTCAACACAGATGCTGAGGCTGGCCTTTCAGGAGCAGAGGAGGAACTAATGGCCGCCATGACAACCATGAACCTATCCCAGATAATATCTGCTGTGACACATGAGGGGAAGTGCATGTTGGATTTCATATTTTAGGTCTGCACCGAATACATGATCTGAGCACTATGAGTTCTGAAGTTCAGAGTACAAAGACCTAGACTTATACTCAGAACATTGCAACTCCAAAATGCTTTAATTAAACTCGCCTTTAAAGAAAGTGCAATGGAGAGCTTGCCGAACGTGTAATAGGTAACGTTTCCCCTTCCTAAAGGGATGAATATTCAAAAGGACAAGCTGTAAAAACAGTGTTAGGCTGAAAGGCAAGATGCCCGATATCTTTTCAGGTCATGGTGAGTGATTACAAAATTCAATACCTCAGCTCCAGTGTTTACTGTTTTGTATTCCTATTGTCAGGAACCCTTATTTCCACAACAAAACCAATTCTCTATTGTCCAGGGAGCTGAAAATTGCTTACAATAAGCTTATGAATTACCCCTTTCCTCCTCAACATGTAGCTGAACCATTAATTTGCATGCACAGGACTATCCTTGCTTGCATGGAAATTAGAGCTGACTCTAGCCCCTTGCATGCAAATTAATTTTTTTTTTTTTCATTTCATCTTTAATTTATACCCCGCACTCTCCCAACAAAAGTCGGCTCGAGACGGCTCACATCAATAATAAATACAATATTAGGGGTTTTATCCCACGCAGGGGAAACCCAACACCAAATACATCATAATACACAAGAAAACCCTACCCTCCCATTTAACATTTCAATAATAACATCTAACAATATGCCTTACTAACCCATCCCAATACCCATTCTACCAGTATCAATCCATCCTTCATTCCATCCCCTGCGTATCTTTGGCTCCACTATTGCTAAAATCTTTTCTTGCATTTTCATCTCCCATACAACCCCCAGCTTAGGAGATGGCTGCTGTCTTGGCCATCACACTATGGTGTGAACTGAGGATCTCCATAACTAAATAGCCAGCCAGGTTCTACAAAGATGGCTGGCTCCCACTATGAGCAGCACCATTCCCCTCTGAAGTTTCTCCAAAATCTCCTTCCCTAGACTAACCCCAGACAACCTCGCCCAGCTAGCACCGATAACACCGGGGGCGGCCGTGGGGAGCGTTGGAGGCATCTGTCAGAGGGTCCCAGAAGAGGCGCTGAGATCATCCCAACAAGCAAGATATTTCTCCCCCTACCCCCCAATGACAAAGAACAGTGGTTGGTACTGGGGGCGGGGTGTGTCAGTTGGCCAGCCAGGGGCCATGGAACATCGCTCCCTCCCCCCCTTGTGGGGTTGGGGCCAGGGGAGGGCTCCTTCCGGGCTGTTCCCCATAACACCGGGGGCGGCTGTAGGGAGCGTTGGAGGCATCTGTCGGAGGGTCCCAGAGGCGGCGCTGAGATGATCCCAGCAAGCAAGATCTTTCTCCCCACCCCACTCCTATGACAAAGAACAGTGGCTGGTACTGGGGGCGGGGTGTGGCAGTTGGCCAGCCAGGAGCCATGGAACATCACTCCCTCTCTCCCCCCCTTGCGGGGGTGGGGCCTGGGGAGGGCTCCTTCCGGGCCACTCCCCATAACACCGGGGGCAGCTGCCGGTTGTGCCGGAGACGTTAATGTTTGAGATACATGCTGAGGAGGAAAGGGCCATTCATACAGTATTTGTAAGCACGCTACAGCTCCCTGGACAAAAAGAAAAAAATTCCCAGGGAAACAAGGGTTCCTGACAATAGGGAAACTAAACAGTAAACACTGGAGGTGAGTTATTGTATTTTTGAGTCACACACTATGACCTGAAAATAAGCCTGGCATTTTGTCATTTAACCAGCTAACACTGTTTTTATAATCTGTCCTTTTGGACATTTACTTTTTATGGGATGTTGAAAAGCTTAGTTATTGTACTTGCAAGCTCCTCATTGCACTTTCCCTAAATGTCAGTATAATAAACCAAAGTCTAGTCCCTGCCAATCACTTGATAAGCAGAGGTTGAAAAACATCTTGTGCGTCACTCTAGTTGTGCGCGCAATGGTACCTCCATTACTCAACTGAAGTTTCCAAGTTTTCCAGGTACGCAGTAGCTTGGTATTCAAAACTTCAGCACTCAAATTTGGAAGCAGGGAATGGAATCCCCGGTGAATTCTGAATGAAACAAGGGACAGAGTTTGAGCTGTAAGTGTTTTGCACCAGCCAGGATGTCATGTATTTTCAATTATAAACCTAAGATATTTTGGCTATCTGTGTTTAAATGTATTAACGTAGAGTCTTTATATGTAAACTTTCTGTTTTAATGTAAGCTAATTGTGACTTACATCACAGATTTCTAAAATCAGCTTCTGTGACTAGCTAGGTTCAGGATGGGCCTTCCAAGCACATTCCTTTGTGTTTTTTCTAAACTTCCCAAATGACCTTTGACTGTTGCCAAGGAAATAACCAAAAGACTAGGTGTTAGAAGGCCATAAAGAGGCCCTTCTACCTAGGCTTGGCTTTTGTTTAGATTTTCTCCTAGCCTAAGAGTCTGGAATCTTATCTCACCCTTTTCTAAATGACAGATAGTTCTATTCATAAGATATCTCCTAGACTAGAGTATCATCTTGTTAGTTCTTTCCAGTTAACATATTTATTAAATTTATGGTTGAGATAAACATTGAAAGGTCTGGATTTTCTCTCTTTATCTGACAATTATCTCTGATAAAAAATACAAAGCCTCTCTTCATTTCAAAGCCTGAAGAAAGTCAAAACTTTTATTGGTCTCTTTACAAGAGCCAATTAGAATCCAGTGTATCTCCTTACTGACTGACGTGTATCTGATGTCAACATGACACTATTCAAGTAATGTGATCCTCCTAACAGGCTGCTCTTCAAAAGAGGGCCAGCCTGGCTTTCTTTAGATTGAGATCCTAAATATTATTGGGTTTCTTTCTCATTCAATATCTTTATGGCAAAGGGATGGATCTAGACTGTATGTAAGATATAATTTCTTGATATCTTTGAGCCAATGAATTGTGCAAATGTTAAGCTTTTACAAGCTTTTTCTTAAGATAGAAATGTTTTAAGATCATGTAACTTTGATTGGAAAACATACCATAAAAAATAAAATAATGATACTTTCTATTTATATTTAAGTAAACTTTGCATATATTTTTATAATCCAAAAGTCTCATGTTCCCTTATTATAAATGTATTGTCATTTACAATACTTCTTTTGCTAGCTGGACTTCAAAGTAAGTGTAAAACTCAATTTATATATTTAGGAGAGAAAGGTCCAATTCAGTATGTCTAGTGCAACTGAGCAATTAAGCCTTTTTTCCTAATTATAAAAAAGAGTGACAAAAATGTGACAAGGATCCAAGGGTTCCGATTATCAGGGGTGTTATAACACCATTGTTGTGATCAGACCATTATCTTCTAAAAGCTCAGATCCCTGCACTTCTATGCCCACTTCTGGTTAGGTTGGTCTGCTCTCCAAGGCAGAACCTGAATAGATCCAACTGGTTTCCAGAATTCTCTGGAGGATTTACCTACTGCCCTTAGCGATTAACTCTGTCGATGATCTGGTCGCTTTCTGAAATGACATCTTGACTATGGTCATCAACACAGTTGCGACACAGGCATCTGTTTCCACAGCTGTGGCAGCATACGTTTCCCTGGTATACTAGCGAAGCATGGCAGCTGAAGCTAGAGGGTAGGCTGTTTGACTCGTGCAGAGGACAACTGATTGCAGAATAGATTATTTTTAAAAGATTATGCAGTGGCTGTTATGGCAGCATAGAAAGCTTTCTTCTCCACTATTTATTTATTTATTTTTACAATTTATATGCTGCCCCCTCCTACCTCAGGCATCTCGGGGCAGCTCACAATATATTAAAATATTTAACATATTAAAACATTAAAATAAACCATATTAATTTCCGTTAAAACAATATAAACCACTCTATCTATCCCTTTCCTCCCCCCCTTGCTGCCACAAGGGGAGGTCATCCATCTCCCCCCCTCTTTCACTGGGGGGGGGGGGGAAGAGAGAGATGCCTTGGTAACTATTAACTATTACTCCTATGTTCCCTCCCACACAATACCCCCTCCACCTCTACCTCTGGGCCCCGCCGAAGGGCACAGCCAAAGGGCACAGCCAAAGGGCACGCCCCTTTCAACGTGCCCCTTTGGCACATGCCCCCAGCATGGCCTCCGGCCATTCCCAATGATGTGGGGAGCAGCCCGGAAGTTGCCATCCCCGCCCCGGGAAGGGTGGACAGGAGGGGAAGGAAGAATCCCGTGGCCCCCAGCTGATATCAATGGGGCCCCTCTCCCCCTGCACCGGGGATAGTCCAGGTCCTTTGGAGAAGGAGTAAGAGCTGCTGTCACCTGCTCCATCGCCAGCACCATTCTGCTCCCCGGCCGCCAGTTCGTTGCCACCTCCTATATCTATAAGAAAGATATAGCTGGGTGCCATCAGTATATTGATGACAACTCACTCCATACTCCCTAACAACCTCTCCCAAAGGCTGCATGTACACACTTAACAGGAGAGGGGATAGGATGGAACCCTGCGGTACTCCACACGTGAGGCCCTGGGGTGGGGGGGGGGAGAGAGATGAAAATTCCCCCAGCACCACACGCTGGGTTCTCCCAGCCAGGAATGAGCAGAACCATTCAAAAAGGGTCAAGCCAATCCCTGCCCGGTCCCGCAACCGAGTCACGAACAACTCATGATCAACGGTATCAAATGCAGCCGACAGATCTAACAAGATCAACAGGGTCGAATGACCCTGGTCTAACTCACGGGAGAAGTCACAAGCGCAGTCTTCGCGTCATAACCCAGACGAATTCCCCACCAGCAACGGCCCAATGTCTCCCGGCTAGCATTAACCAGCCAGGACGGGTATGGATCTAATTCAGAATTGGTGGCTCAAACCTTTTGACATTCCGGCGGAACTGTAAGACCTGGCTGTTTGCCCAGGCCTTTGGGAGGGAGGGGGGGGTGATTTTTAATCCCCCACCTATATATTTATTTATGATTATATACTGCCCTGTTTTATTGATATATTTTATATTTGTATTTTAAAATGTTTTAAACTGTTTTTATTGCTGTTAACCGCCCCGAGCTGCATGGCAGGATGGGGCGGTATAAAAATCTATAAAAATCTATAAAATAAATAAATAAATAAACAGTCCCAAGAGCATCCCTCGCATCTGAGGGTGACACAGTCCGAAACTCATCCCACAAAACAGGATCAGACAGGGCTTCCACTGCCTCAGACCCGTTCTCTGCTAAAAAAGTCACTATCCTATTGTCTGCATAGTTTCGGTCAGCCAAGCTGTTCCAGATGGTGAGGGGCCTGGTTAATCTGGTCTCTCTCTGCCCAGCACTTGAGTCATCCAGTATCCACTGACATTTTTATTCATTATTTTGCAGACAAAACTGCTCCTATTCACTACAATTTGGGTGCTGCCATTTCATCTGCAGAATTGGAGTTCGGGGTTATAGAAGCTAAGTCCTGTCCTGTTTGTTTGCATCAGTTTCAATTCATCTCACCCACCTATGTGGGGAAGGTGCTTGTGGCATGGAGGGAAAGCCAATTAGATACTTGCCAGTTCTGGCTGGTGAAAGACAGCCAGGAGGCATTGGTACCATTGCTGGCTTGGGTTGACAACACCTTCCTTCAGGAGGATAGTGTGTCAGATGGCCTTAAAACTACAATTGTTCAGCTTCTGCTTCAGCCGACATCTCTGGACGCTGACTCTCCACCTATACACAGGGGAAGGTGACTATACACCTGTCTCTAACCTTCCCCTTTTAGGGAACATTATTGAATGGGTAATTGCCTGACAGCTCCAGGCCCACCTCGATGTCACCTGATTTCTGGACCAGTTTCAGTTGGGTGTTCATCCTGGTTATGGCATCAAGACTGCACTTGTGGCCTTGGTTGACTGGCAAGGGAAATACTAGCCTCTTGATCTTATTAGATCTTTTGGCAGTCTTTGGTACCACTGATTACGAGGTGTTATTGACATGACTGCAGGACCTGGCAGGGGAACGCGAGACTGCTCGAGTGGTTCCGCTCCTTCTTGTTGGTGAGGTCACAAGGGAATTTGGATGGTGATGGCAATTGCTCATCATCCTCTTGTGTACTTCCTTGTGGAGTCCCACAGGGTTCTATTCCGTCACCCTCCTGTTCAATATGTATATGAGGCTGCTGGATGAGGTTATTCTGAGGTTTGGGATTAAGTGCCATCAATATGCTGATGGCACAAGCTCTACCACTCTTTTTCATCCGACCCAGGTTCTGTAGTCTCTGTGCTTACCCGATGCCTGGCTGCTATTGGGGAGTGGGTGAGAGTGATCCAATTGAGGCTGAACCCTGACAAGACTGAAGTGATGATGATTGGCTGGCCCTGTGACCTGAGGGGAATTGGGGCTCCTGTCACTGATGGAGTCTGGCCCCCTCTACTCACTCAGGTTTGCAGGCTCGGAGTCCCTTTGGATCCCTCGCTGCACCTAGACTGTCAGGTCGAAGTAGCAGCCAGGAGCGCTTTTCACCAACTTCACCTGATGAACTCTCCAAAGTCCTTTGTAGAATAGGTTTCTAACCTGAAAGCTGCGTAATATTCACCCTAAATCAACTTTCATTCAATATTAGACCAAGTCGCTTGGACATTTCTGCTCAGCAGAATTTAGCTAAGGTGGCAGATACAAGGATTTCTCCGCGGTATCCAAAAGATGAATCCCAATTTTTGCTTGAACCTGACTTAATTCAGCTCCTGACTCTTCAGCTTCGCAGGTCATTGACTCTGACCCACTTTTAGCTTTTAAACTCCACCATTATTAGAAGTAGAGTTGTGGGGGTTGTGTACGAGGACAGACTATGTTCTTGTGCATTAGACGAGGTTGAGTCTTTGGAGCATATAATGTTTGCCTGCCCCCATTTAGAGTAACTGTGTCCGTTGGCTAATCCCTCTCCGTGCAGACAGAATTTTTCCCTCCCAGGAATATAAAGTCTTTTTTCTCTTCGCTTCAAAAGACTCTGTGATTATGAAAAATGTGGTCTTTTTTTTCTTACTTGCCTACCACATCAAGACAAGTTTGGCTAGGATTGTATAGTCTTATTATTCACTTGTTTTGGTGACTATGGTTTCATAGTTGTAGGTTTGTGAATTCTGATTTCAGTATTTCCAGTCATGGATTATTGTAATTATGTCTAATTATTGTCAATCATTGCTTGTTTTGATTATATTTCTGAATGTGGCAAATAACCTTAATAAAATTATTGTATTATTATTATAACTTCACCTGATGAGGCGGCTATGGACTTTTTTCTGATTTGGACTTGGCTCTTCGTAGAGCTGCCCTTGACTGTTTGGAAGCTGCATCTGCCGCAGAATGCGGCCACCCAGCTCCTTTTAAGGATGGGTTGCCGGAAGCACATTGCACTGGTGCTCTGGAGTCTCCACTGTCTACCTATAACATTCCAGGCACAATTCAAAGTGATGGTTTTAACCTTTAAAGCCCTAAATGGCCTGGGACCCATGTATCTGAAAGACCTCCTTTCCTACCATGCTCTGTCATAACCCATGCGAGCCATCGGGGGCACACCCATGTGGATTCCCCATTACTCTTTTTTGATTAGCAGGAGTGCACAGGAACTTGTTGGTCGTTGCTGCCCCAGTACTGTGGAACTCCCTCCCCCGGAGGTCTGAGTCCAGTCCTGAGTATCTTTTGGAGGCAGTGTAAAACCTTTTCTTTTTGTCAAAGCATTTGGCGGGCAGGGACAGGGAGAAGAATGAAGTGGTTAATTGTTGGACAGTTGGAGAGGATTAGGGTGGGGTTTTTTTTAGAAGGGGGTATTTTAAATATTTTTTAAAACTGTATATTGTCTGTTTTGTAAACCTCCCTGAATCTTCGGGGAAGGGCGGAGTATAACTGTTAATAAATAAAATAGAACATTTATGCAAATTTGACTAATGGGGCACCGTTTTGTGCAATCCAGCCCTCCACCGAATTGGTGCATTAAAGCTACTCCTATTACAGACATTACCGAACCGTTCATCAGGACCGCAAGCAGCATCACGCCATCCGCAGATGGGGTCATGATGCATTCAGTGCTTCTTATACTTGGCATTTCTTTGCTGCTCTGTAGGATCATGAGGATATATTCAAATCTCAAAATGGTGTCATGCAGGCAAAAATTTGGAAACCTTTGCTCTATCCGAAAAAAGAGAGGGACGGTGAAGCCTGCTTAGTTCTCCCTCATTCAAGCAAATTCTAAGGATAGGAAAAGGAGTAACAGGGAAAAAACGAACAAAAAAACCCAACCGATAATCCCTTAAGTGCGATATGAAAAGTAGAAAAAAGATTTTAAGAAGTACATCCAATACATCACTGTAAGAGATAATTATATGCCTGTAATTACTTTTCTTTGAATAGATCACAAAGCATTTTCACTTGTATTTGGACTCCAAATATGAGTAAGGTACGGTAGGGACCTCCACTAGCAAAGATTTGAGAACAGGAGTTACAGCCAACAAGTGAAAACCCTCTCTTTAATTAGCATATCTTTAATTGCCACGTTCTTCATGTCTTCCAGTCAGTTATCAAAATATGCAAAAAACATGCAAGCAACATGAACCCCTAAAAAAGACATTTAGAAATTTAAGCAAAAAAATTAGATAACACCAATCTCACCTCTTCAGTCTGTGCCTTTCTTACCATACCACTTGAACTTTAAGGCTTAAAGTACATCCTTAGGCATGCAAGCTATAAAAATACAGGAGAACTAACCTATAACATTACCATGGGGGAACCTACCCTATCATATAATTACCCCCACAACCGCTGTCCTTGGCTCAACCCCAGTATTCGCCACCTCTGCTCCTGCACCCATGCTGCTGAACACCTCTGGCGCAAATCCCACTCTCATGCTGACTTCCTTCACTTGAAATTCTGCCTCTCCTCCCTTACTTCTGGTATCTCCCTTGCTAGACAGCATTACTACGCCTCCCACATTGAGTTCTGTTCTTGGGACCCTCACCGCCTGTTCTCCACATCTGACTACCTTCTCAAGCCCCTCTTCTCCTCCTCTTCCCTCTCTGCTCAAGATCTTCCTTCCTTCTTCACCTCCAAGATAGACAAGATCTGCCTCGACATCGCTTCCCAATCCTCTCCTCTCCCTCCTTTCCTCCCACCCTTGAGGAAATCTCCGCCCTGCTCTCCTCCTCCAACCCTTCCACTTGCCCCGATCCCCTCCTGACCTCCATTGTTCCCACTGTTGTCCCTTCCCTCCTGCACATCATCAACCTCTCCCTCTCTACTGGCTCCTTCCCCTCCGCCTTCCCCTCCGCCTTCAAGCACATCATTTTCTCTCCTATCCTCAAAAAGTCCACTCTTGACCCCTCTGACCTTTCTAGCTACCATCCTGTCTCACTCCTTCCTTTTGCTTCCAAGCTTCTTGAACGTGTTGTCTACTCCCGCTGCCTCGACTTCCTCTCCGCCAACTCCTCCCTTGACCCCCTCCAATCTGGCTTTTCCCCCATCAGTCTACTGAAACTGCTCTCGCTAAGACCACCAACGATCTTCTTGTGGCTAAATCTAATCGTCTCTACTCCATTGTTGTCCTCCTTGACCTCTCTGCTGCCTTCGATACTGTTGACAACTCACTCTTGCTGGGCTCACTTCACTCCCTTGGCTTCCGTGTCCTCAACTGGTTTTTCTCCTACCTCTCTGGAGGTTTTCTTCCTACCTCCCCTGTCGATCCTTCAACGTATCTCTTGCCAACTCCACCTCCTCCTCCCTTCCCCTCTCTGTTGGTGTTCCCCAAGGCTCTGTCCTTGGCTCTCTCCTCTTCTCTATCTATACCCTGTCCCTAGGCAAACTCATTGCCTCCTTTGGCTTCCAATGTCACCTCTATGCTGATGACACTCAACTCTCTCTACTTGCTCCCTCTACATCTTTCCAACCTCGCCTCACCAGCTGTCTCTCTGACATTTCTACCTGGACCTCTCAACATCAACTCAAACTCAACATGGCTAAAAGTGAACTCCTTATCTTCCCCCCTCTCCCGTCGATCCTCATTGATGGAGTCACCATCCTTCCCGTCCCCCAAGCCCGTAGCTTAGGCTTCATCTTTGCCTCACCCCTTTCTTTTAAACCCTATCGACTGTTGCCAAATCCTGTGGCTTCTCCCTCCATATCATTGCTAAGATGCACCTTTTTCTCTGTCTCCTCTGCCAAAACCTTGCTAATGCCCTGGTCATCTCTCACCTCGATTACTGTAACCTCCTTCTCACTGGCCTCCCCCACTCTCACCTTTCTCCCCTTATCTCACTCCAAAACTCTGCTGCCAGGGTCATCCACCTCACTCGTCGCTTCGACCACGTGCAACCCCTCCTCTCCTCTCTTCACTGGCTCCTCCTTCCTGAACAAATCCTGCACAAGCTCCTAGTCTTCACCTATAAAGCTCATCACAACCTTGCTCCCCCCACCTCTCTGTGCTAATTTCCCTCCTGACTCCAGTCCGTGAACTCCGCTCCTCCTCTATCCCCTCTCGCCCTCCCACACATCCCCTGCTCCCCTAACCACCTTTGTCCCTTCGCCCTAGCTGCCCCCCATGCCTGGAACTCCCTCCCTGCCCACATCCACCTCGCCCCCTCCCTTCAAATCCCTCCTCAAGACCCACCTCTTCTGCTCTGCCCTCCCCGACTCCTTGCTCCCCTCACCTAACTCCTGCTGATACCTACCATCCAGTACAATCTGTTACCTGAGGTCTGTGTACTCATATCCTCACCACATGGACCAACCAGCCATCATTCTTG
The DNA here is from genome assembly GCA_003113815.1 of Sphenodon punctatus. Taxonomy (NCBI): domain Eukaryota; kingdom Metazoa; phylum Chordata; class Lepidosauria; order Sphenodontia; family Sphenodontidae; genus Sphenodon; species Sphenodon punctatus. The sequence continues at coordinate 2,463,469 of QEPC01013045.1, forward strand.
ATGTAACCAAGCCAAATTAGTGCACCTGAGACCTCACATCATGAATGTTACACTTCTTGTCTCTCCCTCTGTTCCGCCTTCCTTCGTTCCCACCCCCATCTCTCAGCTTGTAAGCCCTAGGGCTGGGACCGTGTCTATTCAATTAATTTGTAAAGCAGCAGGTACATTGCTGGCGCTATAGAAATGCTTGATGATAATAATAATTACCCATGGGGGGAAAGGCGGGTAAGCCAAAGCCTGGTCTCATACTACTTTCAAAACAGGAAATCAGCATCTAATTTTTCTTTTCTTTTGCAAAGATGCCATTAGTGCAGAATTGCCACTTCATTTACAAGAAATCTGACTGACAGAAACCAAAGTGTCGGAACACCAATAGGCAAAGTTGTTTGAGCATTTAAGTGTACAAATTATATTAGAATAATCTTTAAACAAATTTTGGTTTAACACCTCTTTCATTTTAGTGGAATCGAAGTTAAAAACTCACTTAAGAAAAAGTTCTGCTTATCTCTAAAACCTCTGCTCCCTCACCAGAGCGCCATACAATGCAACACACTGTAAACTGGATATTTACAACTACTAGGTCAAAAATTCTGGGTATTTTGAATCCGACTGCGTTTCTCAGGCAGGACAGCAGCACAGAAAACTGGTCATCCGTCTCAGAGAATAAGGTTTCTCTGCCACATCATTCCAACAAGCAGGGAGTCGTAGCCAAGAACGCAGCAGAGAGCTATGAGCCTCTGCAAGCTCACTCCTTTATTTCTCAAGTTGCTATCAGGAGTAGGAAGGGAGACTATTTCCCTCCTTCAGTCCCAGCTTTTCAAGACCAGAGTGTATCATCTGGAAGGATAAGTGAGAAGATGCATTGAGACAGAGGCTGTGTGCCAGGCTCCCACTCTGTCTCTCAACCAGAAATATCAGTGTAGTGCAGTGGGCTGCCACGCTAGCTGTTTTTGCTAGCCCAGAAGCTTCTTGAGAATTTCTAAGTTATTCTCGCGGGGGGGGGGGGAGCGCAAACGTACATGATGGGAGCCACTTCACTAATCAATAAAATTAAACAAGTCATTTAAAATACAATTTAAAGGGAAAGTTGTACCAGGGTTGAGAATACTCAAAGGAATTTTAGCAGGGTGTAGCCCAAGGAAGTTACTGGCTCTTCAGGGGTAATCAACTCCAGTGTCTATTTACAAGGGTCCCATTACCTGAACCCATGCAAATAGCTGATGTGCCCCATTTTTCTCATCTCATGCAAATCTTTACTACAATCATCTTATTATACTTCCCAGACAGGAGAACATCCCAGCCTTCTCATGTATGTAACCTTTGCTTCCATTATCCTGTTTCTATTTGATAGGAAGATTCCTCCCAGTTAATATGGATCCAAGCACTTCGAAGTCTGGCAATACCATGGACATACTGGAACATAATATTTTGAAGCTAATACTCTGGAAACATGTTAATTGCACATTGTGGTATCACAAATGTCTAGATCAGGGGAGGGAAAGCTCTTCCCTTCCAGGGGTCACTTTGAAAATTAGGACAACTCCGGGGGCCACCTAGAACATAAGAGGATAAGCTGTGCCATAGCAGACCACACAAATAGTCAGTTGAACCCAGCATCCTGTCTCCTACATGGGCCATTTTCAGACGCTTCAAAGAAGTACCCAGCAAGTCACAATGGAATAATCCATTCCCTGCTGTTCATGCCCAGCTCCCAACAGTCCAAGGTTACACATCCTGCAACATACTTGGCTAATAGTCATTAATGGATCAATCCGCCTAGAACTTACCCAATACTTTTTTAAACCCAGCTATGTTACTGGCCTTGACCACATTGTCCGACAATTCCGCATGTTAATTGTGTGTTGCATGAAAAAACACTCCTTTGTTTTAAATCTGCTGCCAATTAGTTTCATGTTCTAAAACTAAAAATATAGACTGGGGGTGGTGGGGAAGAAGTTGGAGGCAGGGATGCACTCAAGAAAAGGAGGGTCCAAATCATGCATCTGTGCCATGAAACTGCCCCCTATCCTTGTGCGCATGCTCATCTCTGCTCCTTTACACTGAGCTCAGTTTTTTCTGTGGGGGACAGATCCAGTTACTGGAGAAGGGCCACAGAAAAACTTGCTACAGGCTGCATTTGGCCTCCAGGCCTGAGGTACCCCATCCCCGGTCAAGCTTTTTCTATAGAGGTTGATCAACTACCATAACTATTCGGCAATTATCCTCGAGCTCAAAACAGGCTTATTATTGAAACTTTTCAGTACTGTAAAAACAAACTTGGTGCAACACTGAGTTTCATGGTGCTACTTACACAACAAGTAAGCCGAAAGTTTGCTTGCTAGGACTATCACAATTAAACATGGAGGGATGTATTTGAATGTGTCAATGAATAAATATTATACACGAGCAACATCATCTATCAGTAAAGGCCTAAAGAACCAAACAAATAAAGCAAAATCATTTGGGTATGTAATGATTTCTTATACAAACAAGTAAATATGAACCAGAAGTATTACTTTTAAAGCAGCTAGCACAACACAGACTAAGCACAAGAACAACAATGGAGATGAAAATACAAAATTTCAATCCAATTCTCTAATGTACCTTCTGAGAGGCTGCCATATTTCTGAACAGGATTTTTTCCATTGTCAATACATGCAAAACCTTTTGTAAATATAATCTGGCGTAATTTATGAACTACAAATTAACAACTGAAAATGGCTAATGTATTGCTCTGAAATGGCTTCAAACGCATTCAAAGTTTCTGAGGTTCTAATGTGTACTGTATCCCTCCTCTTGATCACTGCTCCACATTCTGAAGCCTATTTTTCAATGTGGTCTTGGATATAAACTTACAGCTACAGATAACTAAAGGCAGGAGCAGAGCTTTTTGCAGAATGGAAGGCAAATGTTATAGCTAAAAAGGCAAAACACGATTATCTTATTCTGAAAACTACGTTAATCATCTGCCCACAAAATAATTTTTTCAATTTGAGTCATTTGAGAATAAAATAATTCAACATCACTATTAAAATGATTAATATGCCACTGATTTAAATTTATATTGATTGAAAACTTGTCAGTCAATATGTAACAAGATGAAGGAAAATGAGGACTTCTTTACCCTGCTTTTTCATAAAACCCACGGCTACAAGAAAAAAGTCTGTCTTAAATTTATACATAAAGATAGTACTCAGTGGAGCTGTAAGTCTACAGATGTTCTGGAACTATAGTTAAAAAGAGGCCTATACTATAAGCATGCAAAGTAAACACACAGAACATATGCCATAATTTGCAAGTCTGGCATAGTAAAACAAGAACACAAGCTCACACTTCCTAGAAGCTCTAAGCAGCATTAGCACTAATTAGATCAGCAACAGTTATGATATAATTATACTCAACACACTTCTAGAAGGGGAAATGCCAAATCCACCACACTAGTGTTTAAAATTTTTAAAAGAGGAACTCTGCAAAATAGAGAAATCTAGTTAGAAAAAACAGAAACTGAAAGGAGCTGTCGTTAAGATCAAAATGTCCACACAAAACACATTGAGACTATAAGATCATCTGTTTACAGGCCCAGATTAAAATGGACGCCACAAGACAAAAAGATACCAAGAAAAGCAAACACCACGCAATAACCAAACAACTGTGTGGAGGTTGAAACAGCTTAAATGTTTTATGATCAATAATTCAGTTGCGATGCAGTGAAACTAATCTTGCAAAGCTCTCTTTAGTCAGGGCAGGTCTTGGTCCTGCTCTTTCCAGGACCCCCAAAATGCCCCCCATTTTCACCAGGGCAATGTGGGGGGCCCCCAGTGGAGCCCCAAATACAATCTCCGTTGGGAAGCCACAGAAAGTGCCGCCAAGCAAGTGGGGTCCAGGGAAGGGCTACCAGAGTCATTTTATCTTCACCCTGGGCCCTCCAAATTCTAAGGTCAGCCCTGTTTTTCATCAAAAAGTACTTGAGTTTTCTTTATCACAACACTGCAAGAAAAATATCTTTAGTAGTTCACTCTTCAGGTTCCTAGAAGTATATTTCTAACTGCTAGACACACTTTCTTTATGGTACAATTACAAACGTTCTGAATGTTTGTTACTGGGTTTTTGTGTGTGATGCCAACTCATGGGAATTAGAATAAATTAATATTTAAAAGAAACATTTTCATTCTTCAGACTTAAAGAGTTTCATCTACTTGGCAGTTCTTGTTTTTAGACAGATTGTTATTAAAGCCATGATCCTTGAGGGTATCAGGCAAAATTCAACACTTCAGAAAAAACAAAAAAAACCTTGTTAAAAACAAACGTAGGTTTTCATTGAAAAAGCTATATTACTGCTGGAGTATTACAAAAAATATTTCAATTCCTGAAAACGTACATTATTTGCTTTTACTAATTATCTTACATCAAATGACAATCAGCAACCTGGCCTAATTTACTGTACTATGGGACACTCTTGTGGCACACAAAGAAATGAAGAGGTTGGCCAAGAGCATATGAAGCAAGAGTTAACAAAGAGATGATGCATTCTGAGCATAGGAATATTTACAAACATAACATTTCAAAGCATCTACTTCAAAGACAATGGGGGAAGGGGACTTTGAATCAAACAAGTGAACTATGCACTGTAGTTTACTAAACCTCTAATATTTCAGAAAATAGGACTGCCCTACTGACGAAGTAAAAGAGATCAAACACCTCAGAGTTAATAATTTTAGAAGAGCACAAAATTGAAACTGTTCAGAATTCACCTACTCTTGTCACTGTAAACTCATGTCTTACCCCATCTTAGGATACATTGTCCTTTGTTATCATAAACAGAGGTTACTTACCAGTAACTCTGTTCTTCGAGAGAGCTCCGCATATTCTCACTCTTGGGATTCACTTCCTGCTTTGCAGGCACCGGAGATCTTTTGTCAGCAGGTTCCAGGCAGAAAACCTGGAAAGATCTAGAAAATGGTGAGGGCTCTGCCCCTCCCTCTTCGCCCCTCCCGTCCCATTAAAAACGCGGGCTCAAGATCTCGCAAGGATGGGACTGCATAAATAGGGGGAGGAGCCCTCACAGCCTCAGTTCCTTCCAATCCTGTCCAGAAGACCTACTTAAAAGGTACATCCGAGACAAAGGGAAAGGAGGACGGGTCGTGAGAATACGCGGAGCTCTCTCTCAAAACAGAGCTACTGTTAAGTAACCTCTGTTTCTTCTTCGAGGATCTCTGCAATTCTCACTCTTGGGTGAGTGAATAGCAGTTCATAACACCTACCTCCAGGTGGTGGGAGTCGAGAAGGTTAATCCAAGAGAGATTAGAGAACCGCTTTCCCAACGGGAGTATCCAATCTAGCTGCTATGTCCAGAGTAGTGTCTGGAGAACGTATGCAGGGAGGACCAGGTAGCAGCCTTAGAGATGTCTACAATCAAAATGCCTCAAAGATTGGACAGGGAGATGGTTACAGTTCTAGTCGAATGGGCACATAGAAGGGAAGGTGGGTCCTTCCCAGCGTGGTAACATCTCTGTATACAAAGGAGAAGCCATTTGGAGAGTCTCTGTGAGCTAAGTTTTACCCCAATTCTTTGATCCCCATAGGTGAGGAAAAGCGCGTTGGACACCCTGATTGCTTTAGTTCTATCAATGTACAAGGAGAGGGCCCGCTTGACGTCAAGAAAGTGAAAAGCGCGATCCATTCAGGATGAATGGGGTTTCAGGGAAAAAACAGGTAGAGAAATGGTCTGGTTGAGATGGAACGGGGAGGTGACCTTCAGAAGAAACGAAGGGTCAGTCCGGAGTTCCACTTTGTCCTTGGAGAAGCACGTGTAAGGGGGAGAGGCTCCAAGAGTTGCCAGTTGACTGACTCTTCAAGTGATGGCCACCAGGAAGGCAGTTTTGATGGCGAGGTTCTCCATAGAACAGGAAGCCATGGGTTCAAAAGGGCGACATCAATTTAGACACAACAAGGTTGAGGTCCCATTGGGGGGGCGGGTTGAGTTGTTGGAAGAAAGGTATTAACGAGTCCTTTCCAAAAGGTCCGCATTAGGGGGTGGGAGAACAAGGCGGCAACTCCTTCTGGCTTAAGGCGAGAAGAAAGAGCAGTCAAATGCACCTTAAGGGAGGAGAGGGAAAAGCCAGAATCTTGCAGGTGCAACAGGTATTGAAATACATGGGTGAATGAGAGAGGGGACAGGGGCATATGAAGGGAGGTACACCATCGGGAGAAGCACAACCATTTGGTAGCGTAGCATGCCCTCGTAGAAGGATGTCGGGAGCTTAGGAGGACTGTAGAGATCTCTGGGGGAAATCCTTCACGCAGGGAAGAATCAACCAGGCGCAGAGGTGGAGCATTGCTAGGTCGTGATGTAGCACAGTCCCCTGCTGACGAGACAGAAGGTCTGGCGGCTGAGGAAGTGTTATTTCCGTGGCTAGGTCCTTGAGTGTCTGGAACCACGTCTGTCTCGGCCAGAATGGGGCAATGAGGATGACGTGGGCACAATCTGCACAAATTTTGTACAGTACCTTGTGCAGAAGGGGGTAGGGGGAAAGGCATAAAGGAATTCCCCACTCCAGGAGATGGTGAAAGCATCTGAGATTGATCCAGGCACTAGTCCCACCCGACTGCAGAAAGTGGGAAGCTTTGCTTTGTCGGTGGTGGCAAAAAGGTCTATGATGGGTGTACCTCAAGTTAGAAAAACGTCCTGGAGGACTGAGTCGTTCCGGGACCACTCATGGTGATTGGAGAGCTGGCAACTGAGCTGATCTGCAAGAGTGTTGTCCTGGCCTGCCAGGTGTATAGCCTGAATAGGAATGGCGTGCTTGATGCACCAGGTCCAAATCGCTTCTGCTTCGAGGGAGAGGCAAGTGGAACGCGCCCCGCCCTGCTTGTTGATGTACCACATAGCTGCTGTATTGTCTGTGATAATCAGGATGTTCTTCCCCAATACGTGGAGTAGCAAAGCCTTGAAGGCGCAGCGGATGACTCTGAGCTCTAGAAAACGTATGTGCAGTTGCTCCTCCTGTGGAGACCAGAGGCCACTGACCTTGATGTGAGACATGTGCACTCCCTAGCCGGTGAGCGAAGCGTCTGTGGTGATGGACGCCTGTGTGACTGGTAAGTCGAAGGGGGTGCCCTGTAGAACATGGTTGCAGTCCGTCTACCATAGGAGGGTTCGGAAGACCTTGAACAGTAGTGTTACCTTTTTGTTGAGGGAATGGACGGGGGGGGGGGGAAGGTAAACCAGCTTGAGCCACTGCTGTAGGAGTCTCGTGTAGCCTCACATAGGGCATAACCATGGTGGTGGACACTAGGAACCCCTAAAGGCGGAGGGAGAACTGTAGTGTTCTATTCGTAACGATCTTACGCACTATACAGTCACTATATTTGTGGAGGACCAGATCTTGAAGGTAGGCAGTCTCTGGAAGCGTTTGCATCCAGAAGAGCCCCAAACAATTGAAGCCGTCTCGTGGGAGAGAGATGAGACTTCCCTAGATTTATGAGGAAACCCAAGCTCTGAAGCAGAGAGAGGGTTAAGTGAACGTGATTGAGCAGTTCGTGTTGGGAGGGGGCTACTAGTAGCCAGTCGTCCAGGTGCGCGGCGACCACAGCTACACATTTCCTGAAGACCCTTGGAGCAGTGGAGAGTCCGAACAGGAGTACGGTATACTGGAAATGAAGTTTCCCTACAACGAAACGTAAGTAGCGTCTGTGAGATGGTATGATAGAGATATGAAAGTAAGCGTCTTTAAGATCAAGGGAGGACAGCCAGTCTCTGTGTTGCAAACCTAGGAGGAGGAGGAGGAGGAGGAAAGTCATACGGAACTTATACCTCTTGGTAAATTTGTTAAGGTGTCTCAGTTCTAAAATAGGTCTGAAACCCTCGTCCTTCTTGGGGACTAGAAAATAACTGGAATAAAAACCAGTATTTTGTTCCACGAGGGGAACCTCCTCAATGGCTCCCCCTTAGAGAGGAGCTTTTCAACCTCCAGAAGTATTTGGGTTGGGGGGGGGGGAGCCCCAGAGGGACAGGGGAGGGGAATGAGGAGGAAGGAAACAGAATTGTATGGCGTATCCCTGATGAACAATATTTAGGACCCAGTGATCGTGGGTGAGGGTTGCCCAGTTGTCAAACAAGGATAGGATACGGTTACGGAGGGAGGGAGGATGCTCCAAGTCTCCCTTGATCTTAAGAGGACTAAAAGCGGTGCTTAGGTGGCTGGCCAGAGGACGAGTTAGAGGAAGGCCCGCCTCGTCCTTTCTGCTTATTGAACCTCGGTCAAGGTTGAGAAGCAAAGGTTCGGGAGTGTTGAAATTGGGGGGGGGGCCGCAGACACCTCCTGGAGTGGTACGGATAGGGAGGACGTTGTTTTGAAGTAAAAGAGTAGGGAGCAGAAGAAGGATAGAATCGTTTTCTAATGGCTCTGATGACCCCCGTAGACCAGGCGGTCTGGCTGGTGTGCTTGATCTTCTTTAATGTCTCATCAGTAGGGGAAGCAAAAAGTCCCTCGCAGTCGAAGGACAAATCTTCAATACGGGTCTTGTTCTCAAGGGTAAGAGCTGTGGAACGGAGCCAAGCATGCCTTCTGAGGGTGATGGCCGAGGCCATACCTCTGATGTCACAGTCTGCTATGTGCATGTTGGTGGTTAATTGAAACTGGGCAATCTGCATGCTCTCCTTTTGGATTGCCGCTATCTGAGTGGGGTCAGAGGCCCTGGAGAGCTGTGTCCAAAGCCAATGCTGGTAACCACACATAGCGGATGCATAATTAGAAGCTCTCAGGGACAATGTTTCTGAGGAGAAAATTTGTCATCCCAGGACGTCCAAACATCTCCCCTCTCTATCTGCTGGGGAGGTCTAGATGTCCCCACCCCTAGATCTAACGGAGGCTGCAGCTATGACTAGAGAGTTAGGTGGAGGATGTTTGTAGAAGATATTGGCCCCTTCTTTAGGAATAGCATACGAGTCAGCCATTTCGTTGGTGGGGAGGGCAGAGGAGGGCTTGCTCCAAACTGCAGTAGAGGGTTCGAGTAGCTGGTTGAAGATGGGAAATTTAATATGACCTGGCTCCTCTGACTCCAGAATAACAAAAACGGGGCCTGACTGGGTCTTTCTAACCACCTTCATTGGTAACTTAGGCAGGTCAGAAGCCAGCCTCTTTAACATGACTTGGAACACTTTGGTATCCTCAGTAGAGGGCCAGATTGGGATCAGAAATAGTATCAGGAGGCAGAGGTGAAATGGTCTCATCCTCCTCCAGGATAGTAGATGATGAGAAAAACAGGGAGGCAGACACCCACACACACACCGCCCCCCCGAGGAGACGCTGAGATCAGGCAAGGGCTGTCCCGAAAGCTAGTCAGGGATAGGGTTCCTGAGAAGGGAACTAAGGAAGCTGGTACCTAGTGGCCTTGCTGACCTGGATTCTTGCATCTGTTCTCGGGGAACAGAAACGGTTGTTGGTGCTGGAGCAGGTGGTACCAGAGGGGCAGGGGCCTGGGAGCTGTGACTGTCATCCACTACTAGAACGAGCTCCGGAACCAGGAGATGAGCTGGCTCCGACAGTACTTCAGGCAGTCTAGAAATAGTGGCGGTAGGAGGGGCACGCGGTGGAGCTGGAGGTACATAGCTCCTCACATGGTGAGAGTGGCTCGCCCGTTCGAGGTAGTTGAAGTCGACTCTTGAGGGGTAGGGAGGAGATCTGCTTTGAGATCGAGAGCTGTACCTGTAAGGTACCGTGTATTCATGCTGCCGGAATCATCATATGGGGAACAGCAGGAGCATGCCGATTGTATTCTTTGGTCCCTACAGTACCGCAGGGATGTAGCTGCGTGGCTAGGTGAGGAACGGTTCACTGGTCTGATAGGTGTCGCTGGGTGAGGAGTTGGGTACCGGGGGGAGTTCCAGTGGCGGTAATTCTGGATGGAGTGCAAGGATGAGTGTGTCTGTCACACTGTTAAGAGCGATAAGGTGACTACAAGAGGTGCAGGTGTTTGCGCAGGCTGCGATGCAACGGGCGGTACCGTCGGAGCTGGCGCTGGCAGTGCTTGCACTGTGAGAGTTAGGTCGTAATCTGTCTCCACCTCTAAGGTACGGGAGGAGTCCCTAGCATGCATACCCCTGCTCCTCTTTTTCTTTTTCCACTCATCGCTGGTACGTCTAGAAGCATGGTCACCAGTGCAGGAAGAGCTCGTGGAGGGGGATGCAGTACTAGTAGGGGCTGGTACCATGGGCAAAGCCTCACCAGACACCGTGGTAGCGGTACCAGGGGCAGACCGTGGCTCCGATGGAGAGGCTGGAGCCACGGTCTCAGTGTTCATAGTAGAAGAGTCAGAGAGTGCCCAGTGGGGAGCCTGAGAGACCCCTCTTCACCACCTTGTAGTGTCTTTCTTGTTAAAATATCCTGGAGGAAGAGAGCCCTAGCCCGTTTAGTACGAATGGAAAGAACAGTGCAGAACTTTCACGTCTGGGTGTTATGGATCTCTCCTAGGCAAGCAAGGGAAAAGGAAGTAGTTGGAGTAGAAACCAGAGTTGCGCTCCAAGGGGGGGAGGGACGTATTCCACCGCACCCTTGTCAAGGAGTTTATTAATCTCCAGAAGTATTTGAGGTTTGGGGGCAGGGGGAAGCCCTGATGGGGAGAGGGAAGGGGAGGGGAGTTAGGTGGGAACAAAATAAATTGGATGGGGTAGCCTTACCTAATTAAGTCCATGACCCACCAGTCAGAGGTGATGGAAGTCCAGGTGTCATAAAAGGGTAACAGGCAGTTGAAGAAAAAAAGGTTAGGACCACTAGTTCTCTTGACCTCCAAGAAGCAAAAAACGCTGTTTGGGCTGCTGGCCAGAGGAGGAGATGGAGGGCAGACATCCCTTTCCTCCCTGTTTTTGGAACCTCCTACGGGGTTGGTTACCAGAAACGTACTGTTGATAGTGTTGGGGGCGCTTACTCTGGGAGAACTGGAAAGAGGAGCGCTCTCTAGGTTCATAGGAATAAGGAGCAGAGGAAGGATAAATCTTTCTACATATGGAGCAGATTACCCCGGTAGATCTGGCTGCTTAGTTAGTCTCCTTAATGCGTTTCAGAGTGTCATCTGTGGAGGCTGCGAACAAGCCCTCATTATCGAAGGGCAGGTCCTCTATCCTAGTTTTGTTCTCAGGAGTTAAAGCTGTGGACCGGAGCCATGCGTACCTCTGGAGGGAAATAGCCGATGCAATGCTCCTAATACTGCAGTTGGCTATATGAATGTTGGTGGAGAGTTGAAACTGCACCATCTGCAAACTTTCCCTTTGTAGGGCTGCTATCTGAGCCAAGTCAGAGGCCTTGGAGAGTTGAGACCGTAACCAGTGCTGGTAGGCGCACATGGCAGAACCGTAATTAGTAGCTCGTAAGGAGAGGGTCTCAGATGAAAAAAACATTTCTCCCAAGGACATCGAGGTGTCTACCCTCCCGGTCGGAGGGAGAGGTAAAAATACCACCAACTCGCGATTTAACAGATACAGCAGCTATAACTAAGGAATTTGGGAAATGGTGCTTGTAAGATATTTGAGCCCCATCTTTAGGTATAGCGTAGAGAGAGTCTGCCGATTTATTGGGGGGGGAGGGCAGAAGATGGTTTGCTCTATATGGTGATGGAGGGCTCCAAGAACTGCTCGAACATGGGAAGCATGACATGACCTAGTTCTCCGGAACCGAGTATTCCAAAGACTGGTCCTGATTGGGTCTTTTTTAGTACCTTAGTAGGCAAATTAGGGAGAGCAGAGGTCATCCACTTTAACATAGCCTGAAAGGCCTTAGTGTCCTCAGTGGAGAGGGTGACGTTAGGATTGGAGACTGAATCCGCCAGAAGGGGAGAGATGGTTTTGTCCTCTTCCAGATTATCTGGTGAGGAGAAGGAGATTGATGCCTCAGAGCCCCCTGAAGAGAAGTCCTGAGTAAGGGAAATGTCAGGCTGCAGGTGGTGCTGAAGGTGGCCTAGTATTAAACTGAGCAGAGTGGCTCTGATAGGCAGAAATGACCTGCTAGATGGAGCGGTCGCCGGTACCGTCGGTACCAATACAGGCGGTACCGTGGTGGGTGGAGGCTGAAGTTGTAGAATAACGGTGGTCCGTCGTGATGTGTCTCCTGTCTGGTCACAGGGAGCCCGGGAGACCGTTGCTGTAGGCGGGGCCTAAGGAGGCGCAGGCGGTAAAAAACGCTGAGCTCTTTGAGGCAAATAGGTAGCAGTCTCCAGCTTCAGAAAGTCCGCACGCCCCGGGTATGGAGAACGGCTCCGGGAGCAATCGCGGTACCGGTGGTGCTCGTCATAGTGCCTAGGGTGGTACCGGGAGGTGTATCGAGGGGAGCAGCAAGAGCACAGTGAATAGTCCCGGCACTCCCTATGGTATCTCCAGTCTGAGGAGCCTGGAGGAGATTCATGCACAGGGCCCCTGTGCCGGGAGTGCGAAGGCGAACACTGTGTTGACACCAGGTGTAAGGGTGATCTATAGGCAGATCTGCTACGCCTGATGGAGTGCTCGGAGTCATGCCTGATGTGCCTAACTGAGTGGTCCGAGCCATGTCCTGATCGGGAACGGGAGTGTGAGCGCTGATATCCCTGTGCTGGACTACGGATAGGGGAGCGAGAGGTGCGTCAATGTGACGGCGGCGGTACTGTGACAGCCTGTCTCTATGATGGTGGGTGCGGTGAGAGCAGCAGCAGTCTGTGGAAGGGCCGGTACTATTGGTACCGGTGTCACCGGAGCCGGTATGGAGTCCTCGGTACCGAAGTGTACTGTCTCGACTAGGAGTGCGCACAGGGACAAAGCCGGTCCACTCGATTTTTTCTTGTGTTTTCTCCTGCGCTCCTCGGGCTGCTTATGATGGGTGTCCCTTCATGCCGAACGGAACCAGGACAAGTCACTAGTACCAGCCGGTACCGCGGGGACCGTAGGGAGTAACTCTGTGCCCAAGGTGCCCACGGAAGTCTGAAGGTTCGGCGGAGATGAGGCAGCGAAGTCCATCTGTGAAGGTGTAGAGTGCGAGGTGGGGAGCCTCAGAGGCCCCTCTTCTCCACCTTGAAGTGCCCGGCGGGTTAATAGTTCCTGTAGCCGGAGAGTTCTCGACCTTCTGGCTCTGGACGAGAGGCCCGCACAGAAGCGACAGGAGCTAGTGTTGTGTGCCTCGCCCAGACAGCCCAAGCACAAATCGTGCTTATCACTCACTGAGAGTGTGGCAGGGCAGGATCAGCAGTGTTTGAAGCCCGAAGGACCGGGTATGCTCCGTTGCCGAGGAAGGGGTGCCCGGGGCAAACCCCGCGGGCAGGCCACTGCACTGCACTCTTCTTCTTGTAAGCTACTTCACAAGAAAATGATAACATTTAAAAAAAAAAAAAACAGAAGCTGATAAGTACTGGTAAGTACAGAAAGGTCTTCCAAGTGCGATGCAGTTGGAAGGAACTGAGGCAGCGAGGGCACCTCTCACCTTTATGTGGCCCCATCATCGTGGGAGCGTAAGCCCGCGTTTTTCACAGGGCGGGAGCGGGAGGTGCGGAGCCCTCACCATGTTCTACTTAATTCCAGAAATCTGTGGAGCCCATTAGTGAGAATCGCAGAGATCCTCGAAGAAGAATCAAAGTTACAATGCCATGCATGACAGTAACCAGGTCTGGTTTTAAGAACAGTTGCAGCCAGATGAAGTTGCTGAAATGGTGCCACCGCCACACCCTGATGGTCCAGAGGCAGCAATGCAACCCAGAAACATGCTAAGGCTGAGAATCTGAGGAGATCAAAGGAGGCTGGACCAGATCACAGGAAGCCTTCACTGAACACTCACACTTATCTTAAACTTTAAGTGCAATTTACTCTCAAGACCATGAACAATCTAACTGATTTTGCATAATGTACACGATTATACTCCCCACAAAAAAACCAACCATATGTCTGCTTGAAACTGATATAGTACAAATAGCAGTGGAAGAAATGAAGCCCACAATGTATAGTGAAAATGGAAATACAGACAGGGAAAAATTTATTAGGATAAACTGAAAAGGCTAGGGATTTTCAGTGTTTAGAGTCAAGTTTAGAGGGGACATTATGGAATAATAAATGCCGTAAAACGACATGCCATGAATGTACGGGAAAGCTTTTACCAATACCACCTGTTCAGTAACACAAGACAGACCTAGCTATTATGTTTATCTTAATTGTCTCAGGCTGTACCATGAAATTCTAACTCCGGCTATGAGGATTAGCTGCCTCATTACACTGAAAGCACTGAAAACCTTCAAGAGCTGCAGGATGCATCCCTTTAACACAATCCCTGCCTACCATTCCACTCGCCAAACCCTTCATGCTAGAGTCCCTCATGCCTTCATGGAGCAAGCACCAAACTCCTCAAAATAACACAACAAACAACAATTGCTCTTCAAGCACTCCCCTGTATCGTTCACGCAAACATGTATGCAGATATTATGAATTGATTAGGCAGTTTGGCCATGGTCAGAGACATAAGAAGGATGAGGCCTAAATAAATTCAGTTCAGCTAATTTGATGCATAAGCATCAAGCTGGCACAAATCAAGAAGGTCCATGAGAATAAAGCTGTAAACAACTCACACTCTAGCAGAAAAACTTATCTCCAAGGCCGTAACAACCACCCCAGACAGCCACTATATCTGAGAAAACAAAAAAGGCCTGAAAGAAAGGGGAGGTAGCCTCAGTAGATCAGACTGGCAACCAGGCAATAGAGAAAAATTCCCAAAAAGTAAAAATAGTTTTGGTGACTATGTTCCAAGTGATAGAGAAATGAATGGTCAGCTTAATTCTGCACTTGACATATTCAAAGAGGGAACCCTGCAACATGTATTCATAATAAATAAAGCTATAAAGGACACGCCCAGGGCCTTATCTCTTGTCACTGACGCTTGCGGCTACTAGCATTGCAGTGAGCCTGCGTGGGCCTCTGACCCTTACCGTTGGTCTCAAAGAGACTCCTGTCCAGATATCTGCTGGACCCCCTCCTCTTCTCTGAACCAGCTTGCGTCTCAGACCGTGGCCTCCGACACGTAAGATAGCCTACGTTACTGGGGTTCTTAACTGGTAACACTGCCATGTCCAGATGTTAAGTGTCTATCCAATAAAACTGAATTATACCCACATACTTTGGCTTGTTAACTGGTGAACTTCAATCCCATTTGGGGTAAACTGAGGTACAGCAATCTCATTTATTTTCTAACACAGAGACATGTAAATCAGGATGTTGGCAACTGAGTCAAGACCCCAAAAAGCTTTCTACCATCTGTGGATGAGTTTATGTTCACCCTGATATGCCATCTTTCACCACACATCTTTATTGCTGTTTTAAGGGACAGTACTATCTTTTAGTGTCAGTAAGATATTACCACAGGCAGCGCTGAGGTTATTACTGCTTTTAACCCACTTCTGCAGTTTGTATAGTGTATTTTGCATGGTATATTTTGTAGGGCCATAGAGTTTCCATTCAGGCTTGCAGTTATGTCAAAGGCCTGGTTAGTAGTAGACGCATTCGCTTTCCTCATGATATGCGCTTAGGTTTTTTCTTTTCTTTTTTAAGTAATAAGTTTGGCTTGAAGAAATAGTTATGAATTTGCATAGAAAGTGGTGAGCGTATTCCCCACATACCACCCCATTGCAAAACAGAAGAGGCAGAAGGTTCAAATTCTGTTTTAGGAGGATTTGGGGCCCACAGAACCCAACATGCCTCAGTTAAGAGCTTTAAGGTATGTACCATAACCAGGGACCTGAGTTGACTGTGTTGCTGCAATTTGCAGTGATTTTCGCAGAATCAGCCAGTCCTCGCAGAATCAGCCAATCCTGACCATGACTGGAGGGTAAATAGGCCCCTGGGAGATGAATTGTGGGTGGGGTCTGAAGGCCCTATGTTTGCGTGAGGGAGGTGCTGAAATTCCAGAGGATTTGAATTGTCTGATTAGCTAAGTTGCGATTCTATGTCAAACCTATTACAAATTTGCTTCCCAGCATGCATAGTTATGCAAATCAAGTTAATTATGCAAATATTAATGCTTGTGGTGAATTTGCAGAATTTGGCTTCACTGGTTGCAGAATTTAAGATTTTTTGGTGCAGTCAACTCGGGTCCCTGACCATAACGGACACCTATTAACCACCATATATTCTCGGAAAACCCAAAAGAACATGATCCACATGCACATCACACCAGTACACATCACCAACACATTTTAGGATGGGCATGGGTTGGTCACTCAGTGATATCTGTCTCCTGGGATGAAAATGAACTTTTATATACTGAGAGAGATCATAAAGGACAGTTCCCAAAACAGTCAGGCATGCTTTCACCTCAAAGTCCATACAGCTTCATCTGGTCTTTAGAGAGCGTGTCTGCAGGATCCTTTAGGTAACTTTTCACCTTATTTTCCAGCCTTTTAACTGGCCATTTTAAAGGCAATTTCTTTAACTCTCAAGCCTCTCAGCGATGTCTGTCTCTCTCTCTCTCAATTAAAACAGAAGAGAGGAGTGTCACAGAGAAACATAGGGTCACACACGTGTAACACGGGACTACATGTAGACTACAAGTCTGGTAAATATGTAATACAAAAGGTTCCACATGTATGTGATCTTGCAAGGGAGAACTGTAGAATCCAGATCAGAGATGTAACACATGACAGCCTACAGGAAATACAAACAGATAACAAAATGGGTATTGAAGGTCTCTCGCCAGACAGCCCTGTTGAGATGTAAATTGACTTCCATGTTTGCCTCGGTTGACTACGTGACCTGACCCACAATTCCCCAAAGGCGGGAAATCTGCGACAAAGGAGGCTGAAAAGTACTTAAGCAAGCGAATAAGTCACCTTAGGGGGAGATTCTTGCAAAGTTCTTCCAAAGCGACCTGGAGAGCTGATCTGCATACAAAAGGCCAGCCAGCAGCTAGGCTGGGAGAAACATGAACTGAGAAGAGGATTTTACTCTTTACCAACTAAGAAGCCAGCGCCCAGCCATTCTACCTTTATGGCTGAGAAACAAGAAGCTTATGGAACTTTATAGGGTAAGATACGTAGTTTAGGAACTCAGTCAGTATAGGTTAGGAATGCGTTATATTTACCTTTGATTTTAATAACCACTCTGTATCAACTATCTTGCTTATGTAATCAACAAACTTTCTTCTTATCTTTATGAAGAAGTCTCGGTGTCTAACATCGGAACACAAGTGAGCTACAAGAGCCCTCAAGCTCTTGCGAACCCAGAGACTAAAGAGTCTGCAAACAGGAAGGATGGGGCCCTTGTGTGACAAAGGAGAAGGAGTTTCATTGTGGCACACTTGAATTTGCCAGAGAGAGAAACTGATTCAAGAGAACTGTGCGCAAGGGAAACTGAGTCACTCAAACCTGATAAAGTGGGGGTGTGGACCCCAAACCCGTGACAGTGGTGCCCCAATGAGTAAGGGTAAAGGCTCAGCTTGTGGACCAATGTGTAGAAAGTAGAGGAGCATACCTAGGTGACTGGACTCCTCTGAGGAGAGTAAATCCCCAAACTGCAGAGTCTGAAAGTCCCAGGAGTCAGGAACTCAGCTCTGGGAGTGGAATAAGCAGATCCTTGAGCAGAGTGTGTTAAGTTTGTTGTTTTAGTTTTAATTTCAGGCCAGGGAAACTGTCAAAATAGGGCTGCCAAAGTGTTTCTCCAAGTTCTTGAAGCCAGAATTGGAAAAAGAGGCACAAGCCAGACACCTCCAAACAGAGGGGAAAACTAAGCGGCAGCTGAAACAGCTGATCCGGGAGTTTGAAATGAGCACGAATGGAATGGACGGGAGTGGAACGGGGGCCGGAAATTCCCCACCACCAAACCCCCCTCCAACCGACCAGCAAGCAGGAGCTGGAAATGCACTGGCAAATGTGCCCCCAAACCCGTCTCCAACTGACCAGCAGCCAGGGGGACAAGGCTCAAACCCTGAACTCCAGATGGCCAGACTGAGGATGGAACATGAACTTAGACTGGAGAAAATAAAACAGGAAGAACAAGAGAGAGAGAGAGAGAGAGAGAGAGGAAAATGACAGAGAGAAACAAAAATTGGTCACCTACCTCGGTGAATTTGTTTCTCTTCGTTCCACCTGTCAGTGCTCCGCACAGGTAGCTCTGCGTATGGCCAACAGGAGGCAGAAGAAGAATTTTTGTCCTGCGCATGCGTGGAGCTGCCCTGAGTCACCAGTCGATAACCAAGCCAAGAGCCGACTCGTGAACCCTGTAACACTTATGCACAACATTAAGGTATGCCCCGTCCCTTGGACCTAGTGGGCTAACTGGACTGTTAAGTTATAGCTACATAACTAGATAATGCACTACAATAATTGTAAATCACTACAGGCTCACTCCCTTAAGAAAATGCTGTTTGGCGGGGAGGGCCGGAGCACTGACAGGTGGAACGAAGAGAAACAAATTCACCGAGGTAGGTGACCAATATTTGTTTCTCCTTCTGCCCTGTCAGTGCTCCGCACGGGATGTACCCGAGTTCCAATTATGGGTGCGAACAAACAGGTCTGGGCACGTCCAGAACCATCTGTAAGACCCTCCTGCCAAAAGCCGCATCCGCGGACTTGTAGAAATCCAACTTATAATGCTTAACGAAAGTATGCAGGGAGGACCAAGTTGCCGCCCTGCAAATTTCGTCATAGGACGCCCTTGCCTTAAAAGCATATGATGTAGCGGCACCCCTGACTGAGTGTGCCCAGATCTGCAAGGGTGGTACCTTATTCTTTGCCTTATAGGCTTCCGTGATGGCTTGCTTAAGCCATTTTGAGATTTAGGCTCTTGACGCCTTCCTACCTCCATAGCTAGGCCTGATGTTAACAAAGAGGGCCGAAGTGGACCTCAAGGACTGGGTCTTTCTAATGTAGATTTTTAAGGCCCTCCTGACATCTAGGGTATGCCATATTTTTTCTTTGGCATGTACTGGGTTGGGGCAGAAGGATGGTAGGATTATTTCTTGTGCCCTATGGAAGGTTGAATTTACTTTTGGGATGAACGCCTCATCAATTCTCAGAGTAACCGTCTGGTCCCCAAATGAACAATAGTTGTCATCAATAGACAAGGCTCCCAATTCTGAAACCCTGCGGGCAGATGTCACTGCCACTAAAAACACCACCTTAAAGGTCAGCATATATAATGAGACGTGGCGGAGCGGTTCAAACGGTGCTCTAGTGAGAGCATCTAGGACCAGACTGAGACTCCATGAGGGGCATCGATGAATTACTGGAGGACTGATGTTGTGAGCCGCTCGTAGAAACTGTCTTGTGTGTCTATGAGGGAAAATTCTCTTGTTAGAGGTTGCTTGTAAGACCGAAGCAATAGCCGCCGACTGGCGAGCTAGTGTGCTTGGTCTTAGTCCTTTCTCCAATCCATCTTCGAGAAATTGGAGGATTACATTCACTCCTGCTCAAGCGGGATCTAGTTGTCTTTCCCCCGCCCAAGTGACAAAGGTCCTCCAGGTAGCACTATAAGCTCGTCTGGTGGCTGGTCGTCTAGCCTGTTGTAACGTGGCTAGGACTGCCTCTGAATAACCCTGGGCCCATAGGGCTGAGCGCTCAAGAGCCACGCTGTCAGATTTAGGGTGTGAAGGTTGTCACACCGGAGGGGGCCCTGTAACAATAGGTCCTGTCTCAGTGGGAGTTGTATTGGGACGTCCTGGCTCAGATGTACCAGATCTGAGAACCAGGGCCTCCTTGGCCACCAAGGAGTCACAAAGATGACCCGGGCCTTTTCCCTGATCAGTTTGGCTATTGCCCTTGCTACAAGGGGAATGGGGGGAAAGGCATAGCGAAGGCCTGCTGGCCACGACTGATTGAGGGCATCCACTGCCTGCGCTCTTCCGTCTGCTGTCATTGCCATGTACTCTGGCAGTTGAGCATTGTTCCTGCTCGCAAACAAGTCCATGACTGGTTGTCCGAAGCGCTGTGTCAGTTGTTGAAATATGTCTGGGTGTAGTTGCCACTCGTGCGGTTGGATGGTCTGCCGACTCAGCCAGTCCGCTTGGATGTTGTCGGTCCCCTTGATGTGTAGGGCTTTCAATGACTGTAGGTTGTTCTGTGCCCAACTGAACAACTTCACCACTTCGCGCTGAAGTGCCATGGCCTTGGACCCCCCTTGATGATTGACGTACGCCTTTGCCGAAATGTTGTCTGTGTAGACAAGAACGTGTGCCAGTCCTATGAGGTGGCTCAGCTGTTGGAGTGCCAGTCGAATTGCCCTGATCTCCAATACATTGATGTTCTGGGAGGTGTCGATCTGGGACCATAATCCCTGTACTGATGTGGATCCCATCTGGGCTCCCCATCCTGTCAGACTGGCATCCGTGGTGTTGGTCACCCGATTTGGTTCGGCCAAGGGCACTCCGGTTTTGAATGTTTCTGGGTCTGACCACCAGGACATTGATTTTTTGAATCCTCATGGGATGTTGACCCATGGATTGAGACCTCTGGTGAGTTCTAGTTGCATGGGCCTGAGCAGCTGCTGCAAGGGGCGAAGGTGAAAGCGCGCCCACTGTACTTGCTTTGTGCAAGACACCAAGAGACCCAATAGTTGTGCTAGGTACTTTAACCGTGCACGCTGTTTGTATTTTAGGCCCTGTAGCATGAGTCTGATTCGCTGTTGTCTGGCTGCCGGGATATATGCGTTGCCTGAGGAGGTATCTATGAGTACCCCTAGGTGCTCAAGCTTGTTGGTCGGAACTAGGTGGCTCTTTTCCCTGTTCACCAGGAATCCGTGGCTCTCGAGGTATGCAATGGTCTTGTGCACATCCTGTTGAAGTTTCCGTTGGGAGTTCGCCCGTATTAGCAGATCGTCTAAGTATGGATATAGGTGAACCCCGTCCTTGCCGAGGTTGGCTACTAACAGAACCAGGATCTTTGTGAACGTCCTCGGGGCGGATGACAACCCGAACGGGAGAGCTTGAAACTGGTAGTGTTGTCCCTGATAACAAAATCGAGGGTACATCCGGTGCAAGGGGCAAATGGGAATGTGCAGATATGCATCCCTGAGATCTAACGAAGCTAGCCAATCCTGACCTCTGATGGCCTGGCAGATGGATGTAACAGTCTCCATCTTGAAGCGGTGGTATTGGACTGACTTGTTTAGCCTCTTGAGGTCTAATACCGCCCGCCAGCCCCCCGACTTCTTGGGGACAAGGAATAAGATCGAGTATAGTCCCAGTTTCTTTTGTTCTCTGGGTACTGGTTCTATGGCTCTGATTGTCAGGCGCCTTTGGATCTCCCCCAGCATGGCAGAGTGTTTGAGAAGGTTTGTCGATGTTGGGGACACAATGAAGCCGTGAGAAGGAAGGCTTTTTAGCTCTATATGATACCCGTTCCTTATGCAGTCTAACACCCAGGCGTCGGAGACTGACTGCTCCCAAGTTGTTAAGAAAGGTTGCAGCCTGCCTCTCACCTCTGCTGGTTGCAGATAGTCTTGCCTCAGTCTTTCTTTGGGCTTGAGGGAAGGCTTTCTGTTTTTGTTGTCTGAATCCCTGAGCCTTGCCTCCTCTTCTGGGGTTATATCGGTTAGCCTGGTCAAAACTGGGCTGCCCATGTCTTCTAAATATGGTATAGTTGGTACCAGAGCTTCCCCTAGGTTTATACGTAGGGGTGCGAAAAAGATTCTTTTTATTCCCCATGTTTTGTAGGGTTTTTTGTTTTGTTTTATCATTAGCGTCTGCTAAGACAGTGTCTAAGTAGATATCAAACAGTTTAAAACCCTTATAGGGGGCTGCTGCGAGTAGGTTCTTTGCTGCTGCATCCCCTTGCCACGACCTAAGCCACAGCTTGCATCGGGCCACCACCGAAGATGCTACTGATCTGGCAGCCCATAGCATGGAGTCTGTGGTGGAGTCTGCCAGGAATGCGGTAGCTAAATTGATTCTGGCTGGCAGGGTCTGTGCCCTGCTATCAGAGATGTTAGCATTCTGTGCCTCTTGAGTCCAGGCCAGTAAGGCTATAGCTACATAAGATGAGACAACACTCACTCTCATAGAGATGGCTGAATACTCTAAACCCCTCCTGAGGGATGACTCTATTCCCCTGTCAGTGGCATCCTTTGGGAAGCAATCCCCTTCCGTGGGAAATACCGTTTGCTTTGCCAAGGAGACTGCTGCTGCGTCTATCTTAGGGTTTTTTAGTAAGGGGTCTTTCTTGAGAGAGAGAGAATAAAGAGACGACTGTGTCTTACTCATTCTTTGGTTTCTTTCAGGTTGTTTCCATTCACCCAAGATCAGTTTTTCAAAGACTTTATCTAAGGGCATCCCCATTTCCTTGCCGTGATAGGATGGTAGGTACTCCCGTTCCTCGTCTTCCTGAGAGTCAGAGGAGGCCTCTTTAAGGGGTTTTTCTATTATTTTGAGTGTTTTAGTGACTTGTGACATGAATTCAGGTCTACATGTCAGAGGGAACTTCCTTTCCCTGTCTCTAGGGTCCTGCACCTCCCGAGGTGAGTCCTCAATATCCTCCCACTCCTGCCCTGAATCGCAATCAGATTCTTAGTCCAGGCCTGTACGAGAGGCCTCCCTTACTCTTTTTGCCTGTGATTCTCCCCCTCTCCTCAGCCGAGGAGTGTGGAGATCTGAGCAGCCTAGCCATGGAGCCCCCTGGTGGCCGCTTACTTCTCTTTGCCTTGCTTGAGGCTTTTCCCACCTTGGGCTGTGTGAGAGGGGGAGGGGCAGGCCTGCCGTCTCCCTTGCCCTGCAAATCCCATAGGCGATCCAGGGATTGTTGCATGCGTGCCACTGCTGAGGCGAGGGACGCTATATCTGAGGGGGATTGTCCCTGCGGCGGGGATGGCTGAATTGGGTCTGTCTGCCCTGTTGCTCCCTCATTGAGTGCCTGCATTGTGCCTGAGGGGCTGACTGTGGGAGGAGGGGCGAAGGAGTGGGGTCACCGCTTGTCCCTTATACCGGAGGGTTCAGCTGTGGGCTGGTGAGGCAGTGAGTAGGAATGCTGGAGAGGGGAAAACCTGGCTTAAGGGGTTGCGAGGTGCCTCTCTCTCTGCTTAGGCCGGTGGGGCAGCCCTGGGCCCTTCAGGTCTCTACTCACGGTTTTTTGCCGCTGCCGGGCATCTTGCGCGGCGCCCGTGGCTTAGGCGGGAGGGAGCTCAGGTCCCTGAGATTCCCCGGTGGAGCAGACGCGGCCAGATCTCAAGCGTCTCCTGGTTCCCAGGCAGTGGCGTGGCAACCAAAGCTTTCTCCACCTCGTTGCTCCCTGGTTCCCAGGCGTATTGCGCGGCAACACTAGGGAGAGGCGGGGGGGGGAGGCGAGGTCCCAGTTGACCCCTGAGCCCGCTTGTGCTGCACCTGTCTCCTTCGGGCGTGCACTAAAGATTTTCTGCTTCTTTTCCTTCTCTTTTTTTTTTTTTTTTTTTTTTTTTTT
>QEPC01013045.1:2486944-2520022 GCA_003113815.1 Sphenodon punctatus
TTTTTTTTAATTTCTTTGAAAACGTTCCTCTTCTTTCCTAGGTTTGGATCGGCGGAGCCGAAAATATGTCCTATCGGCCGAAGGCAGAAGATAAGACTGGTGACTCAGGGCAGCTCCACGCATGCGCAGGACAAAAATTCTTCTTCTGCCTCCTGTCGGCCATACGCAGAGCTATCCGTGCGGAGCACTGACAGGGGGCAGAAGGAGAACATCAATTCGCTCTCCTCAAAATGCAGATAGAAGCAGGAATGAACCCTCTACTAGGCAACACGGGAAACAACGCAGAAGGCAGAATTCAAGACTACGCCGCATTGATCCCACAACGCGAGGGAAATCAAGGCATAGAAGACTACTTCACAACCGTAAATCATGTGTTTCTTCAAGAACAGATCCCGCAGGGGATGTGGTTCAAATTAGTGTTACCTAAACTCCCAGCGAAGGCAAAACAAGTTTTCAACACAAAAATGGAAGGATCTCCAGTGTTGACTTTTGATGCTTTCAAACAGGCAGTTCTTTAAGCCTACAGAATCACTCCAGAAACTTTTCGCCAGAAATTACGCAGCTTCTCTCTCTCTCTCAGTTAAAACAGAAGAGAGGAGAGGACAGGAGAGAGAGAGAGAGAAACACTACGTTCCTATCTCCTACCAACAAAATCTAGAGCTGTTAACAATCCACAGCAGTTTGTTCTGAGCCACAGTCATGGTCCTATAGGTAGGGCAGTAGCAAACTCTCATTGAAAGACTTTAGTCTTCACCAGACATTTACTGAAACTCTATATAGATAAGTTACTTATTTGTAACTATTCTTTGAGGTCTATCCTCTCACTCACTCCCATTATACATATTTGACACCATCTAGCACTAAACACTGGGTATAGCAAGCACTTTCTCTGTTCCCCTAATGTCACCTCCCCTAGGCATATAGAGAGAACTCGCTCACCAGCCCCATTAGTTCATATATTAGCCACTGCAAGTGGGGAGGAAGGAGGATTCTGGCACTGAGTAAGAGGATAAAACTTGAAGAATTATTAGAGTAAGAAACTTAGCTTCCTTATTTGCTATTGTCTCACAAAGTCTCATTACAGGTAGACTAGAAAGCAATATGAGGCAATGAGTTACAGCAAGCCAAACCTCAAACCCTTTATTTAGAAAAACAATGAAGACAAGACCAAACAGCATCGAACTGAGCTGCCAGACCAAAGACACAGAAGTTAATACAAACAGATGTGGAGAACCAAGTAGACGCCTTACAGCTTTCAGCCAGAAGTACCTGATGTAAGGCTGCAACCGAGATGAACATAGACCTAATGGCACATGACTGTATCCCTGAGGACAGTGGGAGACTCGGTCTCAACACCTAACTATGCACTCCGTAATCCATCTAGAGGAATTGATAAAAGCCACAGGAACCCTTCGACTTGAGGCAAAGAGTACAAATAATGCATCTGTGCGCATTAGTGCATCTAAGGTAGGAAAGCAAGACCCAACAGTCATCCACTTTATGCAAAGCCTCTTCCCCCCTCTTACCGAGTGAAGCAGTGGGTAAAAGACTGGGAGCACAATATCCTAACCTTAATGCCTGGTGGAATTCAGACACCACCTTAGACAAGACAACTGGGTGTGTCTGGAGGACTACCTTCCTAAAGTGGAAATGGATATATGGAGGTTTGCAGGAGAGGGCCTGGAATTCAGTCACCCTTCTGGCAGAGAACATAGCTAAGAGTGTTTTAAAGGGGAGGTTAATAGGGATGGAAACCATAGGTTAAAAGGGGGTCTTCCATGAGCAGTACATTTAAATCTCAGCTAGGAAACCGAATTGTAGCCATGAGAAACTCACCCCACCCCTTTTAGGAAGCAAGCAACTAAGGGACTAGTTAAGAGGGAACCCCCATTGGCAGGTACGCAGTTGACATTAAGGGTAGCTAGGTGTACCCAGACTGAGGAGACAGCTGATTCCCCCTCTTTCTCCCCCCGCCCCCCCAAGAGCAACACCAAATAGTCCAGACTGATGGGGACTGAAACCTCTACAGTGGAGAGACCCATTTCTTGATCACAGCTTACAGAACTTTGCCATTTGGCCAAATAGCCCTGGTACAGGGCTTTCTGCATGACAGGGACATTTTATGTACTCTTATGCTTTTTATTTTTATATGTTAGGTTTATATTTTATTTTGTAAGCCACCCTGAGTCTTTCTGAGGGAAGGGTGGCAAAGAGAGTGCGCGCAACAGAAATCATCTGGGATTTGAACTTCCTGACTTAAGGGCCCCTACAAAGTAAGTCATCCAGATATGGGTAAATGAAGAGGGCCCCTTCTGCAAAGTGCAGCTGCCACAGGGGCAAGACACCTAGTGAAAACCCATGGCACGGTAGGTAACTCAGAAGTGAATACTGCAAATTGATCGGGTACTCCCTTTAACACAAAGTGAAAAAACTTGCAGTGTGCAAAGCAAAAGCAGATATCGAAGTAAGCATCCTTATTATTTATGCTCATAATTAACTATCCCTTCCTAAGGGAAGGAATAATCTGCCCCAAGGTCACCATGTAAACCTTCAAGCGTGTAACATGTAGTAGTAGTAAATTTTATTTGTTTGGCCATAGGCCGTACCAAAATTAAACAACAGCTTAAATAAAAATAGAGCTAAAAAAGGATAATACAAAGTGCCCAAAATTATACAAAAGGACTAGAATTATAATTCATGATGACATTATGTAGCCTTACCCTTCCCGGGGTTTATGGCGGCAACATGTGACCCCTGCTTTGGCTTCTTCCATTATAATGCCTTACCCTTCTCGGGGTTTGTGGCGGCGGCACTTGGCCCCTGCATTGGCTTATTAATATCCACAATAGTAGTATCTGGTGAACAATCTATGTCACTAGTCAATGCTATATTCAGCAAGGTGGAGCTGTTATCAATTATACCATTAACGAGAGCTGAAAAGTCATGCAAAAACAGACCAAGCACACCAAGCATACAATCTGGAGAGCCTAAATATAACCTTATGTTGGCCCCGGAAAAGGGCGCCAGCCTTTAAATGATCATTCAGAAGAATTTTCCAAACAGGGATACCTAGGAGCCTTTTGCATATGGGCTTGCATAATAAGGAAAAAATTTAAAACATTATAATAGTAACCATTGTGCTACTTAGCTCGTTGGTTGCACAACCTCAAATCCTGTCCACCCCATCCGGTAGGCTGGTGCAGTATTAAATGCTGTAACCAGCCCTTACCTAATCTGAAAGTGTAACAGGATAATCAGGGAAGAGATTAGGATTGAAGCCTGTCTATTGGGATCTTGAAATCTAAGAACTTTTGCTTAAGTTGTACTGCCTGGCCTATATAGGATGCCATGTTCTTGATAATCTGGGGAGCGTTACTGGATAGGAGCAGTATTAGAAGATGGTCATCTGATACATCCCGGTGATCCTGAATGAATGGTGAGAGATATTTCTCCCGTATTCTATCATATAGATGGCAGGAGAAAAAAAAGTGAACCACCGTTTCTACTGCCGTGTCGTCAAATGGGCATAGCCTGTCTAGGAAAGGAACTCCTTGGATACGACCTTCCAAAAGGTCGGAAGGGAAGGAGTTCACCGGGGCTCTGAAAGTAAGCCTCTTGGCCCTAATGTTTATTGAGGAGCCCAAATAATCGGGGATCTGGCCTTGCTCAGGCAGCCACAACCGATATGAGCTCACATGATGGAAAGCATTAACAGCACCTATCTCCATTTGCCTGTCAATGTCACTGACCCGTGACAATCTCATTACGTATTGAGCTTACAGGTTTGCGATTCAGGTAATCAAGTGACAGCCCTATGGAGCTCAAGTATGAGTTCATTTCTAGCATCCTGGGATTTACTCAGGAATTCCTAACCATTTCTCGGATCAGCTCCAAAGAGCAGCAGAAGCGGGATTTCCATCAGTACTTTAAGGCGGCTTCCAAGGCCTTACAAGACCATCTTTTCTGGCCCAGTTCTCGTCTGATGATGGCATGGGGAGTACCTGGTGGATTACCAAGTAGAGCAGCTAGGAACTTGGCCTGAATTGCATCCACTCTGCGGCCCTCTGAAAAAGCCCACAATTCTGCCCCATATAGCAGTTGTCCCCCTATCTTGCTATTGAATGCCTGGAGAGCAAAGGTAAATGAATCTCTGCCCTGCCGCTTAAAGAAGGAGAGGAGAGCATGCAATCAACCCCTAGCTGCCTCAATGGCCCCCATTACATGCTCCCTCCATCTGCCCGACTTATGAAATAGTACTCCCAGGTAGCGATAGGAGGTTACTTGCTGTATAGAATGCCCTACAATTTTCCAGCTATACAGTTTTCTCCTGTTTGTAAAGACCAGGACTTTTAATCGACAGCTTGTTTTCATTGCAGAATTCTGCAAAAGCTGCCATCTGCCTTTGCAGGCCTACTTGAGTCTGGGACATAAGCATGACATCGTTGGTGTACAAAAGCCACCCGACCGGCCTATCTGCGATCTTTGGGGGGCGGGGGGAATCTTATTCCGGACATTTCTGGAATATCATTTATGAAATAATTAAAAAGGGCTGGGGCCAAAACACAGCCCTGTTTAACACCCCTTAGAATGTCCACTGGTTCCGTTGCATGTCCCTGGGGGTCTACTCTTATCACCAAGGAGGAGCCGCTATATAGAGCCTGGATTAGCCAGAGAAGACTTCTATCTAGCGTGGACCTCCTTAGCTTTTCCCATAAGATGCTTCTATCTATAGAATCAAATGCGGCTCGTAGATGTAAAAAACCCACAAAGGAAGAGTGATTCCTTCCCCGTTACTTGCTAACCACATGGCTGAGTAGGCTGCATTGCTCTATGGTGGACCGACCAGCCTGAAAGCCTGCTTGCTCCGGATGTATAATGCTCTCCTATCTGGTCCAATGCGTAAACCTTGCCAATACGATCTTGCCATAAATCTTCCCTACTACGCAGAGAAGACTGATTGGTCGATAGTTGGCCGGGTCTGATCGGCACCCTTTCTTATAGATAGGGATTAGTATGGCTCTAGACCATAAACTGGGAATTTTACCTGAGTTATTGATTGCCGTAAACAGACGGGCTAGAAGTGGAAGCCACCAAGTCTTTTTACCTTTGATAAATTCTATATGGATATAGTCTAGTCCAGGAGCTCTATGGTTATAGAACGAGTCCAATACTAATTCTATTTCCGGCTCCGTAACAGGAGGCCATGGGTGGAGGTCTGGTAGATCACTGTTCACTAAAGAGCTTGTATTTTCCAAGCTCCTTAGTTGCCCCCAACCCTATTAGATGCCTCCATCTAATAGGAGGCATCCCTATTATGCCCCCATCCCTATTAGAAGGTCCATGAACAACAGTTTGGGGTCTGCAGGTGGCACTGTAGCAGGATGACCCCATACAACCCTGTCAATGGGCTCTATAATGTCCTTATGTCCATTGGCAACACACACACACACACACACACACACACCCTTTGCCCAGTTGCAGTTAAGGCGGTAGCAAGCTCTCATTGAACAGAACCTATGCTGTCCAATGGGAGTCAGTAGAGCAAAAATCTCTGGTTGGCGACCATTCTAGCTTTCCTCCAGCAACACGTGTTCTGTGATTACAAACAATGAAGAGGAGTCCAGAGATTGGGTAGGGGCTGAAGGTGTTGGGGTCCTCATCCCTCACCTGCCTCTGCCTGCTAGTAGTGCTGCAGCAGCAGCACACCAACACAAAAACTGGACTGGAAAATAAAGCTGTTTGTTTACAAACAACTCCTCCCCATGTGAGGGATCAGAAGGTTGTTGCCTCATAGAGATAGTTCTTCGAGAGGACTCCAAACGTTCTCACAACTGGGTTGTGCATGCTCACCATATTCAAATAATAGACCACGTGATGATCTCAAGCTCCTACTATAAAAAGCACTCTCCTCCTCAGAATGACAGTTCCTTCCAACCCTTTCTAAGAATATAAGAAAATTCCATGCAGGGTTGGAAGGGTGGGTGTTGTGAGAATGTTAGGAGCCATCTCGAAGAACCTTGTTTACAAAGCAGCAACCTTCTGTTCTTCTAGTTGCTCCTCGCAGGCTCTTCTTACATGGCTCCACCGGGTGGTGGGTCCATGGACGTGTAGGTGCATGGGCGGGGCATGCACAGCTGCACACGCATCCCACTCACCCCCCACTCATCCACACCCACGGAGCAACCGCCGCTTTCCCCAGTTGCTCCGTGCGTGGGGACGAGAGGGGATGAGTGTCAGATGGGCATGCACACATACCCCCACTCACCATGGGCGCACACGCTGCATCATTCACACAAGGCTCCCTCACCCATGAATACAGAGAAATCTGCGTGTTCATGGGTGGGAGAGGCCCGTGTAAAAAAGGGCCACATTCTGACAGCTGTCTTACTTATACTATCTTAGGTAGGAATTTAAGATGTAAAGCAATATCTAGTCTATCTTTGAAAATCTGCAAATTAGTTCTTTTATTCATTAATATAAAAATGATGACAGCTGAAATTGAACTGTACACATTCCTCATCACGTAGAAGTATTGTTCAATCACCATATCACACAAATGCAGCTTAATTTCAATTGTTATGATTTTTTTTATTAATGAATTTTTCACAGCATTTTTCTACCCTGCACCCTCCTGAATAAGAAGAAAAAAAGGTATCAATAGATTGGTCTGATATTTAATAAAGTTGCCGTAACATACAATTTACTGTCATGTTAACATTTGAGTATAATTTGTAATGCCGCCTTAACAAGCTTCTTAAACCAAAGGTTTTTTTTGTCTAGGTAATTCTTCCAAGGGACAAACTCTGTCCCCTCTTGCTTGGGGTTTGAACCCACAACAAATGTTACACACCCCAGTGTCATGCTCAGGCCTTAGGCAGAAAAGGCACTGAGCGTGGGCATTTGAATCCAGAATGTTCACTGCACTCATTGTGCAGTGCCTAAAGCCTTTCACCGAGACAATACAGTGCTAACATGCTATATAACTGGGCTTGCTGAAAGCAGGAAGTAAGTAACTGATGGGGCTGGTGAGCAAGGACTGTTTATATGCCCAGGAAACATGACGTCAAGAGCAAGAGGGCAACAATGCTTGCTATATTCCAAGGTAGGTGCTAGATGATGCCAAATACCTATAATAGGATTGCGTGAGAGGATAATGAAGAAGAAATATGTTGTGTGTGAGGATGAAGGTATAGTGGGGATTTATAACATGCATGTGCCCCTTTTGCTTCACTCATTTGCAATGTCTTTCTCCTTGGCTCCTACTTTTCACTCTCTCAACGTGAAACCAACAAAGTAATTTCTGTACCAATTAACATTTCTGGCACATGGTATGAGCAGCAGTTGAAAAATTTTGCTCAAGTACCAAATTCCAAGTGAATAGCAGTCGCTTGCTCCTTTAGTGAGTTGGCTGGTCCGATAATCTATTTCAGTAATTGCAATAAAGAACAACAGGAAGCCTGTGTTAACACAACAGTTTCTTATTAATCTATGTACTTCAATGTAACTATACAAACTTAAACTTTGGCATTTTCTCTAAAGCACGTAACTTCAGAACATTGGTAAGAGCAACATACACTGCATTAAGGTTAAGAATTCTAGGGATTTTGTGAAAGGGGCAGTTCTGCATGCCACTAATCCTCCTGGCTTGCCTTCAAGTAGAAGAGGGTAACACCATATAGCTCAGGCTGTCAAATATTAGAACGATGTGCAAACACTTATACTGTCTTGTAGGAAAGTAACAGAGCAAACAAGAACACATGGATAAATCTTTGAACTCTGATGTTACCACCCACAAGTCAATTGTGTGGTGAGGGAATAAAAATAAAGCAGGACTAGATTACAGATTACCTGTCTCTCCCCATGTCCTCCACCCCACTCTCAGGGCAGTGACTTATGCATGTTGAACAGTTGTGAATAGAGATATTAATAGTACTTTATAAATAATACTAATACAAAACTACGTTTGGATTGGGTCAAACCTACTTCCCCCTGACTGATCTATATAGAGCAGCTATAGCTGGTATGCGTACAGAGACAGAATCTGGTTGGGGAAGGATGCGAGTTAGGGAAAAAATCTACACAGAAGAAGATGTTCTAAAATTCCAACAACTGACTTTTCTAGTGGAAAAGCAATACCCTCATGGAAAGGATTCAACAAATAACTGGCCAAAAGAAAGCCTGAGTATTTCACTATGCCTTTATATAATTTTCAGTGCATCAGTAAAATCACCTATTTTTGTCAAGGTCTTATTCCCCTGGATTCTAAATTTAAGCAATGTTTTAAGTCAACCACTAGCCACAGTTCTAAAGATGATGGAGTAAGATACAAAAAGGTTAATTGTAGCTGAAATTTACCATTTTCAGAAGGCATACATTTTATGTATTCCTCAGCCTAAAAATGAAGTCATAATCAATCAGTTTTACTGACTATTTTGCAATACTTTTTTTTTTTCCTCTATAGAATGCCTTTTTAACCCTTATGCAGATTTTTGGAGTAGTTTTTTACCCCAGATGTGTATATACTGCAACAACTCACAAGCCAGTGGCTCTCCTGCTTGGCCTTTTTAGGACGTTGTTACCTGCTCCCAGGGGCACAAGATACCTAAACAACAGTGAGATACTACTTACCGTTTCTTTCCTGTGAACGAAGAGAAGGTCTGGAGTACTTTTTTACCCCAAGCACAGTATAAATTGCCAGAAGGGGGTAACATTTGTACTCCAGGTACTATGGCTATGGGGATAAATGGACCTCAATCAATTTTCATTTTGTGTGACAACAGAAGCTAGTATGTCACACACTACACACACAAACCCATACCCGCTGCAGACACACACATACACATAGGCATAAAGTCTTCTCCATCCAAACCATTTGCATGTTACAAGAAAAGCCACACCCAGAAACCCATCCCCCAGCAGAGAGACAGTCTTCCACGCTGTCATTCCACTGACAGTGCATGTCTTGAGGGATATATTTGTACTCCATATGCCTTTAGGTCATCATGACAGATTCCTTCCAATGGACCAAAATGCGGTCTCTTGAAATGCAAATCACTACCATTCCTGGGGTGCAGTTTTCGAAATTGCTGCCAGTTTGCAAATACATTGATGTCTAAGTCATAGTTAATGTTTGACCTTTTTGGTGTTACTTTTTAAAATAAACTTACTACGTTTGAAATGAATTGTTATTGTTTACTGAATCTGTATCAAGGTACACACGTACCCCACAGGTCTACTAACATTGTTCTTTTCACAAGAATGTACTAGGATTGAAAGTAGAAAACAGAGCATTACCTACCTTTTTTCTGACAACAAAATGTAAGCTCTAGTTTGCGAAGCATGTCAGTATTCTCATATTTGTCCTCATCTGCCATTAGCCAGAAACAATTTTCAGTCATTTCATGTGGTCTAATCTACAAACAATGAAGGAATATCAAATGTGGAATGCAACTCTTGAAAGGCAACTACTCATGATTTATAGCAATCGTTTTAAAATACACAAAAGATTTCAACTTGTAAAACACATCTAAGTGCTCTAGATAATATGAAAGTAGAGCAGTCTATTATATAAACAAGATGTTGATTATTATTTTTTTTTAAACAAGAACAGTTTGCAAGTTGCAAAAAACTCATTTTGTGTTTAAGCATCTGTTTAAGGAAAGTGTTAACACAATTGACATCAAATGTCATGGATAAGCAACAGCTGGTATGACATGCTGACTCTTCTCTAAAGCTACTTGAGGAGTTGTCGTTTGTTTTTTTAAATGACACTCCTAAGAAAACCTTTCTAAACACAAGGCTTCCTTATTCCAAGTTTACATTCCCTGCTAACATACAACAGAACTTCAAAACACCTCTTACCCCTTGACAGAAATCATGTCTACCACGTTATCTAAATGAAAGGGTTCTGAAATACTCCAGAATTTAGCCAGGGTTTTGTAAGCAAGTCACTAGTCATGATAGTGACAGACAAAACTTCAAATATATGAAGCAACTAATCAAATGTGGCATGTTTTTACATCTATAACAACGCCATCCACAGAATCTGTCTCCATAGTTCTGAGAGGTATGGCTGTAAACTGCCAATTTTTCTCTCTGTTATTCATAAGCTTTTGAGTTAAGTTGATTGTTTAGATGTCAAGACTGTTAATTTCCTCCTCACAGAAAAAGGTGGAGAAGAGATCAAGAGATTTGTACCATTTTCCTGTGTGTTGTGTTTCTGGCAACTCGTGGGTAGTGGGAGGTTGGCAGAAAACGGACTCTTCACTCAACACAACCAAACGACAGCAAGAACCCATATACACTATAATACTAATCTTCATGAGTCAGTCCCGATAATGGACTAAATGGGTGCTAAACTGATACTGAAGTCAGTCTTCAGTTTGAAACATTTAAAACGCGCCCTGCTTTTTTTTCTTAAAGAAAAAACATCCTTGAACACCATTTTTTCCACACAATACCCATTTTTGTTTTAGATGTTCTAAGCTTTTTCTATGTATTAACAAATTGCTACAAAACCATGGACACACTTCTCAGTATAATAAAGTGATATAAAAAATGACTGACATGCAATGTGTCAATAATATGGAAAATGAAAAGTTTAAGGGAAATTTGTGTAGAAAGGGAAGTCAAAGGAAGAACAATGAAGCACATGTTTGCATGAAACTGCCAACTAGAACTGCATGCATATACTTTTTGTGTAGGATTTTTCATCAAATTTTTGACACGTAAGTTTACCTTTGACCAATTGAACCTTTTCATGGTGATCTCAGGTTTGAACTCTTTTTTAGGTTTCAATCCAAATGGCAGTGAATGTGAACGAGGCGACCACTGCCCTCCAGGAAAGCTTTGCAGAGGTGGAGGTGGTGGGGGCACACCACCAGATGATGGAGGCTTTCCTAGCCCATTCAACAACGGCGGAAGAGGAGGTGGTGGTGGTGGTGGTGGTACAGATCCAAAAGACGGCAGTGGTGGGGGAGGTGGTGGTGGTAGTGGATGAGGTGCTTCCGTCGATCGACCTAGAGCCGTGCCTCCTTGCTCTGATGGTGACGGACAGACATCTGATCCATTTGTTAAGGATCCATACTGTTAAGAAAAACCAAAAATCCCTCAGACCCATAGTTTATTATAAGTGCCTTAACTGTCATATTTATGAAATGGAAAAACTAAAGCCTCTAGCCACGCACATCTTGTGCACATGAAAATGAAATACGGCCTAGGGAAACTGGCAAATTCTTCAGTCTCTGAATAAATAAAACCAAAGACAACAGCCTGACCGGGTGTAGGGGAGGAAACCCACGGCAACACATTCCACGATGCCAAACAAACGTCCACACTTTAATATTTTATTTGGTTAACAGCTATATGCTGGCTGCTCACGTGGACTATGGAAAATCAGTTTAACAGAAAAGAGGAATAGGTCTAAGGTTAATTTGATCTTGTCCTTAGTTGGAGTTATGCCAATAGAGAGAGAAATGGAGATGGTAGCCAGGCTGGTAGGTCAGAATAAGAAATGTGAAATGAGATAAGGAGTCTGATTGAATTATACAGAAACTCACCATATTTAGCTAAAAATATAATAAAGTAGCTAAGCTTAATGAATAATCATCGGGTTTGCCATATACGTTATTCTGGTAGCGATCAGGTCTATAAAAGTTCACCTCAATTTGTTAGATTGCCAGCTGCACAGCTCATCACCCCCAAAAACTTTGTCTGAGGGCCACTTGGTCCCTAGCAGAGTCACTACTGGGCAAAGAAACTCTTCACCACATTTCACTTAGCATATCCTCTCATTATCTTCTTCTAGTGGGCAAGAGGTTTCTCTAACAGACCACTTCTCATTTACGATTTCTAGCATACATTTACCAGTCATTCTTTTATCCTAAAGTCATCTATAGGTACTGTGTGAAATCCTTTATGCATTACACGGCCTGGATTCTCATTCATTTTCATGAATATCTAATCTACATTTTGTATCATTCTTTTTCTTTGTCTTGCGTTTTAATAAACTAGTTTTCTACTTCCTGTAAAGGTCTTTGCCTGTGTGGTCAATTCCCATGTAGGAGGGGTGAGAGCATTTATTAGTTAAAGTAATACAGACTGAAAATCTGGTCCAAATCAGGCCACAGCGAACCACTGTCACATCTGTTTTTACACATCTCATTATGAACGAGTTCTGAGTGTTGAAAATAAGAACTGAGGCAAAGCAGCTACAGAAAGTACGCTAGCCGCTAGTTTCAGTGGACATGGCATAGCTATAAAACGGTCTCTTATTGAAGTTTCAGGCATTTTGTTTTCTGGTTTCTATAATCTAAAATTAGCCATAGATGGCAACAAGCCAAAACCAATACGTCCAGGCCCTCCAGCAGCTACCACCAATTTTTCCAATTATATTTTATTATGGAGCCAAAAGGCTATTACAAAATAACATAAGCACCCAAGTCAGAACACAAAATAAAAACAGTCGCATCCAAAATACATCAACTTACAGTGGAACCCAAACGAGCTTTGCTAGTCCACAAATAAATCTGGCAGAACTTTGCAACTGATCTAGACATTTCAGAGTCGATATGGTTGAGAAGGGTCTTAGACAAGGCACCCAGATCCTGAGGGCCTGCATAAAACCAGCCCAGGAGCTCCCGTCTGGGGCCACTAAGGGCTGCACATCAGAAGAAGATGTGACTGCAGGAATCAGGTTCCTGCAGCTCACAGAGCTGGCAAACCCTCTCATGCCTCGGGACCCCCTTATATCTCCCCTCTAACAGGGCCGAGGGGAAAACATCACACCTGAAACAGGTGAAGGCCCTTCTTCGTCCTGGGTCCAGCTAAGAAAATAAATAACTGGTACTTGGGCAGGAGGGGTCAGCCATAGGATATTCGGGGGCAATTTCCTGGGCAGCCAACGAAGTCCTTTAATTTTGAGACTCCTGGTCCAACAAACGCCTCAGTATGAGAGACAAGGAACCAGCGAGGCCAGCATGGTCCAGAGTGTCACAAGAAAAGCCCAGATGGTTAAGTTCCACCTCTATCCGGCCCGCCCAGGAGCTATGAAGCCCCTCGGCCACTGCCAGGGCCAGAAAAGAGTTATCCTGGGGTGGAAACAGATGTACCTTCACCCAGTAGTTCAGGAGTAGCAGCAAAGCCCTAGACTTAATAGATGGGCTAAAGGTTTCAAGCCTCAAAATCACCTGTGGGGTTCCCCCAGGGAGCCCCAAAACCAAGCACAGCATTTGGTTCTGAATGGGTTCCAAGTCAGAAAAAAAGGCAAAACGCCAGGCAAGGAAGGCATAGAGGCACTGAGTAATGACTTTGGCTCGAAAGAGTCGCAGTGCCGGCATAACCCATCTCCCTCCACATTTTGAGAAATAGCTAAGAATAGCGGCCAAAGATCTCCTAGCTTGTAGTCTCACCGCCTTCATATGAGGTTCCCAACTTGAGCAGCAGCTACTACAGCTCACAGTGAACCATTCCCAAGAACCAAAAGAAAAATGAATACTACCGTAAATGGACAATTATTTTAACACTACTTCAAAAATGCCTAATTACCAAACCAGTACCATTAGTTTCAGCAGATTACAAGAATTATTTTAAGTATCAAAACTAAGTTTTAAATGTCTACTCCTAATAGTTAAGGTGGTAAACATTCCAAAGAGGTAAATCGCTTCCAAGTCCTCTCCCCCTGCTACTCCCCCCTCCCCTCACTTCTCTCCTGTCCTCCTTCCCTCCCACCTCCTTTGAGGAAATCTCCTCCCTGCTCTTCCCCTCCAACCCCTCCACTTACCCCCTGGACCATTACTTCCCATCTCCTGACCGTCATTGCTCCTACCATCGCCCTTCCCCTCCTGCACATCATCAGCCTCTCCCTTTCTACCAGCTCCTTCCCCTCTGCCTTTGAGCACGTCACTGTCTCCCCCATTCTCAGAATGTCCACTCTGGATCCCTCTGAACCCTCTAATTACCATCCTGTCTCGCTCCTTCATTCTGCTTCCGAACTCCTTGAACGGGTTGTCTACTCCCGTTGCCTTGACCTCTTCTCTGCCAACTCCTCCCTTGACCCCCACCAATCTGGCTTCCTCCCCCTTCACTCCACTGAAACAGCAATCTTGTGGCTAAATTCAACTGCCTTTACTCTTTTCTTGTCCTTTTTGATCTCTCTGCTGCCTTGACCACTCACTCCTGCTTCAATCGCTTCACTCCCTGGGATTCTGGGACTCTGTCCTCGACTGGTTCTTCTCCTACCTTTCTGACCATTCCTTCAATGTATCTCTTCCTAACTCCTCCCCACCCCTCTCAGTCAGGGTCCCCCAAGGCTCTGTCCTTGGCCATCTCCTCTTCTCTATCTACACCCAATCCCTAGGCAAACTCATTGCCTCCCACAGTTTCCAATACCACCTATATGCTGGTGACACTCAACTCTCTCTCCACTCCTTCCCTCTCCCCCTCTGTTCAAGCTCGTCTCACTAAGCGTCTTTCTGATATCTCCGCCCGGATGTCTCAACGCCAACTCAAACTGAACATGGTGAAAACTGAACTCCTGATCTTCCCTCCCAATCCTTCCTCTCCCTCTTCCCTGTCAATTACCATTGACGGGATCTCCATCCTCCCTGTCCCCCAAGCCTGTAGCTTGGGCTTCATTTTCAACTCGCACCTTACCTTCAAAACCTACACTGACTCCGTGGCCAAATCCTGCCACTTCTCTCTCCACAACATTGCTAAGATCCACCCTTTTCTGTCTGTCTCCTCTGCCAAAACTCTCATTCATGCCCAAGTCATCTCATGCCTCGACTACTGTAACCTCCTCCTTGCTGGCCTTCCCCGCTCTCACCTTTCTTCCCTCATCTCTGTTCAAAACTTGGCTGCCAGGATCATCCACCTAGCCTGTCGCTTTGACCGTGTGCAGCCTCTCCTCTCCACTGGCTCCCTCTTCCTGAGCGTATTCTGCACAAGCTCCTTGTCCTCACTTACAAAGCCCTTCACAACCTCACTCCCCCTTACCTCTCTGCCCTGATCTCCCTCCAAACCCGTTCAAGCACTCCGCTCCTCTTCCATCCCCTCCCTCACCCCCCTGCTCCCCCAACTGCCTTCATCCCTTCTCTCTTGCTGCCCCGCATGCCTGGAACTCCCTCCCTGCCCTCGTCCGCCTTGCCCCACCCTCCACACCTTCAAATTCCTCATCAAAACCCACCTCTTCCGCTCCACCCTTCCTAACTCCTGCTAATCATTCCCACCCAGGATTATCCCCCACCTGTTATCTGTATACTCCCAATTTACTGTAACCAAGCCAAGAAAGTTTACCTGAGTTCTCGCATCCTCATGATTGTCGCATCCCTTGTCTCTCCCTCTGTTCCCCCTTCCCTGTCTTTCCTCCCTGTCTTTAGATTGTAAGCTCTCAGGCAGGGACCTTGTCTATACTTTTGTTTTTGTAAAGCGCCAGGTATATCGCTGCCACAATAATAATAATAATAATAATAATAATAATATAGGTTTTTAGTTTGAAGACAGACCATAGTTGGTGCTTCTGTTATTCGAGACTCTCATAAACAGTAGACAAGTGGGAAAATGTCTGTTTTGAAATTTGAGGATTACTCAAGGCAATGCTGTTCTTTATAATAATCCAATTTTTAATGCCACCCTTCACACAGGTACAGGTCAGCTCAAACACCATAGAAACCACAAACCTTGCCAGCAGGCCATGATGGTGGGTCGGAGTGCCAAGCAGGGAGCCTAACAGAGGAAATTCACTAAGTGCCCAAATTTCCTTTTCTCCCTCTTTGGCACTCCTAGAAGGGGATGTGCCATAGCAGTGCCTCCTGTAGGAAGGCCCGCTCCTAGCTCTGGTCCAAATGACTGCGGAGGGGGGCTGTCCTGTGGCCTCATACTTAACCCTCCTGAGTTCAGGAGCAGCTAGGCCTCCTCAGCCCCATCAGTGGTGTGGGTGTCAGCTGGTAGTAGCTCCTGCCTTGGGTACCTTTTCTCTGGCAGGCTAACCCACCTTAGTTCCCAGTGGGAGAGAGTGGAGTAGCCAAGGTGACCTCCTGACTCACCAATGGGGAGAGGAGGAGGGCAGGCTCCATCTGCTCCTACCTATAAGGGGAGAAGAAAGGAGATCAAGAATCAGCCCCTGAAGCATTTTCCTATGGGTCCACAGAGAACCCAATCTGCATCTGATCACTTCAAGGCAGAAATCAAACTGGAAACTGCAGGGTGTGTTCTGCACAAAGTCCACCTACAAATTTTGTCATTTGAGATCTGCCTTCTGATTGGTTAGATCAGAACACTACCCATACTAGGAACACCGAGCAGGGAGCCGCAGGAAGAGAAGACATCTATTTCTTAAGTCAACAGCAATGGCTGTGGTGGTCCAAAGTCACCCAAATATTAGGATCTTCAGGTAACAAGACAAACTATTTCCCCCTCCAAACCCACTCCATTCCAGCATCTGAAAACAGGAATGAGAAGAACGAAGAAAATGCCTGTAGAATTGTAACAGTGAGAGATTTGAGCTGCCTGGCTCAAAGCTGATAAATATAGTCATGTGGTAACAGGTATAGTTATTCTTCTCTCAAATAAAGAATGCTTTATACATTGGCTACCATAAACAGAAGACAAATGACAAACTACAATGAATTAATTGTACAAGATGCTGGAGAAAGGAAAATCTGGTCATCTCACCTTGTGAATTGTCCTTCTCTCCAAGAAAAGCAACAGTCCTCATTGGGTTTAGCTCCTCCACTCCGGGTAGAGGCAAGATCAAGTTTCTGAGTAACAGCCAAAGCCTAAGGAAGGAGCTAGCCCTAGCTTGGTGCCCAGAATGATTAACTACCAAACTAAACCAAACATTTATTAGCTCAATGTTGAAAATCGAACTGAAAACTAACACAAAAGTAACCTGAATGAAACTAGGGGACTTGAATAAAGAGCCTCAGGACTTGTTGGGGTGGGGAGACTTTCTATGGCCAAGGTAACGTCTCCCTTCATGAGAGAGAAATCTGTTAGTCCTTTCCAGTAAGACTGGTGTATCACAGTCTCCCCACTATTTATTTATTTATTTCTTATCAGACAACAAAACTGACCTGCTGATTCAGAGTGTTGCAGGAGAGGACTCCAAAGTAACAGAGTAGGGCAGGCCAGACTGCCTGTCTCTCCAGAAGCGAAGGTCCGCTTATGGTCACACCATAAGCAGACCGAGCTTTCCCCTCTCCTCCCCCACCGCCCCCCCCGTGGAGGGCCCAAGTAGTTGTCCCCCCAAAAGGGTGGGTACCTTGTGAATTAAAAGACACTCCCATGGGTCGAAGAGGCGAGAATCATGACCAAACTCTGCAACACCCTCCACCCCA
Organism: Sphenodon punctatus; assembly: GCA_003113815.1. NCBI lineage: Eukaryota > Metazoa > Chordata > Lepidosauria > Sphenodontia > Sphenodontidae > Sphenodon > Sphenodon punctatus. The sequence continues at coordinate 2,504,281 of QEPC01013045.1, forward strand.
AGGCAGCTTTAGCTGAAGCCCAGATATAAATAGTGTAATGGTGTGTGAAGCTGTGGATGGAGAATCAACATGCTGCCTTACAGATATCTTTTAGAGATGCCTCCTCCACGAGGGAACTTCTCAGGAAGTGGGCCATAATTCCTGTGGAACCTGGAGACCTTTAGTCTTTTAGGCCAATGTTACACGACCCCTCAGCCAGCAGGTCAGTGTTGCAGCTGAGGCCCCACCCCACCCCTCCGACCGTGTTGAAAAGGTATGAAAAGGACAGAGTCTACTCTAATGCCTTTGCCCTCTCTAAGATGATCTTTAGGGCTCTCCTAATATTTAACTTGTCGTCTGCGTTGAGGCTTAGGACAAAAGGAGGGCAGCTCTATTTCTTGGCTCCTGTGAAACTCTGAATTAACCTGTGTCATGAATGCCGGATATAGACAGAGAAACTTTATCCTTATCCAAATGACAAACATTAGGGTCAGCTGATAACGTTCTGAGTTCTGACACTCTCTTTGCCAATGAAATGGCAACGCCACTTTGAATGATAAAATTGAAAAGGTGACCTAGTGTAGTGCTCGACAGATGGCCCTTGAAAGGCATCAAATCAAATCAAATTTTATTAAGCCAAGCCAAAGGCTATAGCACAAATAAACATACAAACATACAAATCCACAAAACCCCCAAATACTTTCCCAACAACAGAATGAAAACAGGCATATCCACTACCCTAATACAGACATATATACCGGGTTTCCATATATCTAATGACCCACCTTGCATCATCCAAAATTTACTTAATTTGGAATTCAATAAATGACTGCCTCATAACAATCGCTTGTACAAAGAATTTTGCCACTGAGTATAAATAGAGTTAGTGAGCGCATGAATCAGTAGGCCATGGGAAGACCTACCCGGATACACTTAAGAAGGTACACAGATATTTTCCCCTCAAACCATCGTACAGGTGACATTCAAATAATACATGCTGAGAGGTCTCCACACTTATACCATCAAAGGGGCATAACCTCTCTGCAAAGGATAATCCTTCCAGTCTTCCTTCATACACACGAGTAGGGAGAGCATTTAATCTCGTACACATAATCAGATATTTAGCCCTCGGGGAGATAGTAGCAACCAAATATTCTGCCATACACCCTACCTCTGGGCCCCAAAGCTGGTAATCATGGAGGTGAAGAGTTGCATTTACTGCCGCAAAATCCTGCTGCCTAGTCACATCTTTAAGGCGAGACAGCACCTCTCGCAAAGCACACTCTGGGTGTTTCCTTTGTATATACAGCAGGGAAAATCCCAACTTCCCCAGGAAATCTTCTATACTAGCCGACCAGGCATCCCTAGATCAGTCTTTACTTAGGTAAGCATCCAGTCCTTGAAAGGCATTGTGGACTATATTCAGCCTCCATGACAGGGAGCAAAGTTTCACCACTGAAGATATAAAGGAGCCTGCCCACAGGAAATGCTTCACGTGTGTACGTCCTGCCATCCTTTCCCCTTTCTATGTACGACAGGATGGACGATAGCATGGACACCTGCCTGTGGAGGGTGTTCACTCACAGACCTTTGTCAGTCTTCCTTGTAGGAAGGCCAGCACTTTAGAAACTTCTGTCTCAAGAACCAAGACCTCATGACACTCAGCTCATGACTGAAAGGCTTGATTGAAACACCATGATCAGTGTTTTAGATCCAATTGGTGAAGAGTCTACAGGCTGCTAAAAGCATCTGAAGCACTCTTTGTATCTGTGCACTTTTATTTGCTTGCATCCCAATTTCCAAGCTGTTAGATTTAGCTTGTCCAGTCCTTGACAGGACAGAAGACCCATAGTAAGCAGCTCTTCACACAAGAAGTGGCACATCCCCAGTGTCTCCTCGAGTTCTCCAATTGTGGAGAACCACCCTTGACCACTCCGAGCGATCAAAATCACTCTTGCCGATTGGAGAGTATTTGAATGAATACTTCCGATCATTTTGAGGAAGATCAAACTGAAGGAGCGGTATTGGTGGAAAGGTGTAAAGCAATTGACAATGCCACGAATGAATCTACAAATTTTACTTGAGCTTCTCTGTCTCATGCAAAGTATCTGCCAACTTTGTGGTTCATTGCACATGCTAAGATCCACCTCTGGGATTCCCCATCACTCTTACTAGATCGAATACCTCCTGGTTCAATGACCACTCACTCAGGTCCAGCATTTTCTGACTTACCCAACAGGCCTGAGTTCAAAACTCCCTTGATATTAACAGCTGTGAGGTTGTAGATTGCTCTTGGCCCAGATTATCAGGGAGGTTGCCTTTTGCATCAGGGCTGTTGACCTTGTACCTCCCTAGCAATATACATAGGCCAACACAGTTGCACCGTCCATGTGTACAAGGACAACTGCTTTTCAAGGTCTTCTAAAAGTGTAGGGCGACGAGTCTGATCGTCCTCAGTTTGAATAGATTTATGTGGTCTCATTGGGATGCCCTCGGAAAAGTAGTCCTCTTCCAGCCACCAGTCCAGTGATTGGAAGACTCCTCCCGGGTTCATGTGCCCTGTGTGAAACTGCCCTGGCGATAAGCGCCCCATCTCCAAAGTCTGACATCTGAGATGAGTGTCAGCTGGTCTCATTGGGATGCCCTCTGAAAAGCAGTCCTCTTCCAGTCACCAGTCCAGTGATGGAGTACTGAGGGTAGGCAAAGAGCCAGGAGCTCTCGTCCCAACTGACAATGAAGTCATGGGCCTGAAGACGTGCCACCGTCTCTTACCACTTGCTGACATTTGGTGTGCACGTCAGCCCTCACCAGAATGCCATCTAAATAGGGGGAAATGTGGATCCTCGTCTGGGGAAGGTCTGCAACCAGTATCACCAGAAGCTTTTTGAAGACCCTTGGTGAAGGGCACCCTGTGTTGAAAATGCTTGTCCCTGTCGACAAATCTCAGGAAGGATCCATGGGCCTTTCCTGATAGGCACACAGGTAGGCTTCCTCAAGTTTGATGGGGGCAAGGATATCGTTCTGTTGAAGAGAGTGCATGATGGACAGGAAAGCCTGTGTGTGTCTAAAATCACTCATGTCTCCATTCTTCTTTGGGAGAGCCCTAGGGATCGAATTCTCATGCCGATCTGGAGTGGAAGACAAGCTATAGCACCTCCTCCTTCTCCTACTACTGCTGCTGGACCTACGGTGCACTCAGCACCCCGACCATCTCCTGTAGAGAGTGCATGGCCGGCACCTATCGGGCCCTGCCTCGCGTCCCGTGCTGCCCTTCCTGAAAGGTGGCAGGCAAGTTCCAAGAGAAATTTAGCCTGCTCCTCAGGCCGAAGTATTGACCCCTGTGGGTATATGGGAGGGGGAATCCCAACCTGCCTAACTACTACTGGGGGTGTAGAGAAAAAAACCTAAGCTACTTCTCCATTTATCATAGTGGAGAAACCCTATCCTGCTGCTTCTTTGTCAGAGGCAGGAACAAATCTGGGCTCCAAGCTAGCCTTAACCCCTCCCCCTAGGCTTCAGCTGCCACTCAAAAATGTGTTTTTGCCTCTAACCAGAGTGGAGGAGCTAATGCCAATGAGAACTGCCTACCTCCACTGGATCAAGAGAAGAACCAAGAGAACTATGGATAACTCTACTCATCAAATACAATGGAAAATTCTGCACGAAGAGTAAGCCTGTCTACTCTAATAAATAGACTGAATGAATAGCAAATACTACCAACACACGCAAAAGAACTTCAGGTGGTGATAGATTTTCCTAATATCCGCAACTGAGGCATTTATAAAAAAGAACCAATGATGTGTTGAGACCTATAGTTACTTCCAAAAGTCATCCTCTTGCAACATCCAAAATAATTATAAAATTAATTGTTTGTAGCTTATAGAACTATGCAGGAACAGATCTATAAACTCTATAAAGTTTTTAATTATATTTGTAGGCACACACACCCCTCTCTTTCAATGTGTATACTGTGGAACGGTATATTTAATACAAGGAATGACAAGTCGTGCAGTGCTTCAAATGCAATTAGTAAACAGAACCCCACTTCAACAAGAAAACCAAGCCTTTTGCCAAGTAGTCTCAAAACATGGCGTTTAAATTCTGCTTCTTTATTGTTATTTTTATATTAGTCATGTACTTTTTATGTTTATTTATGTCTTGGCAATGGCCTATGGTCACGCTCAATAAAATGTATTATTAAGCATGGTTTCATGAACAATTAACATTTTTTTTAAATGATTATTATTAATAAGTAATCTGTTTTGGTTTATCCTTTCACCAGAGAAGTAATACTTCATTCTGAAGTTTAATGAAAGTGGTTTATAAACTTACAATTGGGAAGCACAGATCAGTGAACAAAAGTAAAAATAACATCCAATTACACAGGGTCTCAATAGAGAAAACCGACAAAAAAAATTTTAGCATCTTCCTGTCTACACATCTTATGCTGGAAACAAGTTTTGGGGCTTTTCTTCTTTTACTCCTGGTTTAATACACTGGGAAAACCTTTGATCATACAATCATACTATCTAAATGTTCACCATGCAGCAGTCATATTATGGTATCTCTTTTAAAAATCAGGATTTGATTTTATTTCAAGACGACTTAAAATCTGTTTACTTTTGGAAATTGAAAAATTATCAGAAAATGTTCTCATTCAGTTGGAGGTTATCTTTCATTGCGAAATACCCAAGGCTGAAGGTATACAAGTAAAATAAATTACATGAGAAATAATTTTTTGTGCTGAGAAATAACTATGATGAATGCCAAATCGAGGACTAAGACTTTGACCCTTTGTGGTTAATTACTTATACTAGTTCCTTATGTTTCATTTGGGTCTTGCTTTCAGTGTCCCAAATTTAACAAAAATCTAGGCTAGAAAAAATTGGAAGTTCTCACAGCTAATTAACGTCTCACTAACATTAAACAGTACATAAAAATATAGCAAAGACTGTTACACCTATTTCATTTTTTTAAAGGTTTCACAAATCTCTAAGTATCTGGAAAGTATTGAAGGTAGCCTCACTAGTGTTACATAAATTAATTTAGCTTTTTTGATTACCTGGGATTTAAAAGCCCGTAATTCTGCTTCAAGTTCATGGATTTTCTCTTCTCTTTTCTGAAGTTGTGACTTGGTCTCTTGATGAACTATGAATTCTCTCTCAAACTGCAAAGAAAGGAAACCACAACTACATCAAATGTAATTGATATAATTAGTCTGTCTTCTCCACAGGATTGGGGCGGGGGGGGGGGCATTCCTCAAAGTTTGTTTTGAGTTTCTAATGCTAAAGTTCTCCCAATAACCTAGGAAATATCAAATTAATGAGTAAAATACTCAATTCTACAGTGAAAGAAATATAATGCCACTAAAATGCTTGGGGCTTAAGGGCTTATTTTAACCACTTCTATACATTTTTTTATATATACTTTTATATTTTTTGTAAGCTGCCCTGAGCTTTTGTGGGAAGGGAGGGGTAAAAAATGGAATTAATTAATAAATTGCATGAAATCCAAGAATAAATGAGATGTTGAGTTTCCATCTTGGCCCAGTTAAGCATCTTATGCTTTCAGGATAGGTTCATTCTTATCTCCACAGTGGATCATCAATCTAAATCACCCAGGAAGAAGAGAAGTAAATGGGAACATTACAATCCAAGAGAAGTAGTCTTTAGGAGCCCTCACTGAGGTAAATTAGTTGCATTTAAAGCCCTTTTCCCCCCTGAAACAAACATCATGCTTCAAGCATTTTTGGGCAATTCTTATGAGCACTAGATCCTGAGTGGGATCCTCCTTCCTTGCTCTGTAGAAGGGAAAAACTGGATCAGAACCTGAGCTGAGTAAGAGCTTGGCTTCAAAGGCTTTTTGTACCTAGATCCTGTTACTAGGGAGAAGCAGTATCTACTTGCACTCGGTACAACACTTTTCTCAGGAGCAGTAGTCTGACTCAAGTTGACAAATTTTGCAACTGCTGTCAAAAGCCGACGGCATTCAAAGAGCAGCAATGGGACAGGCGGTGAAGATGGAATTAGTCATTTTCCTGAGGTACCTAACAGAAAAGCTCAGCACACAGTGTAACTGTGACCCAAGGTGAGTATTTCCATTTCGATCATGCCAAATCTCAAACACATTAGGTGTTTTTTAGATAAATATATTAACGATACAAGATTGTGAAATATTATTTTCTCCTATTATCTACATCCTGAGCTACCTCAGATTGGATGAGGTTCTTTTTCTGAAAGCCAATGGCATCCATTTATTATATGTATTTTGATTTTCATTTGTATTATGACCTGAGTCGTAACAGCAACTACATTTTCAGTTAAAACACAAGAATGGTTAATTCACAGATTTTGACTAACATTGTTAGCAATATTTAAATTGCTTGATTCAAACTATTTGAAAAACGATTTGAGACAACCATTTGAACTTTGGAAACAATATAGGTTATTAGTATTCCTATAGCTAACCCTGGTTAGAAGTATTCTATAAAACGAAGAATTTCTCAGCTACACAACGTTCCAGGGATAGTTACCCATATCCTAGTACATAATTTTGGCAGTAACCACCAAATATTCTGGTTTTAGGTTTATTTTTTTAAGAAAATAGGGAATCCAAGTGAGACCATAGTTTAAGCAATTCAAATACATTCAGACTTATGGAAGATACTGAATCTGCTAAGATAGTACCAAAGAATTTACCCAGTTTATATATAGAAATTGGCTTTAAAAACATAACTTAGGAGGGTAAAAATTAAGAGTAAATAAAAATCACAAGCCCAGGGGTCCATGTCACAGTATCCGTTCCGTAGCTGCCTCCGCACAGCAGTACTACTCAGAAACTTGGCAGCAATATGTAGATGCTGATTGACTACTGAAATGTCAACTTATAGAGTCTTCTGCATTTCTGTGTCAGAGCAATATATCCACAGGCGAATGAAGGGTAGTTATAAACATTTTTAACTGGCTCAAAGGGGCTACAATGAGGGTGAAGGTATTACACCCAAGGCAATCTGGTGTTTGTGAAATGCAAGCAAATTTCTCAGTGTCACATAAATAAATACTAACCCAAAGCTAAATTTTAAGTGGCCATCTTGCATTCAGTTATTTAGTATCAACACAAACACCTTGTAGCAAGATGATTCTGACATTACTTACTTTTGTGGACATTTCTGAAGCTCTATCTTCAAGTTCTTCTATTTTTTCTTTATCTACACCAACATCTAAAATAAAAAGTTAAGATGCTTATATTCATACATCACCTAACCATTTTTTTAAAACATATGTAATGGTTCATGAAACAATTTCTACTTACCTAGTAAGTGCGAGAAATCTACATCTAATCTTTTACGATATGTGAAATCTGGGTCTACTCCATTTCGGTGTAACACTATTTGGGAAATGCACTCTTCAATTAATTTGAAGTATTGTGGTCTAAAAATGAAAAAAGGGGCAATATTTTACCACACATTTACTCATCAAAACAATTTCATACAATAGCTTAGTACCAAAGCGTTTTTAATGTCTTTGGAACTTGTGAGTTGCATACTCAAAATATAGCCAGTTCCCAGCGTTTCAGATTCCAAAAGTAGATACATTTATAATGTTGTAATTGAATGCATGGGGATATCTTGTTACTATGTAGTCAAAGTAGGGACTCAGATTCTTTACACCTTTTCAAAAAAGTGTGCAACTCCACTCTACCATAGGCCAGGTCTGGAAGCCACTTTGTTAGCCTAAGTCAGTCATGCCACCATGTCATTCCCACACCCTCCCACTGTTCCCCAAAGAGACATTATTTTAAAGTCAGATCTGAGAGATCACCATCAGGAAGTGCAAGACAGTGGCATATAAACACAGAGGCCCTGAACCAAGCACACAAGTTAACACATTACCAAGTTGTGGTCATGTATGAAGACATGTGCAGGGGAAACTGAACCTATGTGTATACAGTCCTAAAATTTAACCCACAATTTATAGGCTGATTGGGTGATTTCTCCAACTAGTAACCATTATAATTTGTTTTAGGAAAATGCTATGGCCAACAGTAGAAGTAACCATTCAGATTCCAACATGGAAGGGGCCTTATTTTAAAGCATTTTAACTGAATAAAAAATAAAATTTCCTGTACGAAGTTGATTCACTTCTTTTAATCTGCTCCAGTTTGGAAATAACAATGCTGTTTATGTGACATCTCAATTATTGCTGCAATAAATGTCTGTGATGATAGCCTTAAAGGCAACACAGTCTGACCTTGCTCATCACTTTGTCCCTGCCCCACCTTGAGGGACATATATAAGGCTGCAGAGGTAAGTACATCTGTGATGAGTGGCTGATGGGGTAGGAGCTCAGAAGAAGGCGGCTGCTGCCAACTATCTAAACCTGGTCCTGAAAGGACTCTGGGGAGAAGGCATGTGGGAAGGGCAGAGCACCAAAGTAAAGGGCGCATGCTGGTTGTATCTCTGAACCATGAAGGTTGATATTTCAAACCTAGGATTGCATGAGTGATAGGGATGTGCAAACAGAACCAAGTTCGGAAATTTGGTTTGGTTCATAAATCGAGTTCGGTTTGAAAGTTCGGCTCAGTCAACCAAACTAGTCGAGTTCAGTCAAATTCTGAACTTCCGAACCGAGTTTGTACATTCAAAACCGGTATTTTAAGCTGTTTTTGGCCTTCCGAACTGGTTTGGATTCGACCTAACAGTTCGGTCGAATTCAAGTTCTGTTCGGTCGACCAAACTAGTTGAGTTCAGTTCGAACTTCCGAACCACGTTCGCACATCCCTAATGAGTGAGGCAATTGGGCCTAATCCTGCAAGAACATAGCTCAGCTGGGCAGGCCATTAATTACAGTCCAGTACAGAAAACAGGTTTTATTGATTTTAATAGCTCAACCAATTGTACTAATGAAAAATGTGGTCAATATCACACAATCAGCCAGAAAACTAAAAAACTGATAGTTATCATGGCTTTAACTTACCGTACAAAATATTCGTTGCGTATCAGCAACAAATGCTGAAGAATAGAAAGAAAATATCCTTCTGCACTAGTGCCCTTAACTGCATTCCACACCATACTGTAAACATCATTTGCTTCAGTAAACACAAGTTAAGGAGAAGAAGCCAAGAACTCTTATTTGCCATCTAGGTTATACAAATATCTGGGTTTTTTAAAAAAACTATCCAAATGCTGTTGACTATTTAATGACAGTAAAGATATAGACATTTCTGATATGCAAAAATGTCGCTGTTTGTGAACAATTATTTCTACAATCCCCAAAAGGATATTCTAGCTCAGATCTAATATCTTCTAAACGATGAGAGAATTCAATCATGTCTTCTTCCTTGTGCTCACTGAATACTTTGAGCTGGATATCCAAAGCATCATTCTTAAGACACTTCAGTTGCTGCAATGAAAATACAGTGGCAAGGTACAGAGTTAATAACTGCATATGTAAATTGTTTAAATAGCATCCATTAGCCTGTATTAATTTTCATCTTTAACAAAATTACATATATTGGTTACTTTTAAGTAAACTATTAAAGCAAAAGGTACTTTACTGATGACTTAATGTCCTGAAATTTATAGACTACACAAGAAAAAGCAAACTATTAAGAAGTTAACTGTAAATAGATTAGACTTTTCATTCCTTTTCCAATTGATTCTCATACGTAACCCCTCATACCCAGACGCAATACATTATTCTACAAGGCATTTTATACAACATTCCCTCAACTCAGGCAGTCTTCTAATTTAAATATTAATGCAGACAGACTACTGGGCACTTACTGGCAATATCTCTTTCAACCCGCAGCGCATAAATTCATTTCTTATGTGGAGCCTGAAGTCCAAATCATCAGGTGATGTAACAAGAGCATTGATGAGCTGCATACAAGCTACCTACAACAGATAAGAGAAAATTAAACTACAGTACTTTTTAGTTTTCAATATGTCGTTGATAAGAAGAGCATTACAGAAATCTGAATACCTCCTTTTCAGGAATACCTCCTGAATACCAGCTTTTCAAAAATGTCACACCTTGTAACACCAATAAATGGAATGTCTCATATCAAAACTTACAAAAAATGCTTTAGTTTACTAATGCCGGCCAAATACTGAAGTCAGATGGTTCAATTTTAGCATTTCTGGTGGATGCAAGGACCCAAGTCATTTTACTCATAAGAACGTTGTAATGTACTAGATTGTAGGAACTACACTTAGAACGTAAAGCATTTGGTAAAAATACATAAGGGATTCATATTTGTGCATTTAAATGAACACTACATTAGATCTTATTAAACTGATAAATAAAAACTAAGACATATTAGCCAAGTACCAGCTTTAGCCTAAGAAAAATATGGTACTTGGTTTTATCCTTCTTCGTCCTTCAATCATTTCCGAAGTTATTAGTCTCACAGAAAAGTCAGTTGGCAAAAAAACCTCCAAGCCATTTTTCAGTTTCCGAGTTGACATATACAGCGCCGTGTGCCTTTATCGTTTTAAAAGTTAAGCTTACATGAAAGCAAATTATAACCAAAAGTAAGCTAATGTAACTATATTCTCAAAAGAATTTGATACATAAACAATGACAACCAGAAAACTCGTTCCAGAAAAGTGTTTTTCCTCCTACACATGGAGTGTAGAGAATTCTTACTACTATTTGAAATAACTGAGTATAGTAGATTTAAGTTGCGGTATGTTCAAGATTTTGAACTGTAATTGCCATTTTGGACTGCATCATCTTACATTGGTAAAGGAGATCTTTGCTCTCTAAGAAAATAGATTTCCTTTTACATCTGATAGAAAACATGAGTAAGCATGGAAACTACAGACACAATATGCTGGCATACTAAATTCAAGGGTGCTTCAAGACTGCACTTCTACCTGGGAGCCTATAGCAGAGGTGAGCCAACAGCAGCTGCATGCAGCCCTGGGGCACTTGTACTGCAGCTCTCACTAGAGGTGGCTGCCCAGGAATGTCTCTATGCGACTCATTCAGGAGCAAGAGAAGCCAGGCTTCCATTTAAGCTGCTAAAGCCTCATAAGAGCTGGGGAAGGAAAGGGAGTGTGCCCTGAACCTCTATTGCTGCTGCTGCCCAATCCCACCCAACTGCCTGGAAGCCAGAACTTTGATGATGACTCATGGCAGGCTTTTGTGGGTAGCCACGGTGCTCCATTCCTAGGTCTGTGTGGAAACCACAAATCAATACTATGAATCGTGTGGCTCTCCACAGTATGAAAACTTTGTTGGGCATCTCCTTAGTTTGGGAACTGTGCTCACCCTAATCTAATAAGCAAAGTGTGCATATAGCAGAAATAGAGTCCATGAACTATGCTGCCGAACAACAGTGATAACTAGGGTTACCATACCACACCTTTAAAAGGAAACATTTATAATACATGGTGCCGGGTTGCACTGGTTCCAGTGCAGCCCTGCAACATGTATTCTTCCTAAGTGCCCTCTTTTAAAAAGGAGGTATGGTAACCCTTTCTTAAGGGAGGCACAGAATTTCTCTAGGGCACCACTGATGAAAGATTCAATGAGGTCCAATTGCCTACTCCCATCTTTATCTTGAAGGAAAAAAAATCATTAAACTCCTCAATACTCAATAATTAAAGTCTGTGGGCAATGGCAGCAATCCCATGCCCCGCACACGCTGCATGGATACTGCACGTTTGTGCAAACTTCATGTATCTTCACAGGGACTGCATTCTACTGCACGGATCCCGCTTGTGATTGCGGCCAACCTAAGTAGTTACAGCAGGGTGTGGAGAACCCTTTCCTTCCGGGTCACTATGGAAGTTAATACAAGCTCTGAGAGCTACACAGAAGTTAACGAAGGAGATGCTTATGGATAAGTTTGGTAAGAGGAGGCCACAAATCATGGATCTATGCCATGGATCTGTCCCCTATCCTCGTCAGCATGCCTTTGTGTCTGCTCCTTTACCCTGAGCTGAGTTTTTCAGTGTTTGGGATTAAGAACGGGATCCTGGAACTGGCAAGGGGCCACACAGAAACTAGACGTGAGTTACATTTGGTCCCTGGACCCAAGGCTCTCCACCCATGGTCTCAAACAAGGATAAAGCTTCTCTCTGCAAGTGACAGAGACTTCTCAGTGCCAGTCTAAGACCATAAAGCTACTAAGAACTATCGCAACCTTTACCATATAAAACAGTATATTTCTTCAGTCTTGCTTTCTGCGATAAAAACTTAGCGTATTCACAAAAGAAGACAATCCTAACCTGCTCCTTTTGCCACCCCACCCTGCAAAAAGCCCCAGCAAAAAAAACATCGAAGGGCACAACTGTCATACTGTGTCAACCTATGATCCATCTAGTCCACTATCCGGCATTTAGAAGGAGCCAGTGCTAAATATTTCAGAACCAAGCAAAAAAAAAACACACACCAAAAGAACAAAAAAAACAAGAGAGTGATCCAGCACATGTCATTCATGCCCAGCTTCTGACCATTTCAAAGATCTTGGCACACCAGGAGTATGAGATTGAACCCCCTGACCATCTGATGGGTTCTGGTCTCTGAAATAGTTAAACTTGTCTTAATACTCTTGACTTTCACCCATTCCTACGAAAGCGAGTTCCAGAGCTCGATTGTGTGTTATATGAAAGCATACTTTCTTGTGAAAAAAACCTTCTAACTAATAATTCCTTTCAATACTCCCTAGTTTTCTTATTATGAAAAAAACAGATAATGGTTTAAGATTTTGAGCACTTATATACACCTCTGTCTTATCCCACTCAGCAAATTCCCTTCTAAGCTGAAAAGCCCTAGTCTTTTTAGTCCTTCCTCATATAGAAGCCAGTCCATAACTATGATAATTCTCACCCCTCTCTACTATTTCCAGTTCTATTATTTCCTTTTTGATATGTGAACTATGTAGTTCAAATAGTAACTTCTATGGTATCTTATTTTATTTATCATTTCAACTACTTCATCTCCATCTCTCACATTTGGGACCAACACAGCAACTACACTTTCTGATATGGAGCAACAAGAACTGTACATACCATTCAAGTTATGGGTATACCATAAAGCTTCCAAGTAGTACTATGGTATTTTCACTTTCCTTCTAGCTTGTACCATTATGCTTTTTTTTTGTTATTGTTTTGGTTTCGTTTGGTTTTTTTGTTTTTTGTTATTGTTTTGGTTTGGTTTGGTTTTTTGGTATTTCAATACGTGCAGTATACTGAACTTATGTTTTCAGCTACCTATGATGACGCCATAATCTTTTCTAGTACAGGTCTGAGCATACCGAGTCATCTTCCCTACGGTGAGGCTGACACAGAATGAACCACGGGTAGCGTATGTCGTGGTATCGCTAAATGCGCTGTAAAAAGGCACCAAGGCTATGGTGATGACAGCTATGGAAGAACCTGCACAGCCTATAATAAAGTTTTAGAAATATAATCAGACAGTGAAAAATGAAAACAGCAAAAGCCAATGATTACTTTTTTAAAGAACAGTACAACGTAGCCTTGTTGGGAAACTTGGATAAGAACACAAGACAATAGTTGTTATGTGACTGGAGATCTGCTATCACCACTTGAAAGCAGTGCCTTAGTAAGCTGCAAAGCATGTCAGAGCAAAACCAGAAAAACCATTAATGTTAAATATCTTTTCGAGCAAAGGCATAGCCACTACACACAAGTCATTTTCCCTTCCCAAAAAAACCCACAAAGCTACCAATCTCCGCCTAGGAAAGGATCTTTTATATGTCATTTATTGCTTAGCATACTTCCAGCAGATTCATACAGTTGCAGAGTTTATGTCTAGTAGTCCTCCAGGTCACAAGAGTTCACCAGTTCAGATAGCTCCCTTTCCATATCTCCTGCCCAACACACGCAAGGCTTCCATTAAACAGAACTGAGAACGTACTGTACCTTTAACACACTCGCTATCAGTGAACTCATGCTGCAGCAGTTATCGGTAACGTTATTTAAGCTGGGCCAAGAAGCTCAATGCCAGTAATCAAGGCCGATTTGCTCAGCGTGTAGACTGACTGGTCCTCACTCTGTGCTTTTTTGCTGTCGTCTTGTGGAAGCTCTACAAATTGCCACATATACCTTGAATTGTACTGTTCATGTTTGCTGTGTACAATTCTTCTCCTTTTGTAGCTCTGTTCATGTAAGCCATCTTATCTCTTGCGAGTGTGTCTACCTTCCCACCCCCTTCCTTGACCCATTTCATGCTTTCTTGGCTACCTGTATAGTTTAATGCTGCTGTTCTCTGTATTAGTTGAGTGATCTTTAGTCCCTTTCCCCACCATATCCTTACAATATTCTGGGCTCTTCCTGTGTTTTGTATGCCTCACAGGTAACCTGCACTCCATCTAAGAGTTTTCATTCTACCTTGTGGTGTCTATGGGTTTGTAACTTGCTCTACATCTCTTGCTTTTATTCTACCATCTGAGGGAGCTTTTCCCAATGAGGAAGACTGGCTCCGCCTATTAAAAGCTTTACCTGTACGTTAGTTATACCTACAGCTACTTGTTAACTCTGTGGACTCATCCTTCTCCCTACCCTGACACCACCAAGACACAGCTGAAGCCCTTTGAAATTTACAGGAGCTGAGAGTGATAGGGGTGTGCACACGCATGTGCTGTTGGTCTGAGCTGGGGGGGGCGGGGGGGATTTGGTTGGCAGGGTGACCTAGATGGGGCAGGGAATTCGTTTGGTTGGCAGGGAGATTTTTATTTATTTATTTATTTAATGGATTTGTACCCTGCCCCTCCTGCAAAGCAGCCCAGGGCAGCTTCCAACAATAAAATACAATAAAAATAATTAGAACATTTCATAACAATATTAAAATATTAAAACAGGGCTAAATATCATAAATAATATATAATAAATAACAAGTCAGGGCGGGTGGATGCTTTGGCTGTCAGGGAGATGACACACGTGGGCAGCCCCTCAGCAAAAGCCCCCCAAACCCTGTGTGAGAGGCAGAGGAAGCCGGGAATGAATCCTGGTTTCCTCCATCTCCCCACATGGGTCTTTAAATTGCAAGCAGCTCTCAGCAGACTGGGGTGGGTGGGGCTTTTGTCAAGTGACTGTCAAGGTAGTGTGGTGGGGCAGTGCGAGACCCCTGTGATTCTCCACTGATTCTAGGTTCTAGGCAAGACACTTGCAAAGTGTTCAGCCCAGCCCTTTCTTCCTGCTCAGCGCCTTGCAGGGAGGACTGGGCTCGGCTGAGCACTTTCCAAGCCAGTTCTCTGGCAGAGCCAGTCGGAAACCTCTGGGGTCGTCCCAGAGTGCCCACCCCTTTAAACAAAACTCTTTGGAAAACAATCAACCCAGCCCCCATTGCAAAACACTGAACCAGGGCAACATGGAAGCAAATCTCTTGCCCTGGCTCAGCATGTTACAAGCCAGGTCCCCCTCTCCGCAGTGGGGTGTAAAAGGATTTTGGCTTGGGACTTGTTAAGGTGCCAAGTGAAGCAACAAGGTGCCCTAGCAGACTGACTGGAGAACAACCCATTGCCAGGGCACCAGCCCCTTTGCACCCCGCTGCTGCAGAGCAGAGAGGAATCCAGCATGGATCTTTCTCTCGTCTCTCTCCCAGCTGTGTCGCCCCATGCACGGCTTTGCACTGTAGCGAAGATGCTTAGACTTCAGGTGGTGTTGTCCTGGCAGCAGGAATGCTAGGGCAGCACCTTGGGAACTCGGCTTTGAAAAGGATTACTTCATTCTAGCCAGAGTGGCTCCTTGCAAAGCCACAAGAAGCTGCCTCTTCAGGGGGGGGGGGGGGGG
>QEPC01013045.1:2522289-2566404 GCA_003113815.1 Sphenodon punctatus
GTTTTGTTTCTTGCTGCGCCCGCCTCACTGCAAGCCCCATTGGTTCCATGCAGCCTAGCCCGTGGCCAATCGCAGACTGTGAAGCCAGTGGTCTGAGGCGAAAAGGGATGGTGATTGGGCAGGCTGGCTGCTACTCCAAGCCTCTCCACCCCTGGTGCCTGGAAGTCTGCTCCTCAGCTGACTCTCCCTCCCCTGTCACATTTTGCCTTCCTGTGACACGTTTTTGCAACCCGAACTCAACCGAACACGATCCAAACTGCCCAAACTGCTCTGTCGTTTCGGCGTTCAGAATTGAGTTCGGTTTGGTCAGTTCGGGTTCGGTCGTCCAAACTCCGGATTTCCGAACTGCGTTAGGGCTGAACTCCGGATTTCCAAATCACGTTTGCCCATCCCTAAATATCACTGCGCTTATCCAACAGAAAATAAAAGGCACAGTTAATACCAAAGAGCCAAGATAATCACTATTATTTCTAAAATCTTCATAAAATCAATACCATTAGCTGAAAGAAATCTATTCTATTTCAGACTTTGATCATTCAAATTGCTATGGATATAGTATTAAACCGACAGCTTTACTATTGGGAAAAACAGATTGCTGTTTTATTAAAGAAAAGAAGTTTATTATAGAACACTGATGTTTCAGTAATAATTTAAAATCTTAAATACAAAGAATTTTCCTTCCCATAAGCAAGAGTTAATCCAGTTATGAGTTCTTTAAATTAATATTCAAATTCACAGATGACATGATGAATTAACCGTTCATCATTTGCACACTCTCCTACTTCAAATGCCAAAACATTTAGTGTTGCATGTTTTTATGTAATTTAATAAATAACTGATCTGTCAGCTACATGGTTAAACATAGAATTTCTATGGGCCAAGTATTACTACTTTGCAACTGGTAAATCCTTCCAAAAGCCAAACCCATTTTCACAGCTAAATTATACTACTTATGCTGAAAATTAAAATGCTTGCTCCCTGTTACAGAACAATTACAAAATATTATACGCTGACCTTCAGTTGTCCTAAGATCTATTTATTTTGACATGCCAACACCACAGAATTATTAGGAGAAAATCATCATTTGTACACTAAACAGAGCTGACATTTTAAATTTAAAATGCCAATTTCCAATGTTATGGACCACAACTGTCACCATCACTGATTTGAAGCAATGACACACTGTGGTTGCTGTGTTAGTCTCAAATGTGAGCTGTAGACAAAGTAGTTCAGATAATATATTTTATTGATCTGACGTCTGCTGTTGTGTATATACAAGCAATTCAGGCCAAGCAAGGTGGAGTTGTCATACAGTCTGCATTTACTCAATCTTATGTTTTGACATTTTAAGACATGGTACCTTTCTTCAGACTTTTTACATGTCTATGTAGCCTAAACACCTGCATACTCTCACCAACACAAGTTGGTCCAATAAAGGTATCTGAACAGGGCCATTTCTGTATCTCTTCACAGGTATCAGCAATCATATCCCACCATCATTTTAAAAAAAAAACTTTTTTAAAAGAAGTAATTATCTTTGATCGTAACATTTTAGGACAGTGATCAACATGGTAGGCCTTCTAAATCAATATGCAACAATGACATAGGAGGACACTACCTGAACATTTCTAGAACTAGTAGGAGACCATTACAGAGTAGGAAAAATGAGGTATATTATCACAAAAAGTAAGATTAAGTCCGAGGGTGGGGAGCAGAAATAATGAGGCTATCCATATCATTCCTTAAGGAACTACAAGAGCTACCATGAAACACCTAAAATTGCCCGAGAATTGAGTGTCAGACGAACTACCACAAGCCCTTACAATTAATAAAAAATGTGTATGACCCTTCTATATCAGAAATGTTCTGCTCTTACTTATGTAGTGACATCACATATTTTGAAATATCCATAAAATCAATCACCTTACACCACTTTGAAATAGCCTCAACTCCCAGCTCAACTCACTGCTTCATTACTTATGAACAGTCAAGAGAGACTTGTTCATGTAAATTTGCACTACAAAACTGGTGGCTGCATCTTATGATTTTTAGTAGCTTGTCTGACTTCACACACACAAAAGGCCAGAGCATATGATCAACACAAATATTTTTGGCCATTTTCAAGGAATCTTGTGTAATTTTATCATGGCACACAATTTCTTACATAAATATTTTATGAGTTTTCCCAAAGGCTCAGTGGTTTACATCTTTCATTAAATATAAACATGTATAAAATACACAAAAATAGCCATAAAAATATGCGTTATTTAAGATATCCATTAATCCTAGAAAGTTGCAACATTCCACTGTACTAATCTACTGCTGAGATCAAAGAGACCCCAACTAAGCCATAATTATAGAAAACCAGGGAGGCTCATTGAAAATGACACTAGCATTCTAGAAACAAATTCACATATTATTATGATTTTTTGGGGAGAGGACAGGAAAAGCACCACCACAAAAAGCAACATGGTCAATAATACCCCACAACGTTAACATACCAACTACACAGAAATGGCAACAGCGTTCTAACTGACCCCACCATTTTTGTAACATGAAATATGGATACACTGCTAAACATTCAACTAAATACACTACCATCATAATGTAATAAAACTTGGAGACAAAGCACATGCTACTCAATCAGCCTACACACGATTACTGCATTTTACAAATGCATGCTTTGTGCAGACAGAACATGGACATGTGCAAATGGTTGATGCAATTTCCTGTCATCTGCACCATCACAGAGATGACACCTTCCCATTATCCTCTTGTAAGGGACAACCCCTATCACTGCTGAAGCTGCCTTTCTGGAAGGCACAGCAAGCTGGCTATGTTCCTGACCTGAATGCAGGGCATAATCAATTTGAAAGCTAGGTCTAGTAAGAATAGACGTCTCAGAGCAAGAGCATTCATTCTATTTTGGATTGTTCAGTTTCCAAACAATGAAGGCATTTAGACAGGCTATGTCCAGTAATTAATAGGGGTGGGACATCTGGCAAAAAACCGGTGACCGGTTTACAAAAAAACGGATTACCGGATTAATACTGGTTTACCGGTACCAGATTTATTACACTGATTTCAATGGTGAACTGTCCCCACTGAAATCAATGGGGGGAAAAAACAATACCTCCCACCTCCCCGTCCCAGGCTGTGCGGGTGGAAGGGGGGGCACCCCTCACCCACCCTGCCCAGCCTGGATTTAAACAAAAATAATTTTGTTTTTACCCTAAGTCCCTACTAGTGCGGGCTCCAGGCCACCGCCGGTGACCCGGAGCCCGCACCAGCAGGTACTAGGGTGATCCCTGGGGTGGGGTGTGGTTTAACACCCCCCCACCCCAGGGATCACCTACCTGTGGCACTTCAGGCGACAGTGGCAGAGGTGGCGACAGCACGGCGGTCCAGCGGCTTCAGCGCTGGCTGGTGGCTTCAGCGCTTTCTAGGCCTTCCGGGGAAACCCGGAAGTTCCCCGGAAGGTCTAGTAAGCACTGAAGCCACCAGCCAGCGCTGAAGCCACCGGACCACCATGCTGCTGCCGCCGCCTCCACTGCCGCCCGGAGCACCAAAGGTAGGCAATACCTGGGTGGGGCGGTAGGGTGATCCCTGGGGTGGGGGGGTGTTAAACCACCCCCCACCCCAGGGATCACCCTAGTACCACAGTACCTACCTGCTGGTGCGGGCTCTGGGTCACCGGTGGCAGCCAGGAGCCCGCACTAGCAGGGACTTCAGGGGGAAAAAAATAATTTTTAAATCCAGGCTGGGCAGGCTGGGTGGGGGGTGTCCCCCCCTTCCACCCGTGCAGCCTGTACTGGGGAGGGAAAGTGTTTGGGGGGGTTTTGTTTCTTTTTTTACATTGCGACCATTCATTTGAATGGCCGCAATGTAAAAAAATCCGGCACGGGGATCCGGTACCAGTACCCCCAAATACCGGAGTAATCCGATACTGCCAGTACAGCAAAATACCGGCAGTATCGGATACCGGATGTACCAAACTTCCCACCCCTAGTAATTAGTGACCACCACCATTGGCTACTGCCTGATCATTCGCTTGGTAGTGTACATGGACACCATTTCATTGCAAGTGTCCACACCACCTTTAGTTGAATTATAATAAAGATTTATCAGATATTGCAGCAGCTGCATGCATTGAAGAAAGCAGAATGACTCCATTTCTTTTCTTTGCCACATAACTTACAAGTCTCAAATTCTCTAGAAACCCCAAAATGCTGCTACCAACACTTCTAGTTTTGTTTGGAAGCAACTCCTGGAGCATTTCTGGCTTGTTTTTTCTTAATGTGCCAACCAGAGTCAGGTTTTCCTTAGTTAACTCACCGGCTAGTGGCACACTAGTAAAAAAGTTATCTGTGGTTATAGTTCTTCCAGAAACCCGTAAATATTGTGCCAGTTTTAATATCACCCTGTGGCACAAGTTTTTTGCCATGGGGGCACCTTCTTCCCTCCCCTTCTATATATCAGCATTTAAAACTTATAAAGTAATAGAACCACAGCATAGCCAAACCTTATGCCATACTTGATGGATTTAGAGGGCATATACCGTTTTAATGTTCTCACACACACACACACACCATTGATGAAAGGGTCACTTGGCAAGTAAATGCTGGAACTGAAACTACCCCTTTTGGCCGATTGTTAAGTGTTGTTCAACATTAACTGTTCAAGCAGCTATTATGAAAAAAACTGTTTTGAAGATTCACGCACATTGTATTCCTGAGATGGCTCCAGGAAGTTTCATGGTCTGCCTCTAACAACCACCTTACTGCAGACAGGTTAATTAATGTTGACCCCCTATGAACAAAAGTGTCATAAATGGAGGGATCTAAACGACCCCATACGACTTATTGGTAAATATTTTTCAATATGAACTCTGAAAGCAGCTATGATAAAAAAACAGTGTTGAAGGTTCACACCAGTAAGGTTATAACTGCTAAAAATATACGACTCAATTTATGTTCGTGATGTGGTCTTTAGCTTGGGGTATAATAGACCCCCAAATGCATACAAAGTGATATTTTTGTACACAAGAGAATATCATTTATGAACACAGATGCAATGGTATTTTTCTATTTCCATTTGTTGTGATAAAAGAAGGAAACGGTTCAGGTTTAAGCATCCAAAAAATTAAACGTTTATTTTTAACAGCATTTTGGGAGTTATCACCACCCCCAGCACCCTATGTACTTCAATGAGGGTCAAACTGACACCCAGCAGTGTCAGAATGAAAACGTTTTTAAAAGAAAAAAGAAAAAGAAAGCAAATTACAACCAGGGGCGGGGGGGGAGGGGGGAGGGAGATGATGAAACCCCACAGGACAATTGAGATCATTATGGTGGACCAAGTCATGGAGTATGGAGTGATAGAATTTGCTAAAGACGTTTTATTAAACTCTCTTGTACCCCTCTGGGATACAATTGGACCCCAACAGCTTGCTAGGATTTAAATCGGTGTCCACATGCTGAAGGGCTGACCAAACAAACAGGCCTCAGCAATGCCTACAGAAAATGCATGAGCTTTAGAAAACCTCTAAGGGAAATTAGTTCCAAAAAAACAGGGCAGTCACTGTGAACATTTCTCTACGTGTGCATGTCATACACTAATGTGACTTACTGGAGACCCTCCTCCCTCCAGCTCACCTTTGGAATCACAACGGAACGTAAGGGAGGAAGCAATCTTGTGCCAAACATGCATTCAGGTGGTTAAGTACCAAGTTCAAGGATCAATAATCTTATGAAATTTAGAATCCAGAGAAAGTGTGTGGTTGCCATGTTGGTCCCAAGTGACAAAGAGAGAGAAAACGTGGCTCGAATGACAACTTTTACTGGACCAACTACTGTTGGTGAGAATGAGCAAGCTTTTGGGCTACACGATTCTTCCTCAGGCATGCAGTGTAGCCAGTCAGAAATATATAAACGGAGTAAATGTATAACAGGTATATACGCATGGTATGGGAGGGAGTGGATTAAGTAAGGCAACTGGCGGGGGGGGGGGGGTTTAAAGAAAAAGATGCCAGACATTTAAAAACAGAGCTGTAAAATTATATATTGGTGAAGGAGACAAATGAACGATAGTGGTAAACACAGAGGATGTGGCTAAAGGCAACATATGGGTAAGGAGTATATATTTATTTAAGCAAATTTTTACGCTACCCCCTCCTACTTCCGCATCTCGGGGTAGCTCACAACAGCATAAAAAAACAAAACGAACGTCATAACAATATTAAAGTAACCCAAGCAAAGCAATAAAAAAATGGCCATCCCAACCCCTCCACCCGTCAGCCTCACCAAAGGCCTGGCGGAACAGCCAAGTCTTATACTGTCTATGGAAAGAGGAGAGGTCTAATGACAGGCAGACCTCCTGCAGGAGGAAAGTTCCACAGCCGTGGTGTGGCCACCAAGAACATCCTCCCGATAGTCAACAGCCGGGAGACCTGAGCGATCACAAGAAGGGCGCCCCTGGCCAATGGCAGAGGCTGGTCCAGGACCTGGAGGATTATACGGTGCTGCAGATAAAGTGGGGCCCAGGCAGTTTAGAGTTTTAAAGAACAAAGCCACAACTTGAATTGGGTCCAGTAGACTATAGGCAGCCTCTGCAGAGAACCAAGCACTGGTGTAATGTGCTTGCGGCAACTCGTCCCCCTAAGGAGATGAGTCACCGCATTCTGCACCAGTTTGTCTCTGGACCGTCACCAAGGGTAGCCCCACACAAAGCACATTACAGTAATACAGTCTTGAGGTAATGAAAGCATGGATCATAAGCAGCAGGGTCTATGTCCGAGACATACAGTTTAAGCCTTCGTACCAGACATAGTTGTCAAAATGCATCCTTTGCCACAGCTGCCACCTGGACATCCAGGTGGAGCTGTGTGTCTAGGAGCATCCCCCAGACTACGGACTTGACACAACGGGGGAGACGCCATCCATGACGGGAGCCATCTCTTCCCCAGTCTTTCCACGACCATCACCTCTGTCTTATTGCGGTTCAACCTCAGGCATCTCGCCCTCATCCAGTCTCCCACAGCTGACTAACACCAGGTAAGCACTAATACTGCTGGGCCTGAGTCTAATGAAAAGGAGAGTGACAGTAAGTGTCATCAGTATATTGATGACACCTTAGGTGGAAACCTCCAGCGACCTCCCCCAAAGGCTACATATATTTATTTATTCTCCGGTTTCTTCTTTCCCGCTCCCTCCTGCTCACAGAGCAGCTCAGGGCCATTTACACAGAATATGCACATTGAACAAGAGAGGGGATAAGATGGAACCTTGCGGGACCCCACACGTGAGGTTCCGGGGAGAAGATAAACTATCACCCAACACCACCTGTTGAGTTCTCCTGGCCAAAAAGGAGCAGCACCATTCGAGAACAGTACCACCCACTCCGGCTCGGTCCTGCAACCAACTCACCAGCAACTCATTATCAACAGTATTGAGTGCAGCCAAAAAATTTAATAGGACCAACAGGATCAAATGACCCTGATCCAACTCACAGGGGAGGTCATCAACCAAGACCACAAGTGCAGTCTCAGTGCCATAGCCTGGACGAAAGCTAGACCACAAGGCATCTAGAAAATCGATCTGGTCTAGATGCTCCTGAAGCTGATGTGTCACCACCCATTCAATAACCTTCCCTAAATATGTTATGTACTGGGAAACATGAAACTTATGCCAGTGTAAAGAACAGAGCACTGGTGCAATATGCTCCCGGCAGCTCATCCCCGTAAGGACAACACATAATGGATGTCCCTGTAATGGATGATAGTGATCAGGTCAGAGTCTGAGACGTATGGCCGAAGCCATCCCACCAGATGTAGTTGGCGGAATGTGCTCCTCACCACAGCTCCAACCTGGGCATCTAGACGGAGCTGCGCATCAAGGAGCACTTCCAGACTGCTATGCAGAACCAGTGGGGGGTGAACCCCGTCAATGATGGGACACGCCACACCCACCGCCTTCCCCACTATCATTTCCATCTTGTCGGGATTCAACCTCAGTCGGCTCGCCCTCATCCAGTCCCCCACAGCCGCCAAACATCATGTAAGCACCAAGACAGCAGGGTCTGGGTTGAATTAAAAAGAGAGACAAGAGCGGAGTGTCATCAGCATATTGATGACAGCGAAATCCAGAGCTCCTCACGACCTCACCCAGAAGCTGCATGTACACGTTGAACAATTTAAAAGTTTATGTCGTACATGAGGATGCAATAAAGCATTCCAACCATGTAAGTATTAGTCAAGGGCGCACACGGAGGTGTTCTCAATTGCTGCCTCAGTGGTGTGGAACTCCTTTCACCTGGAGGTGCACCTAACCCCAAGCTGCCTTCCAGAGACAGTGCAAGACATTTCTTTTTGGTCAGGTGTTTGGCTGGTGAGAAAGGGGGTTGGGTGGAGATTAGGTTTATAGGCAACTTCTATATTCTTGTATTTCATTTTTTATGTATTTTATAAATTCTTGTTTTGTAAGCCACCCTGAGGCTTAGGGGAAAGACAAGGTATAAACTTATATACTCCAAAAGGATCAGAGTTTGTCCAAAGGCATGGGAGCAAGAACAAATTTCCTTCCATCGGTAAAGGAATTTCTCTATTCTTATAGTAGAGATGGCTTGTTAAAAGACAGTCTTAAAGGGAACATGTCAAGTAGCTCTTTCCTGCTATCTTTGATCTGCTCTCTAAACATGGCTCTATGGTTTCTTAACCTGACTGTGTGACTCTCATTAGGTTTGTTACAAAAAATCCACTTTTAGAACCCAGGCTTTTTCTAAGTTGGCGACTATATTATCTTGACTCATCCCCCATCTAATTTCAGCAGCAGCAGCCTGAACAACGTTTAGTTAACAGCGAAAACTTATGCAGTCTGCTGGCTTTTAAGGTTTCCGCAAGGTGTATTCTATCCACCACACAGTGTTTATAACGCAAGCACTAACATAGCTAGTGCAACACAAGTTTAACTTACTGCATTAACACCAATATTGACACTACTAAGGGCAAACAAACTTTAAAGAACTCTGACAGCAGAATTCATCTCAATATAATATTTTAAGTTCCAAATGCCTACTCATGTAATGTTTTATGACATCTCATTAAATATAAAAATAATCACAGCATGTAGCACCAAGGGATTAAAGACTTAAGATCCCCTCTGTGATACAAACTTCAAAGCCAAAATTCTTCCATCAAAGAATAACTTCATACGGCCTTTAGCTATTTTAAATATAATACAAAAGGACTTCTCTATCCAGGGTAAAGTCTAACAAGATCAAAAATACTGCCATGTGGCATAGCTATCTTTTGGTTTTTTTTAAAAAGGGTGGGGGGGGGGCTGAAATTTCATGTAAAATAGACCACTTTCATATGCTAACTATTTCCACAGAATGAGACACACATCATCCACAATCCATGCATCCAAAAGTTTAAAGTTTTATTACTAACCACAACTACATTTTACTTTCTTTTGTGTTATCTACATCTTAGAAGTGTTTGGACTGTAAATCTTCTAAGCAATTAATTATGCAGAATTGGGGTAGCCTTTGCAAAACACTTTGAAGTTAGAAGCAATAAGTAAGAAGCAGTATTAACTATGTAACTAAGTTAAGCATGTGTACCTGCAACTTCACACTTTCATTAATGTAGCCTCGTCTCTCCCTGTTACTCACATTCCTCGCCTCCCTTGACTTTCTTAGATTATAAGCCTCACAGGGCAGTGACCCTTTCTATTTTCATCCATTGTAGAGTGCCATGTACACTGTTGGTGCTAAATTAATTAATAAATAAGCTCTTCCATGTTCCAAGATAATTCACAAGGACCAGCTCTGCAGTAAAACCACCAGAAAAAAATTGGCTTTCTCCAAGTAACATTACCATAAGAGCTCAACTGCACTGTATGTGGAAAAAGTAGCAATTGCTCAAGAAGCACCTTAATATTTCATGTGCGGTGCTTTACACGTAAACTAGCTAGCCAGACTGCCAGCGAGTGTTGCATACTATCCATCACAGCCTCTTTAAAATCTCTCGCCTTTCCCTTCTTCTGCTTATTTCTGCATCACATCTTTTTGGTAGAAACTTCTCCACTGAGGTTTCCTAATCCTGCTAAGTCCTTTACCAGCACAAGCCCCATTCTCTTTACTTAGGCTTACAAAACCAAATTGCTTTAAGCCTGGTGCTCCCAAATTTGTCAGACCAACAGACCATTGCCAATCATCAAAATTTCTCACAGAGCATCATCTCACCATCACTTGACACAAGACAACTCCCAGAACATTACTCCAACTACACTGTAGTACAGTGTATTTTAAGGTTCTTTTAATTTTAGAGAACCCTTGCATGGTGAGTGATGAAACCAGTTTCTATGTCTCTTCAAGAGCAAAGGATGGCCAATGTGGAACAAGATTATCCTAATCTATTATATAAATCAGGTTTTCCTGCTATGCTCTTAAATTTAAATTAACATTCCATATGAGCCACCAACTCATCTTCATCCTATTTTTTTTCTCTCTTTTATCCAACCGAGGACAAACCTATGCTGTCGGTATGCTGCTAGCTAGCATTAGAAGGTAACTCATACAAAGAAATACATGCAACAAGACAGCTGCCATGACATTTTTAACCTTGCATCTTCTTCTACATGAACACAACTGTAAATGCTTCTAAGTAATTTTAAAGGACAAAGTTAACACAGTGAAGCCTGAAATCACAGTTTATTCCTGTGTAGACAATTTTCTAGCTTGTAGTTTGATAGACTCAACTGTTAATTTCACAGAATGAAAGACATCGTCTTCACTAATAGACCTGCCACCTACTAAGCTATTTGACCTTTCAGGATGCTATTAGAGAAACCTTCATTAGTAGTACTATTCTGGTGAAGAAGGACTTCCTTAGTAGGTGTTGCAGAGTTCCCTGCTAATCTGTTGCAGCATGAATCACCATGTGAATAGCAGCAGCAGTTAGCACAAGCATAAATCCCGTTCATGTCATTGGAATTTCACTTGCCCCAAGTGCTAGCACTAATGCTATCTAGTCAAACTCTCAACTCTCACGCTTCACCTTTAATTTGGTCTTCTAGGTTTTTTAGTTTATTTTAATAAAGGAAAAACACAGTACAGAAATTGATAATTTACTTTAAACTAAAGAAAAACAATCTAAGATGTGAATAAATAGGGGGGGTTGCCTTTACTAGCTATTTAGTCGAAGTTTAAAGGATACTAACTTGAGGGGAACAGTCCTGCCTCATTTTTGCATTAGAACTTCATAGCTTCTTTGTTATTGTACACGGACTGGAAAATTGAGTGCAACTTCTTAGCAGGCAAGCATGAAATTCTCATACCTAACTAGAGTAGAATTACCAAACACTTTAAATTTAGGGGAGATGGGGGGGGGAGGATTTGTTTTTGCTTTATGTAAATTATTTAATTGTTAACTAAAAAGTTGATTTAACAAAACTTACTCTGTCAAGACAGTTAGTATTTTATGTAAAAGTGTAATTTCACTACTTAAAATGAAAGCACTAATTTTAAACCAATAAATTCCTTGATGTAGACTGTTTCCAAAACCTTGCACACTTCCTCAAGATGGTGACGAAAGGATTCTTTTGGCTATCAAGTAAAAGCAATACACAGATATAAAAATTTCAATATCATACCCACAAAATTTTTAGCTAAAGTAGTGCTGAAACACGGTCTTCAGAAAACTTCAGATACCACCGAACATTCTGGTCTTTGTTTTCAGAACTTCGGAACTCGGAGATTCTGAACCAAAGGTCATTCTTCAGAAAACTTTGGAAGCCGCTGCGCGCATGGCTGGAGTTGAGCTTCTGGAAATGAAACCATATTTGGTAGGAGGCGGGTATGGGAGGAGACAGTTGAGTGGTAAGTCAGATGACAAGTTTTGATTGGTTTGCAGGGCAAAATGGAAATGGCTACACAGCCATTTTCCATTCTCTTTAGTTACAGATAAGCAGTGTAGCACATAGCCAAATTCACCAAATGGCGGGGGTGGGGGTGCGCCTGGACGGGCATAGCATGGTTTGGCCTGGGCTGGCCATAGGGCTAATGCTGGGGGTTATGTTTTCTACCATGCAATGCTTTTTAGAAAAGAAAAAAAAAAGTAATGGGGTGATAAGTGCCACGTTACTGCTGCCTCGTTGGCAGCTGTCACGGGGTTGGGGTCCACTACCCCACGTTTCTGGATTAGGTGACTCCGTTTCCCTCACTTGCAATCCACCTGAATCAGTTCTCTCTCTAGCTGATTTAGTCCTGCAAGGGGAACTCCACTTCTGTCACCCGAACTCCAGAGACTTCCCATTCCCAGACTCTCTCTGGATTCACAAGTGCTTGACGGCACAAGATCTCAGATTGTATTCCCCAATGTAAGACAACAGCAAGCACTTCCTAGTAAAGAAGAAAGTGTATTGATTACATAAACAAAGTTTGAACACAGAGTGGCAAATAAAACAAAAGTAACGCATCCTAGTCTGTACTGAGTAAGTCCCTAGTTAAGATCTTACCCTACAGAAGCCCATTTCTCAGCCAGATGTAGTGAGGCTGGGCTCTTGTCCTTAGGCTTGTTAACCAGCGAAGTTCCTTGTCCCAACTGCTTCCAACTAAGCTCAACTGACTGGAGGGAAAAAGTCTTCTTCCTTAAATATCTTTTCAGCTTTCTTTGTTTGACTTCCCCGCCTGGAGGATTCTGCTTCTAGACACGTAGGCAGGAAAAGGTTCATTTGCAAGTGAATGGTTCCTGTCTGGGTCCTGCAGAAATGTTGTCAGGCTTTCTCCGAATACACCTTCGGACTTGCTCTGTCTCTCTCCATTGCATGAAGTGAGTTTCCAGTTCTCAGCTCTTACATTACATGTTTAACCTTTACGTTTACATATTTGTTAGACCTGTAGTCCAGTATCTCTGTGTGATAGCAGCACCATGATGCAGAGTCATGTCTCTGCCTGGCTCCAGCTCCCTTTGCCTGGCCTATTCAAGTTACCAGAACCACACACACCACGCCAATCAATGCCATGCCTTTTTTTAAAAATAAGCATATGCCACTGCAGTTTGAACAGCTTGGCACCATGAGGCCAGAGGGATCTCTCTGTCTGGCTCCACTTCCTCTTGCCTGGGCTGTTCAAGTTACCAGTGCCACAGTACCAATGCCATGGGTGCTTTATTTCTAGTTTCTGTCTTGTGGGTGTTATTTTTTCCACTGGGCTGGCTTTCGGTGGAATTTCTGCATGCAGTTGCACTGTTTTGGGGGTGGTTGTATTCTTCCTGAGTGAATGTCCCACTCTTGCTAGCCTGCTTTTCTGGGCACTGCTTGGTTGGCATAATGATTTTAAAAGCGGGTGCACTCACTGCTGATGGTGGACCATGCTGCTGTGGGTAGACTTTGGTAGACTTTTTTTTTATTTCTGCATGCAATTGCACTTTTGTGGGTTTGTCATCTGGAACGACTGTCGCACTCCTATTAGCCTGCTTTTCTGGGCAGTGCTTTGGCTGTAGATTCGATAACTTTGCCAAGATGTGACCAGTCGCGGCACTGGGGAAACACTTTAAAGTTTCTTTCCGGTTAATGGTGTGTGGGGAGGGGGTTGTGTGGCATACGTGGCCTGGGAACACACAATGGAGGGTTTTTTGGCACAGAGTAGTTCCGAGATACCATGATTCTGAGTTCCCAAGTTCAGAGAATTTCCGAGGTCTGGAATTTGGAGTTCCGAATTCCGGGTCCTCAGAAAAAGTTCCAAAGTACCGTCAAGTACCAGGAAGTACTATTCAGTACAGTCCTAAACTACATCTTCATAAATTCAGCTTTCAAGTGACAGAAATACTAGTCCACGCAAGACTGAAAAGGTCAGTGTGAAACGCAGTTACCACTTAGGAAGACTACATATATTTACTTAATCTATTTTTGTCCTGCTCATCTCACCATGGCAACTTGGGGCAGCAAGCAAAATATACAAACACTAAAACATCAAAAATATAATATGCATACATATAAAAACACATAAAACCCCATCTACGCATACAACAACTTGCGCCATCCAACCCCATCTAACTCATCCCACCCTCACTCCGCCCCGCCAAATGCCTGACTTAAGAGTCAAGTTGTACAGCATCTCAGAAAGCAAGAAGATGCGGGCTAAGGCGAATCTCCACCGGGAAGGCAATCCATAACGATGGGACGACCACCGAGAACACCTGCCTGTCTGTTTGGACCAGCAGATTGCACAGGACCTCCAGGAGGACACTCCCAGGTGACCGCATGAGCCGCTCAGGGGGTGAGGCTATCCCTCAGCTAAGTAGGGCCCAGGCTGTGTAGAACTTTAAAGGTCAAAACCAGCACCTTGAATCAACCCTTCAGGACGATAGGCAGCCAGTGGAATGCTCGGAGCACCAGTTGAATGTGTTCGCTGTGGCCCATCTCAGTGATTACATGGGCCGACGCATTCTGCACCAGCTCCAGCTTCCAAACCATCACCATGAGCAGCTCCACCTAGAGCACACTGCAGTAGTCTAGCAATTAGAGGTGACAAAAGCATGTATGACAGTGGAGAAATCGGAGTCTGGGACATATGGACGGATCCTCCTCACCAGATGTAATTGGCGAAAAGCACTCCTGGCCACAGTCAACAAGTGAGAATCCAAGGAGCACTCTCAGTCTCCACACAGATGGAACCAATGGAGCGCGGACACTGCCATTAACGAGGGCAACCCCCCCTCTTCCAGATCACCAGCCCCATCCATCATTTCTGCCTTATCAGGATTAAGCTTCAATCTGTTCAACATCATCCAATACCTCACAGCACTCGAACACCAGGACAGCAATGACAGAACTGGGCCTGTGACCACTGAAAACAAAAGATACAGCTGGGTATCATCAGCATATTGGTGACAATAAGCCTCCCACATGCATACAACCACTTCTAGCAGCTATAAGTACACAATGAGCAACAGGGGACAGAATGAACTCCTGTGGAACCCCACACAGGAGGCCCCCAGGAGACGATGTACAGTCCCACCCACTGAGATCTATCTGCAAGGTGAGAATGGAACCATCACAAGACAGTTCCCGCAGACGTGTCACCAGCATCTCATGGTTTACAGTATCAAACGCCTCTAACAGATCTAACAGAACTGGCATGGTCATATGACCGTACCCAGCTCCACCAGGAGGTCATTGGCCAAGGCCACAAGCGCTGTCCCTGCCATAACCCAGAGGAAAGCCAGACTGCATGGGATCAAGGAAACCAATGCCATCCAAATGCACCTGCAGCTGACTGACCACCACCTTGTCAATAACATTTCCTTAAAAAGGACGGTCAGACAGAGATCAATAGCTCACAGGGGCACCGTCAAGCGATGGTTTCTTGAGAAGAGGCTGGACCACAGCCTCCCTGAGTCAGTCTAGCACCCTCCTCTCCCATAAGGAGGCACTTATCACCCTCGCCAGCTCATGGCCCGATGTCTCCCTGGTGGCTTTTACCAACCAGCACGGGCATGGATCAATTTCACAAGTCATGGCCAGAACAGACCCCAGTACATCTACCACATCGGCAGGTGTCACAGATTGAAATTCATTCCACAAATCCTCATTAGAATATTCCTAACCTCTGACTGTCACTGCTGCTGAAATGGCAGAGTTGAAATACTGCTGCAAGTGATTTTTTTCCACAAATTACTCCAAAAACATGTTGCAGTGGGCCTTGGATGAATCCGGTATTAGGTGGAGACAGACTAGAGTGACCAGACCCCTCACTACCTGAAAAGGTTGTGCTGGACACAACTGAGCAGCCACTGTGAGTGCATCAGAGAACTGCTTCTTTGCTGCCCACACAGTCACTGAATCTATGATGTGTGTTTTCCAGAAAATTTTGAATTGTAACCTTTTTCTGGAAAAGTTTCCCATGCCAATTTTCTTATTTGCATTAACATTAATTCGCATAAAATTTGCCTAAGAAAAATTTGAATTGAAACACTTTGCGGTGCATAACAACTTCCCATAGTCATGGAAAATTTTCCACATAATTATTTTGTAGTGTAAAATTCTCCACCCCACATCACTGCATGACATAGGTCTTTAAAAATGCTCTGTGCCAGAATCAATCATCTTGAGCGCGAGTACAGTGCCACCGTCACTCCAACCACCTCCCCTTGCGTTTCAACTGCCCCAGGTTCTCCGTGAATCATGGGGACTTATGTTGACAAAACACCAGGAACTAACACCTAGGAGCCACCCAATCAAAGGCCCTAGGGTAGTCAGTTGTTCCAAAAGGCAATGAGGTCATCAATGGAGCATCCGGTTCCATACATTTCCAGGGACAGACCATTCTAACTGGTCCCACACCCCTACAATCAGACAGGTTTGCCTGGATGGA
The DNA here is from genome assembly GCA_003113815.1 of Sphenodon punctatus. NCBI lineage: Eukaryota > Metazoa > Chordata > Lepidosauria > Sphenodontia > Sphenodontidae > Sphenodon > Sphenodon punctatus. The sequence goes on from QEPC01013045.1 coordinate 2,538,664, forward strand.
AGCTCACAGGAAGTAATGGTACGACCATGGCAAGGGTGAGTGTACCACACCCCCAATCACTGGATGCTCACCTCAAGGTCAGTGCAGAATACTAAGTCCAGTGTGCCCCCCCTTGTGTGTCAGGCCCACCACCACCTGGGCTGAAGTCCCCCAAGTTTAGGTGACCTCAAGACCAAATCCAATACCAGAGCTGCTAGAACAGACAATTGCTTCCATACAGTGGGGTGCACGGTACACTAACAGAAGCCCCAACCTGTCCCTGGCCAGACACCGCGGTCCGTCTCCAGCCAAATCCAACACAAGATGGAGGCCCTCTATCCCAGACTCACTCTGCACTGAAAAGCTCCGGGCAACCAAACCATCCCTAAAAATAATTGCTACACCGGCTGGAGAAGTCCCCACTACCCCACCCAGCCCCCACCCACTCTCACCCGAGGAAAAAACCTCGGTGCCCCATCGCAATCCTCCATTTTCAAACACACAACCCAACCAACTAAGCCAAGCCCCAAAACACATAAAACCAACGTACCCAACCCTAACCCACCCATAACCGGCACAGATCCTCAGCACCCACTGCACACATTCAGAATGAACCAACCCCCGCCACCCCGGCCTTAGGCACATGACTTGCGGTGGTAGCAGAGGGTGCACCGTCTAGATGTTTCTCCAGTTCCTCCACATGCTGAGAGGGATTCCCTGGCCCTGCCCCCTCTCCCTCTTCAGCAGGGGAGGGGGAGTTAGCAGTCCTGGAGCTCAGGGACCCTATCCTTACCAGTCATGGCAGTAGTAACCAGTAGAAACAGGTGGCAACAGGCAGCAGCTGCGACATCACCAGGTGATAAGGCCAATGGCGTAGCAACAACTCCCAACCCCACACCACGGTGCAGTTCTAGTAGTAGCCAAAGGGCACGCCAGATAAACGTCCCTCCAGTTCCTCCCCAGGCCAGGAGGAATTCCCTGGGCCCCCCTCACCTCCCTCTGTATCAGATCATCAAACTGAATATATCAAATAACCGACAGCTGTAAACTTTTAGTCTTGTCAAAACTTTGTCAAATGAATCAGCAGGTCAGTGTTATTTATTTAAGGGTGTTTACAGCTGATTTGCTTGAGGAATCCTAACAAATACTTATGATGTTCAAGAGCATAACAACTGACACATGATGCTTTTGAATATCCACTTCCTGTCAGCTTAAATAGAAAGCTTGTTAAATCATTAGTCCTAGTTAATGCAAAAATCTCTGCAAATCCTATGAGATCATATTCAACAGCAAAACTTTAGCTATTTTAGGGGTATTATATTAATACTACCAAACACATTCTTATTTATGTTTTTACTGCATTTATGCAAAGTGTCTGCTCAAACTCATATTATCGCATTTTCCAAGACTAAGCAGCATAGGTTTTCCTTATCAATAACGAAACTGCAACTGCGACATAGTAGAATCAAAGTATAAGTTAAATCATAGATTTAACTTGCACAAGCAATATTTACAAAAAATTGTGCAAGGCACTTATTTATTCAAAATTAACACAGGCTTTTATTTTTTTTATAATTTGCACCACTTACCTATGTGAGCCTCAAAAGTGGATCTCACCATAAGAGAGCATGAGAACCGTGCTCATCTATCTGCACTGACTGACTCATGAATTCATGGTAGAAAAGAAGATTATTTTGACGGAGTACCACCTAAATGCTTTCGCCAATTTGAAAAGCAGTACTGCCACAGCTACTAGCAGTTAAGGCAATAGAGTTGATTTACTAACAAAAAAAACTCAGGTTTAAGTGAATAGTTAAAGCTCACACAAATTTACAAGTCAAAAGCCTCCTGATATAGTAAACAACTGAGGCACACACATTTACAAACCAAAAACCACAGGAAACAGAAAGCAGTTGAGGTGCCCAATAATACAACTGTACTCCAAAAAGCAAGGAAACTGATAATTAAAGCTCACGTAAGCGATTAAAAATTAAGGCTCTCACCTTAACTTGTGCTCCATGAAAATAGAGTGAAGGTTTTATGTGGACCCTCACTGGATTTGCTTCTGTTCGTCCTATTCTGATTGCAGTCTATTATGATTCATCCTTGGTCTTTAGTAGAGACTCAAATGCTCAGTGACATGACAATGGGTAAAACAAACTGACTGTTCTTTGCAAAGAGTGGATGAAAAGGGTGGTTTCCTCCAGCACAATTCATACTGTTTCATTTGATGTTGGTGATCTCAATGATTTTTGTGTGCTATTGTATTTTTGTGTACATGTGTTCCCGAAGACAAAATACTATCGTTTGTTATTCTGTGTGTGGTATTTAGCCCCAAACAGTAAATACTATCATTCGTTATTCCTTGGGTGGTAGTTTTCAGGATATACAATTACAGTACAGTTCCACGTTCATGGAGTGCAAGTTAAAGCAAGAGCCTTAATTTTTAATCTCATGCATGAGCTTTAATTATCCATTACCCTGCTTTTTGGAGCACTGTTGTATTTTTGAGAGCCTCGACTGTTTTCTTTTGCCGGTGATCTTTCGTTTGTAAATTTGTGCGAGCCTTAACTATTCACTTAAACTGAAGGGTTTTTGTTGATAAATTTCCATTTTTTTCCCCATGCAACGAATTTGATCCCGAGAATGCAATCTTCTAGATTTTTTTCTCTGCTGCCGCATTGTAATGTTCTACCCCAGGCATTGCAAAGCTCCCTTTTGAGTTTGTTGGGTGCGTGGTCACTTCTCAACTATGTACCTGAAGTGAAACACCCAGGCTGTCTAATTAGACAAGGAAGCAGACTGTGGGGCACTAACAGGATCCCCTTTATTGGGAGCTGCAATTAATCTTTCTCAGCTTTGCAAACCCATCCAAACATCTCATTTTTGCACCTCCCATTTTTCCATCTCAATACAGCACCCCCATCCCATGTCCTCCTCCCCCCTTCAGCCCAACCTGTTTGCAAGTACCCAACCATACAATCATACTAATTTGGCATGCATTAAGGATTTCCAGAATTAATACCTAGTCTCCTCTATGCAGCTTACCAAAGCTGTCATAGACGAGAGGCGAGCTCCTTAAGCAGCTGTGTTAGATCCATGTTGTCCGAGTCTAGAGATCACTTTGGGGGCTACACATACTCCTCTCTCCCATGGCCTGATGGCCCCCATCAGGCTTGTAATTTTTTTTAAGCGCTTGCTCCTTTCAAGTTTTGCAGATGAACTGGTACAGGGGGAGAGCGTGGGGCTTCATTATTATTATAATAAGCATTTGTATAGCGCCAGCTGTGTACCTGGCGCTTTACAGAATAAGATCGATGCAGTCCCTGCCTACAACTTACAATCTAATAGACACGGAGGGGGGAGACAAGGAGAGGGGACACAGGGAGAGGCATAGGGTTGCATGCCAGCAACCCAAGCCATCCACACAAGTTTAACAAAATATCTGGGGTTTCCAAGACAATAAAATAATACTTAGCAGCATCCAGCTGCTGTACGGGGGAGCCTTGGAGCTCTCGGTTCAACTCAAGAATGGTGCCTGGAGCAGAAAAGAGAAAGGGCAGGAAAGCCCTGGCTCTGCTATCGCCCTCTGCTCAGCTGAGCAGCAATGTGGCTTATCACCCTCCTTGCTGGGCAGCCTTGATTTCTGGAGCCAAAACAACTGGAGGGGGGCTTTCCCCAAGCAGTTGCCCTGGGGAAGTAATCAAACACTTGCTTGTACCTTGGGAAGCGCTTCTCAATGGACAGTGAAAGCATCTGGCTGCCTTCCTGGCAATGCAAGAGTTTCCCTGGTTCCCAGCTGTCAGGATACAAGCAGGTGTTGGGTGAGTTCACCAGGGCAGCTGCTTACCCCCTCCCCTCCCCCCCCTTCCTGGGTGATCTGCTCTGCTTCTGCTCATCCCCTTTCTTATCACTTGGAGCTCCCTTTTAACCAAGGGGGTGCACTCTTTTTAGGGACTCAAGTTTAGACTTTTAGTTTAAACTATATGAGGTTGTAAGCTCCCCCACTGCTGCTGTCTCTGGTAGGTATTGCGCTCCGGGGAGGGGGGGGAGAGGCTGGAACCAGTCACTGTTTGCTGCTGTGACTCAGACAAAAATTGGACTATTTAACTCCTTAGCAGCACCCTACTGCTCTTGTATATTTCACTTCCAAGCTGCCTCAGCTGCTCAGGATTCATTTCAATCCTCCCAAGGTTATCTGCTGAGACAGAGCAAAGTGAAACTCCCCATTTTATGTTCTAGAGGCAAGTCAAAACCAGCTGACATGCTAAGCTGTTGGTCAGTTTCAAAGGCTGCTTCTGCCACCAGAACAAGCGCTGCACGTGAGTCAGACAAGCAAACAACCAATCAGGAGATGCTCAGTGCCATCAGACAATTCTTCCTCACCCAGACAAATATTCCCTCAATGTTCCAGCCATAGACTAGAACCTTTTTTTTCCCACTAACCTCCCCCTCCCCCCTCCAAACTTGTCAGCAAATCTTCCTAAAACAAACTAAAGCGGCCATGGGACCACAGAGTTGCATTTTCTATCACATCTCCATACAAAACAAACTCAAGGGGAAAAAAACGGGAACCCAGCCAATTTCAGTGTCACCAAAACAGAAATAAAATAAACTCCCTCTAAACTAAGTGCTATAATTTCTCCGTTTGAACAGATTCCCACAAAACCCACACAGTATCAACCCATTACCCGAAGGATCCACCTTGCCAAAAACCACAATAATGGGGCAAAGCATGGCCAAACCCCAACCATTAGAATGTTCACCCCATAATGCGCAAAGTGCTGCTCCGCCTTAACTAGAGAGGGCTCTTGCGCCTCCAATACATTCATTCATTCATTCATTTATTAGATTTCTATACCGCCCCATCCTGCACAGCAGCTCGGTTTTAGCTAAGTTGTTTGATGTAACAGCATTCTCTTTGTGGGTCCATAGTTTCCCACTTACATATGGGGTCTGGAGTAGCCTGTCTACTGGCTTGCATGGAGTATGGCAAAGCCTACGAGTAAACGCATTATCTTTAAAAGTGTTTTAAGAATCAAAAAACCCTAAAAATGACTTATAAAAAATCAGTCTTGATGTAATATTTAGTGCATGCATAATCCAATCTTACACTGCAATTAAAAGATATGCATTAATTCCTTAACATGTGGATATGCTGAAGTCAGCCTGAAAGTACTGCATCATGCTACGAAAAGCAATGAGTCAACTGAGAGTACAATCACACGTAACAGTAACACCCCCTGCTTAAATGAAGCCTCATTTGTAACAATCCCAGGTTCAAGAACCTTTTCTTTTGGTTGCATATTGCCAGCCATTCTATACTGACTATCCTGATCCACAGGTTTTTTCCTCTGGTGCCAGCATTAAACTAAAATGTATACTGTATTTACTCACTTGCAACTGGACTGACTTATCCTGAAGGCCTTCAACAATGGGACAGAACCTGTCAATGTTCCGTTCCTCTGCTGCTCCTGTTACAGCTTCCAATATTTTTTCAAAGCTATGAGAAATTAAAAAATATTTCCCTCTGGCAATTAATATACAACAAGTATTTGAAGATTCTACATTGCTAAAATAATTTCTAAGTACGTACACTATTCTTAATGAAAATTTCAGTAACGTTTTTTATTCTGCACTTAATGACTATTGAACATCAGTGATTAAAGTGAGGCTAAACATTTCCAACAAAAATTATAAAATCTATTGTTTTAGAGTAAATTAGAATGCATTTAGAGTCAGTATGAGTCATGAGGACCATGCTGTATATCTTTAAGCACTAAACAATGGTGATGTGTGTCCTACCTTGCTCTTGATTGGAGGGGGGGGAGGGAGGGGTGCGTGGACAAACATATGCCCATTTAAAATGAGGAAGCAGTACTCGCCACACACCCCAAGACCTCCCCAGCTTAAAGTAACATGCTATTATTGAACGTTTACCCCATGGAGAAAAATATACTTTGTTTTTTATGAAAACATTATAAACGCAAGTATGTTTTTAAAACTGATAACAGTAAATGTTAATTCAGATATTTACTTTCAGTACAGAAAAAAATCCCATTTAAGTTCTAAAAACAGAAATCTGATCCTCTACATACTGAAAACATTATCTTGACCGTCTAAAGCCATTTAAAGTTGCAAAACTTATTTAAATAATTCTGGTTAAGCCAAGTACTTACATGTTTTCCTCTCCAACAATACATATTGCAGACAGGAGTTTAACAATATCAGTCATCATGCTTGTTTGCTTGGGATCAATTGCTTTGGCAAGCAACGAAAGGCTTCTTTCTTCTCCCATAATTCTTTGCAAACCATACTAAAATATTAACAATTCTGAAGGCTTAGTTAAAAAGTAATTTTAAAACTTTTAAATATCAACATTAAGGACGAAGCTACTTAACAAAAAACATGCAAGACAAAACCTACACAATTCCCCCCACTCCCTTTGTTATTTTAAAATAAAAACAATTAAAGCTGAAGGAGAACTTTTTTCCTCCTGGGAGAACTATGAAAGATATACCACAGATGAGTGTTTACTACCGTCTTCTAAGAGTAAATATAATTATTGCTGGTATATGCACTGCGAAAGTGACACAGCAATTCCAACATGAAAAACATGGTACAAAATTCCAACTTTAACAGCATATGTACATCTTCTATTTACATAAAAAGAAGCTCTTGGGAAAAGTTACTTTTTCAAACACTAGCAGAGTATGGATTAATCACTCCTGAAAGTTACTTCTCCTTGATGTAACCTTTTTCCTTCAGGGCAATAAATTACTAAGACAGTTATGAAGTTGGTACACCTATATTTTTTTTTAATGGATTAGGTTCCCAACATACCTGTTCTACCACTCAATATAAGGTTCTTGAAGTATTTGCTGTATTTTTATAACTAATTCTTTAAGTATTTCTTGTTCAAAATACTATACCTGTTATACCATTTTCTGTGTAAAGGTCTTAGAGGATTTATTGTATTTTTGTAACAAATTTTATAGTGTTTGTTGTTTGAAAATCATTTTATAAAAGATTTAGCTTTAAAATTGAAGTATCAAACTATCATTTCATGCAGGGCTAATACACCACACAATGATTCAGTAATCTTGTAAGTCAACGTAGAGACAATTTGATATATTTTTTAACCATTCTAAGGCACAGATATTTAATGACAAATACGAGCTACCAATGTGACATACTAGAGCTTTTCAGTACAATAATACAAAAAACACATTTTTAACAAATTGCCAATATTAAGAGTATAACAACATAGTTCCATGAACACACCCACTGAGTAGGTCAAGTTACACGGGGAACAAGATATCCATCACAAGGAAGGAGAAAGTTGTTTTAGGATGAGATCCTGAACACAATCGTAAAAGGAAAACTTCACAAGCTTTGCTAGGTAATAGCTTGTACAAATACTAGCACGTTTAGGACAGCACAATTCTTTTTAGGAAACATTCTTCAAAGAGAGATTTTGAAGGGAGGCTTGCTAAAGAGGCAAAAACAAGCAACAAAAACTTTTTCAAATACATCAGAAGCAAGAAGCCTGCCAGGGAGTCAGTTGGGCCATTAGATGACAAGGGAGTAAAAGGGACACTCAGGGAGGATAAGGACATTGCAGAGAAGCTGAGTGAGTTTTTTGCGTCAGTCATCACGTGGAGGATTTTGGAAAGGTACCCACGCCAGATCCTTGATTTGTGGGCGAGGAATTGGAAGAGCTGTTACAAATCAATGTGACGTTGGAGGATGTTCTAGGACAAATTGACAAAGTGAATACTAACAAGTTACCAGGGCCAGATAGAATTCACTCCAGAGTTCTGAAGCAACTCAAATATGGAATTGCAGACCTACTGTTAGTAATTTGTAACCGGTCACTAAAATCTGCCACTGTACCCAATTACTGGAGGGTGGCAAATGTAACCCCGATATTTAAAGAGGGATCCAGAGGTGATCCTGGAAACTACAGACCAGTAAGCTTGACGTCTGTGCCGAGCAAAATGGTGGAAACCATCATTAAGGACAGAATTACAGGGCATGTTGACAAACATGGCTTAATGGGGAAGAGTCAACACGGATTTAGTAAAGGTAAGTCATGCCTCACTAACCTGTTGGAATTCTTTGAGGGTGTAAATAAGCATGTGGACAAGGGAGACCCAGTAGATATAGTGTACCTGGATTTCCAGAAAGCATTTGATAAGGTCCCTCATGAGAGACTCTTGAGAAAATTAAAAAGTCATGGGATAGGAGGTAGTGTCTTACTATGGATCAGAAACTGGTTAAAAGATAGAAAGCAAAGGGTAGGACTAAATGGTCAGTTTTCACAATGGAGAGATGTAAAAAGTGGTGTGCCTCAGGGATCTGTATTGGGACCGGTGCTGTTTAATGTATTCATTAATGATTTGGAAAAGGGTGTTAAGAGTGAGGTGATCAAATTTGCAGACGACACCAAGTTATTCAAGGTAGTTAAAACACGAGCAGACTGTGAGGAACTGCAACAGGATCTTACGACACTGGGTGCCTGAGCATCTAAATGGCAAACAAGATTTAATGTGGACAAGTGCAAAGTGATGCACGTAGGGAAAAATAATCCAAACTATGCGTACACAGTGCTGGGTACTAAACTAGGAGTTACCACTCAAGAAAAGGATCTGAGGGTGGTTGTGGAAATTACAATGAAATCCACAGTGCAGTGCACAGGAGCAGTTAAAAAAGCAAACAAAGTTGGGAATTATTCGGAAGGGGATAGAGAATAAAACTGAGGTGGTCATAATGCCTCTATACACATCAATGGTGTGACCGCACCTTGAATATTGTGTGCAGTTCTGGTCACCCCATCTCAAAAAAAGACATAGCTGAACTAGAAAAGGTACAGGGAAGGGCAACAAAAGTGATCAAGTGCATGGAAGGGCTCTCGTCCGAGGAGAGGCTTGGCAGGTTGGGGCTCTTCAGCTTGGAGAAGAGACGACAGAGAAGATATGATAGAGGTCTATAAAATCAAGCGTGGTGTGGAACTAATCAACAAGGAGCAGTTATTTACCCTCTCAGCTAGAACTAGAACACTCCATGAAAATTCATGGGTGGCAAGTTTAAAGCAAATAAAAGGAAATATTTTTTCACTCAGCGTATAATTGGGTTGTGGAATCTACTTCCAGAGGCTGTGGTAAGGGCCAGTAGTATAGCGGAGTTTAAAAGAAGTTTGGACAAGTTTCTGGAAGATAGCTGCTAATGGACCTATCTATTAGCCAGACAGGATCAGGGAACATGACGGGAGCTAGGAAAACAACACGGAATGGATCCCCCATTGTGACCTTTTGGGTGCTTCTCCCAAGCCACTCTTTTGGGTGCTTCTCCCAAAATCAACACAATGTAAACAATATAGTAAATGACGTACCTTGTTATTCATGAAGGCCTTCAAACACTGTATGACTTTATGCTGGCTCCTCTTCACAATTTTGTCCTGACTGAAATTGTACAATGAAATTGAACTGTAATTATAAGTTACTTTCAGTGTGCAAAATTACAGCTGTATATATTGATTCCTTACTGTTTTGCTTCAACCAGTCTTTCCAAAGTTTCCAACAACAGTCCCAGTCCTTCATGTCCAAAGTTTTCAACCCAACTGAAAAAAATTAACAACAATGCTTAAGAATATGAAGAATTCCACTGTGTCACATAATATGCACGTTGACTAAACTCCAAAAAATTTTTGCGAAGCTATCAACCAAATGTTTTCCATATAAGTTAAGTAGATATAAGACACTATTATGCAAGACTCAAGGACCTCCTGCATTGACAGATTCTATCGTTCATGGAAATTCTATTCCATCTTCCAAATAAAACTAAAGAACTGGATGCATGAACAATAAATATATAGGTATTTCTGTGTTTTGTTTACAGAACTTGCTAAAATAAAGCAAGATTTTTTGAGCTTGGAAAGCAAAGGTGGTATAGCATACCAGTTACTGTTTTGTCACTGAAAAGGGAGTCTTCATGGTCTACTTATTTTCCCTCAATCCAAGATTAAAAACAAGAGAATTTGTTATTTGTGTAAACGCCACTGTGATATGGTAGGACTTTGCAAACGAACCATTTTTTTCTGGTTAACACTACTGGAACGTAGCAGCTCAACTTCTTTTGTAGCAGCTTTTGTAGGACCTTTATCGAACAAGTAACTAGAATGGTTTTCTACCCTGTGAAGGTGAAGATTAGTTTCACTAACGGTGTTGATTTTTTTCTCGGGTAGGGTCTTATAAATGCTTAGCCTAAGAGGTTTTCAGTTTGTCAAATTATTATATTATTATTATAAACATTTATATAGCACCAACGATGTACCTGATGCTTTACAAAAAACAAGATAGATACGGTCCCTGCCCGAGAGCTTACAATCTAAAGAAAGGTGGAGGGGAGACAGGGAAGAGGGAACATAAGGACCGACAAGGGATGGGACAGTCATGATGATGCGAGAACTCAGGTACACGTTCTTGGCTCGGTTACAGTAAATTGGGAGTATACAGATAATAGGTGGGGGATAATCCTGGGTGGGGATGATTAGCAGGAGTTAGGAAAGGCGGAGCACAATAGGTGGGTTTTGAGGAGGGACCTGAAAGTGTGGAGGGTGGGGGCAAGGCAGACGAGGGCAGAGAGGGAGTTCCAGGCATGCAGGGAGGCAAGGGAAAAGGGATGAAGGTGGTTGGGGGAGCAGGGGAGACGTGGGAAGGTGAGGGAGGAGATAGGGAGCTGAGTGCTCGAACAGGAGTTTGGAGGGAGATCAGGGCAAAGAGATAGGGGGGAACGAAGTTGTGAAGGGCTTTGTAAGTGAGGACAAGGAGCTTGGGTAGAATACGCTCAGGAAAAGGGAGCCAGTGGAGAGAGGAGGGGCTGCACATGGTCAAAGCGACGGGCTGAGTGGATGATCCTGGCAGCAGAGTTTTTAACAGAGATGAGGGAATAAAGGTGAGAGCGGGGAAGGCCAGCAAGGAGGAGGTTACAATAGTCGAGGCGTGAGATGACTAGGACATGGATGAGAGTTTTGGCAGAGGAAACGGACAGAAAAGGGTGGATCTTAGCAATGTTGTGGAGGGAGAAACAGCAAGATTTGGCCACGGAGTCAGTGTAGGTTTTGAAGGTAAGGTGCGAGTCGAAAATGAAGCCCAAGCTACAGGCTTGGGGGACAGAGAGAATAGAGACCCCATCAATGGTAATTGACAGGGAAGAGGGAGAGGAAGGATTGGGAGGGAAGATCAGGAGTTCAGTTTTCACCACTGAAAGTTCGAGTTGGCGTTGACACATCCAGGCGGAGGTATCAGAGACACAGTTGGTGAGACGAGCTTGAACAGAGGGGGAGAGGGAAGGAGTGGGGAGATAGAGTTGAGTGTCGTCAGCGTATAGGTGGTATTGGAAACCGTGGGAGGCAATGAGATTGCCTAAGGATAGGCTGTAGATAGAGAAGAGGAGAGGGCCAAGGACAGAGCCTTGGGGAACCCCAACCGAGAGAGGAGGAGGAGTTAGGAAGAGATACTTTGAAGGAGCGGTCAGAAAGGTAGGAGGAGAACCAGTCGAGGACAGAGTCCCAGAATCCCAGGAAGTGAAACGATTCAAGCAAGAGCGAGTGGTCAGCAGTGTCGAAGGCAGCAGAGAGATCAAAAAGGACAAGAACAGAGTAAAGGTAGTTGGATTTAGCCACAAGATTGCTGGTGATCTTAGCAAGAGCTGTTTCAGTGGAGTGAAGGGGGTGTAAGCCAGATTGGAGGGGGTCAAGGGAGGAATTGGCGGAGAGGAGGTCAAGGCAACAGGGGTAGACAACCCATTCAAGGAGCTCAGAAGCAAAAGGGAGGAGCAAGACAGGACGGCAATTAGAGGCTTCAGAGGGATCCAGAGTGAACATTTTGAGGATGGGGTAACAGTGGCGTGTTTAAAGGCAAAGGGGAAGGAGCTGGTAGAGAGGGAGAGATTGATGATGTGCAGGAGGGGAGGGGCGACAGTAGAAACAATGGAGGTCAGGAGCCGGGAAGGAATTGGATCCAGGGGAGTAGGGGGAGAGGACTTGGAAGCGATTTCCAGGTGGATCTTGTCAATCTTAGAGATGAAAAAGAGAGCAAGATCCTGAGCGGAGAGAGAAGTGGGAGGAGGACAGTGGGCGTTGAGAAGGGAGTCAAAGGTGGAAAGGAGGCGGCGAGGGTCCTGGGAGCAAGACTCAATGTGGGAGGCATAGTACTGCTGTCTAGTGAGGGAGATAGCACAGTTGAGCCATGAGAGGCAAAATTTGAAGTGGAGGAAGTCAGCTTGGTAGTGGGATTTGCCGCAGAAGCGTTCAGCAGCCCGGGTGCAGGAGCAGAGATGGCGAATGGTGGAGGTGAGCCACGGGCAAGTGTTATGGGAGCGAGTTGGGCGGGAGGAGAGGGGGACAAGGGAGGAGAGGGTGGAGGCGAGAGAGGAGCTGAAGGTGGAGATGGCAGAATCAGAGGAGGAGAAGACTGAGGGGAGAAGAGGAGAGAGGAAGGAGCCAAAGTCCTGGGGCACAATGGCCTGCAGATCACAGAAGGAACGTGGAGATGCTGAAGATGAGGGGGAGGAGTGGGAGAGGTTGCAGGAGGCAAGGAAGGGGTCATATATGGAATGGGACTCGAAGGGGAGATCAGAGAGAGAACAGTTCCTAGAGAACATGAGATCAAGAGAGTGACCATTAGCGTGGGTTGGGGAGCTAGTCCAGAGGTGGAGATTAAAGGAGGCGGCTAAGGAAAGGAAGCGAGCGATGCAAGGCTGAGAGGGTGCATCAACATGAATATTGAAGTCACCAAGAATGAGTGTGGGGATGTCAGAGGAATAAACTGAGCCAGGACTCGAACTCAGAGAGAAAGGAGGATGGGGGGTGCAGTAGATGACAGCAACACAGAGGTGGAGAGAGGAGCAGAGATGTACGGAGTGAGTCTCAAAGGAGGGAAGGAGAGAGAGGGGGAATGGGTTGAAACTGGCAGCAAGAAGCAAGGAGGCGGCCTACGCCACCACCCAGGCCTTCAGAGCAGGGCTGGTGGGAGGAGAGACCTCCGAAGGAGAGGGTGGCAGGGATGACAGAGTGAGTGGGGATCCAAGTTTCAGTAAGGGCGAGAAGGTGAAGGGAGCAAGAGATCATGGATATAGGAGGCTTTAATCAGCAGAGAAGCAACAGTTCCAGAGGGAACAGGAGAATGGGAGTTGATCGGGGGGAGGCAGGGAATGGGGATAAGATTAGGGGAAGGGGGGAGATGGAGTGGAGGTGAGATGGATCTTGCAGTTCTGGATGGATCTTCCAGGTGTGTGAAATATTCTTATGGCTCACTGGTCGACGGNCAGGGAATGGGGATAAGATTAGGGGAAGGGGGGAGATGGGATCGGCGGGAGATGGGCAATGGGGCAGAGGGGCAGGGGAAAAGAGGTGGTGGTGTGGGGAGGGAGAGAGATAACAGGCTTAGTTGGAGGCAGGAGCAGAGGGGAGAGAAGTAGAGCGAGGAGCAGGTGAGAGGGAAGGAGGAGAGGGTAGAAGAGGGAATGAGAGATAAGGACAGGCATCTTGGAGGTTCGGTTACAGAGGGGAGTGGAGGTGAGATGGATCTTGCAGTTCTGGATGGATCTTCCAGGTGTGTGAAATATTCTTATGGCTCACTGGTCGACGGCGCTGGGGGAGGCAGAGAAAAGGTCGCAGCATCCTCAGGCGAGGACAGCCAAGGCAGCTAGGAGAGTATGCAGAAGAACTGCAACCTCACCAGAGCCTGGCTCGCTGGTCACCAGCGCTGGGGAGGCAGAGAGGCCACCCCAGGAAGGTCGCGGCATCCTCAGGTGATGACAGCCGAGGCAGCTGGGAGAGTATGCAGATGAACTGCAACCTCACCAGACTTTTATTTTAAAAAATCAACTTTTATTTTTAAAAGGCTGAAAGAAGGGCAGACCTTCTTATTGCAAGATCAAGACCTAGAAGTATTGTGGTAAACTAACTTTTATAATGATTTGTCCAAAATGTCATTTCATGGAAGAAAATAATGTCTACATTACAACCACTGAACACTATACATCAAAACATGTTAAAAGTACATTAGTGTATGTACAGATCAGATTATTCAATAATTCCTATTGCCTTCTCTTAAAAATATATATATAACTATATCCCACCCCCTATGTAAGCAGCAGTTAAAACTAGGATCCATCTATGTGCTCTTCAAACTGTGGTTGATAGGTCACATACTGCTCACAATAAGCTCATCTACTCTTCACCTTTCAGAAGCAGGCAAGGCAGCAACAGCACCTCCTGCTACCAGAGATCATAACTAAAGTGGATGGGACACAAGCAACTCAGCCCCAGTAATTGTCCCTCTACTCACAAATCAACAATGGCAGCTAGAGTCCTAGTGGACAGCTCCTCTGGGGGAAAAGAAAAAATGAAAAGTCGCTGTTTCTGCCAGTCCTTGTTCCTGAATGCACTCAAGCTACTTTAAAGCCTTCTCCTGCTGCTGCCACAATCGCTGCCATGCCCGTAAGAACGCAGGAAGCATGCTCCTCTCCCATGTTCTCTCATGATCTCCAGTGGGTGGATGAGACACTCAAGCTAGCTATGTCCCATCCCTGAATCTCCCAAGTAATTCTTGGTAACTCCCCTTGGCTCACCCTCTCCAAGAGCTCTCATGCCTACGCTTCTTGTCTGTACACTTCCTCACATAACTTTGGCTCTCCCTAACCCACTAGGCAGGATTTTATCATTCCATCCCTTTTTTTGACCCCCAATCCTTCTAATTTCAAGCATCTCTGGGTTAAGAACTGAGGACTAGGTTGATCAATGGCTACTAGTTAAGTTGGTCAGGGGTAAGACAGACAGGCTGGGAGTGAACTAGGAAATGGATCACTCCATTATAACCTCTTATACCTTTTCTATACCAAGCTGGGCACTGTTTGAGACGGAGACTGAATGCTGGGTAAGATGGACCATTATCCAAGACGGTCTATGGCACTTGGTAAGTGTTAATGTTTTTATGACTGCAGTTTGATTTGGTGTGAACCTTGGGTGTCCAAATAACCTTGGCAACTATGCTATTGTTCATTGGTTTCTCCCCACCCCTTCTCCTTAGCATAGTCATCCAAGCTGGACGGTTCCAAGGCAAGAGATGGGTTAAACGCAGGTGACTTGTCCTCCCAATGTCAAGTAAAAGACCAAGCTGTTCTTGTTTTAATTTTGCTTTTCTTTATTTTATTTTTTTAACACACAGAAACCCCAAGGTGTCCTTTCTCACCCACAGCATGTCAGATTATTTTCATCTTGGCAGAACAGGCAAGCCTTAGTGGAAACAGCAGTGATGAGAGATATCATTGAGAAGTTGCTTACCACAAAACAAAGCAAATTATGAGAGACTTCTAGAATTATTCATTCTTATTCTTACTATGTAAACAGCACCAGTCATGCTGACAAGTCGTGGTTAGACACCATGTGCTTGCTCACAAGAAGACTACAATAAAGAATGAAGAGAAAGAAAATGTGAACATAAGGAGAAACAGGGAATATATTCATGAAGTTGAGAAGCTGCAGGTGCACGTGCTTAATATTTGTTACAAGGGTGCAGAAGGAAAGCGTTTAAAAAGCACAGAAGGTGCAATCGATGGGGGTTAGGAACTAGGGTACAGGTAGTTTTTTGTGGGGATCTGAAAGCCACAAGAGGGAGCAAAGGATATTTACTTGGGGAGTGAGTTTAAGGCTTAGAGCAACCTTAAAGCAACTGATACATCAATAAAAACCAATGGTCCCTATTTAGGAGGGTAAGTCCCCTGCATGTTGAAACCCTCTGTCCCTCTTTCAAAGGGCCTAAGTCTCACTTGAGGGAGAGAGACAGACAGGACATTCAAGCCTCAACCATTTCTTTCCTGGTTGTTGCTCAGGGAAAAATACTTGAGAGGACAATGCAGAAATGGAATTACAAAACACTAACTGGAATGGTAAGCAGGTGCGTTTGTCCATCTTTATGCACGTGGAATGCTAGAAGGTGTGCCATGTGTGTAAATGTGTGAGGGGTGGAGCTTATTTGCTAAGGGATGGGCTCGTCCAGCTAATCAAGATGTTGGGAGCTATGATACACGTCTTGCAAGGAAACCTCATTTTAAAAAAAACAAAAACAAAAAACACTCGGCAACAACTGCTGACAAACTGGTTTAAAAATGAAAGCAAAAGGACTATATTTTAAGGGGTAAGGATGCCTACAATCAAGGGAACAATACCAATTGTGATTTCTCAAGCTGGACCACCACCAAACCTTTAGGTGTTTTTTAAAATGAGATGGCACCACGCAAGAACTGCCTGTCCCTGTGTGGCACCTGTCTCATCTGAACGTCGGGGGGAGGGGGATGTACTCTCCTCCACCCCTCCCAAATGCACAGGGCTTTCTGCAGGAAGTCAGAGTGCCCCATGCACGGACAGGGTAGGCAATGCATGAACAGGTTGGCTGTGAATGGGGCCGCTCGTGTGAAGCACTCCCTGTGTGCAGAGCTCTCTCTCTCTCTCTCTCTCTCTCTCTCAAAGACACACACACACACACACACACACACACTATTAAGAATACGCACATCAAATGATTCTCTTGAAAAAATAATCTGACTGTTGATCCAATTACCCAACTGATGAGTTTAGTCATCTCCCTACCCATCCCACTGCTAATAGAACTAGGAGAAGGGATCACTTTTTATTTAACATGTATAATTATCTGATTTTACTGTCTTTACCCACGTTTTAATAATCCTGCTTGATATATTTGCAGAGTGAGCCTCGGGGTCACATTATATTAAGGCAAGGTCTAAAAGTACTTGTTATTTCTATCAACTGATTCTTTGACAAGAACAAAAGGTAGGTAGGTTGTCTTGACCTTTTTTTCATTTGTTTTACAGTCTCAATATTTTAGTCTCAGTATTTAACATCAAGCTCATTTTTCCCCGTTAAAGTGTCTTATAGTTAATTCAAATAGTTAAAAACTTTAATCAAATGATTTCCTTCATTGATTAAGAGTTGGTTTAAAGTTATTTATACCAAAACTTTGAAAGTAAAGTATCAATGGAAAAAATTAATTCCCCTGCTACGTTTCTTATGTTCAATTTAGGGTACTGACCTTGGCACACTGTATCTTCTCATTCAGAACCCAACATCCTCAAATATGACACGCGCTCTCCAAAAGCCAATCTGACGGAGGACACACTTCTACCCACCACCCTCAACCCCCAAGACCTGTCCTGTTAACTCTCCAGAACAATTTAGCCAATACCTTACATTTACTAGTTGCCCCTCTGTTTGTTACTTCAACTTCTATCACACCTGGCCAAGCCTCTGCATGAGCAGTTAAGCCAATTCATTTTCACAACTTTACTTGGGTTCATACACTTTGAAATTACTTTGGTCTTAATAGAAAAGCACTGGAAGAAACTTTAAGCATCACTACTTTAAGCAGTGTCACAGCTGCAAATCCACTTTGGAGCATCCAAAATGACTCCAACCATCTCCAAAACAATCTATTCTACAGTGTGACTCGTACAGTTGATTATATCCTAATATTTAGCCAACCTTCACCGTTGCAATATCAACCCATTATTTCATGCCCCATTTTCGGCGGCAGTGGAAAACAACTCTTCGTCTTTTTAGTGGCAGCGTTTTAGGAATGCGAGAACTGCTAGTATGAGCTGCCTTTTCCCCACCATCCCATAGCCTTTTTTAAGGTCTAGTTATCCAGTTCCTTCAAACTTCCCACGTACAGCATGCATTCTGATCCCTTTGTAATCCTGGTTGCACTCCTCTGAAGTCTCTTCCATCTGCCAACAGCCAGCAAAGTGCCCCAAAATGAACTCTGCATTCAAGGTGAGACCTCACCAATGTCAAATTGGTACCGTTACCTCTCATGTCTTGGACACAATATTTTTTTGCTAACAGTCCAAAGTAACATTTACTTTAACACACACAGAAATCACCATGCTACTTTTTTACCATTGTGCATTTTATGATTCCTTATAATGCCAAGATCTGTACTACTTAGCCAGTTGCCCCCTATTTTATATTTTTTTATTTCTTTCTGCACTATTTTGTATTTGCCTTTGTTAACCCGGTTTCTTCTAGGTCTTTAGTTTATCTGCTCCAATTTTGTCCTCCAAAATGTTTAAAACCTTGCTAGTTTTCTGCCATTTGCAGATCTGATCAGTGCACTCTACACTCTCCCTCAAATCATTAATATATCGAGCATAACAATATCTACACTATATCCTTGCAGTACACCACATGATACTGCCTTCCAGTTCAATACAGATCCATAAACTACTGCCCAGTGAGTCTTTTCAGCCATTTAGGAATGCAGTTAATGGTAGTTCCTTCCAGCACACGTTTTCCCAGCTTTGTCCTGTGGAAGCATGTCCAAAGCCTTAATGAATTTAACGTGGATCGTGTGAATTGTATGACTGCAGCTGGGCTCTAAATGCACTGTCCGATCTCTCAATTTTTGAGGAGAGTAATCCGCCTATCAGGCTGCTTTTAAACGTTACACAATTTCACATTTTCTATCTTACATGAGATTTAATAACATATGCATACACATTTTCACGTTCAGCATGAAAATTTCATGATTTTCAACAATAGTGTCAGGGTAGAGAAATCAGCCTCCAACAGCAAGTTCAGTTCTATATAACATTAAACTGGAATGTGTGTATACAGTTATTTTAATGTTAATTTAACTTGCGCTAAAATCAGAACATGTCAAAGCTCACATTTGTGATGCCTGGTTAGTCCTCCTCCTGATACAAAGGTACTTAGGGAAACAGGAACACTGCTGTAATAGGATGTCTCCCTGGTTCCATCTTTCTTCCACCCTGTAAATCCCCTCTTCACGTGATGCCTGTAGATCCCCTCTTCCATCCTGAAGATGCCCTCTTTCACCCTGTAGAGCCCCGTGCCAATTTGACTGTGGCTGCACTCTGCCTCTCAGCCAGCTAGTCACTTGTCAATTTCCACGCCACTGCAATCCCAGCTCCACTGCTCACTCTATCCTCCAATCTCTCCTCACCTGTGTTCTAGACTGACTGGCACCCTGTCATAATTTCCCCTGATTATTTAAGCAATGTATGCATGGATTTGTTAACTTCAAAAACAAAGATATCTCTTCATGTCATGTGGCTTTGCACGGGGGGCGGAGAACCAAGCATGGACGTGCAGCCCAGTAGGAAACTTACGTGATACATTATTGTTAACTTTGCATGAGATACGGTTCTCTCCTAAAAATCTGCAAGATGTGAGCAGCCTCAGTTTCTCTTCATTGCTGCATAAAAGAGATAAGAGGAGATTTCCCCCTAAGGGAATGAATTCCCCCACTACCTGCCTGGTTTTAGCACTATGTGCTTTTGACAAGAAAAATAGAACGTGATACCTACTAGGGACCATGGCAGTAGGGGAGCTAACCTGAAGTGAACAAGAGAACATGTAAACAACTAAAACACGGGAATGCAAACTCCCACAACCAACAGTAGAGGCAAGAGAAAAATCTCCTGTGAACGGAGCCTTAAACTCCTTCCTTTATTTCCTAACACACACCGACCCACCACAAATTAAAAGTGACTTGCTAAGTAAGCAAGCTGGATTGTGGCTTTTGTTCAAGAATAAAAAGCTTACAGGTCTTGTAACAGGGTGAATTTTAGCACTGAATCACTTTATCTAAATAGCAATCATCAGCTTCCTCATGGTTGGTTAGCTTCCCAGCCTCTTCAATGAACTCCTAACACAAACTAACCGATTAAACACTTATCAATTTTTCCAATATTAAGCAAATTACCAATATTAAGCAAAAGGCACCAACTTGCAATTCCAAAACCAACAGAAATCAAGCAATATCTTACGGCGGCCATGGGATGCTAAGTTTTGCCCACTTGCACTATCTGCAGATATCAACTAAGTATACTACCACTCTAAGATTTATTTTCAGTGCTAAAATGTTTTAATATTCATGGGCTGTTCTACTAGTATTTAACCTGAGCCACAGGTACAGTGTATTTTTTTGCAGTTGTCCAATATTTGGCTGTTTGAGGCATCCCAATTTAATGAATTTTTGTTTCCTTAATACAAATGATTTGTCTAAGTATTTCTTATTTTATCTATATTTCTTTAGTATATTTCCAAATTAAAGATTTTTTTCTGTTTATTTTGAAAAAGATAATCCAAGTCAAGCAATATTGAGTAAGTAGGTTAGAGCCTAACCATTTATCAAAATCTATTGCTAGCTTCAAAGAGTGCTATGTCTTCATCATCGCTATAAGAGTAAATAGGCAAATAGAGGGCAGTTGTCTTGTACATTACTTATATTATAAAACTGAATGCATTATTATACATAATGCCTATAAGGATACATGAGATGTAAATGCCAACACAGGGCTATGGAATATATTTACAAAAAGTGGGCATGAATGACTCCCAACATACTCCACGGGGTCACCAGCCGGATATTTAGCGAGATTGTTGGAATTGGTTATGTCTAAAAATTACTTACGTTTTGAAAAAACATTTTACATGCAGAAATTGGGTATTGCTATGGGTTCATCCATGGCACCAGAGATTGCTAACATTTTTATGGATGCTTATGAACATTTTTTTTTTTTTTTATGGGGATAAGAACCAGTATTGGACACAGATTTACTTGTGGAAGAGGTACATTGATGTATTTATGATTTGGATGGGTTCTGTTAGTTCACTCTTGTCCTTTTCTGAATGGTTGAATGGGTGTTATCCAGTTATTAAATTTCATCTCAAATATGATAATTTACAAAGTCCTTTTTTGGATATTATGAGATCTTTGGGTGAAACCAATTTTAGAACTTCTAATTCCAGGAAAAGTTGTGATCGCAATACCTATTTACATTTTTAATTTCCATCCTACCCATATGAAGAGGAATATTCCGTTTGGACAATTTCTCAGGATTAGGAGAAACTGCTAAGACAATAGCAGTTTTTTCCTGGAGTCCACAATAATGAGAGACCGCTTTAGAGAAAGAGGTTATCCTACCAGTTGTCTAGATTTAGTTAACAGGGTATTAAGAACTACCCAGAATGACCTTTTACACGAGACTGGGAGAAAGAGATGCACTTCTAGGGTCGTTTGTCCTCTTACATATGGACATTTGTCCTCTTCTATTAGATCTGTTATTTTAAGACATTGGAGATTGGTTTCACACATTCCTCAATGTGAGGAACCACCACTCTATTCTTTTAAACGCAGTAGAAACCTTAGGGGAAATTATCATTAGAGCAGATATGTTCCCCCAGAGTAAGATTCTTACACGAGGCATCAGGGGTACCGTAGTGGGCCACTTTAAACGTGGCCACTAAGTTCTGTAAATATACTAAGAACATTAAATCTTTTGAATTGAATGGATCTAAGGTTCCTTTGAAACACTTTAGCAATTGCAATACGGAACAAGTCATCTATGCACTAAAATGTCCTTGCGGTAAGATGTATATTGGACAAACGAAGACACAGGTCAAACTCCGGATTGGAGAGCATTTGAGTTGTCTCAAGAGGAAGACTGCAACGGCACCACTGGTAGCTCACTCTGAAGAGTTTAAACATGGATGTGCAGACCTACCCTTTTAGGTGAACGAACGGATTGTGGGTTACGAGAGACTTGAACAGAGACTTCTTCAAAGAGAGGCATTCTGGATTTGCAAATTCATCTGTTAAGCCTGGGGGGTTGAATGATTCTGTCAAATTGAGATGTTTCTTGTAAAACAACTGTTACCACATGCTCCTCTCTTTCTTGTTTTCCCCCACAGGTGAGGTTGTTTTTATGAGTGTTTTGAGAGCCTATTTAACCAACCACGGTTTTTACCATGTGTGTGCTGAGGCATTGGTAAGAAGCTTCACAAAGAAAGGTTTATCAAGGGTTTGTTTCCCTGGTTTCTTTGGTGTTAGTGAACAACTGGAGAGAGGTATTTTATTTTATTTTGTTGTTAGAATGTCACCTTTTGAGCTTTAAGTATGGGTGGAGAATATAAACAAGGTAACTTTAGGGAGATAGCATTTGAAGGAATTCCCCTTCACACTGTTTGGAGGGTTTAAAATCAGCATTAACACCCTTTGGTGTGTTTGGTGCCTTTACTT
Source organism: Sphenodon punctatus (assembly GCA_003113815.1). Taxonomy (NCBI): domain Eukaryota; kingdom Metazoa; phylum Chordata; class Lepidosauria; order Sphenodontia; family Sphenodontidae; genus Sphenodon; species Sphenodon punctatus. The sequence goes on from QEPC01013045.1 coordinate 2,560,770, forward strand.
AAATGTACAGCCACCATTCATTATAAACAGGGGACTGCTGAAGCCCTGATCTTGCAGAAACCGCTTGACCTACATTTCTGAAAATTTAACCATGGCTGTAGGTTGTGAGGAGCATCAAATCCACAAAGTTTGAAAAAGATCCATCAGGAAAATAAAATGTTATTACTGCTTAAACGTTAATTGGTTGTGGTCAAAGTTCACACTGGCCTCACGTATGTGAATCATCAATATCTCCTCCCCCTCGATGAGTTGAGCCCCCAAACTTCACAAGCTTCGAGAATGAGATCAATAACAAGTGCTTCTGAAATAGGATACTGATTGATGCAGCCAAAACTGAGTTATTAGTGATAAACAATCAGTTCTCCCGGTTCGCGCATGCGCACTTGAGCTCCTCTCTCCTGTCAGCCAGCAGGGAAGGGGCTGCGTCCCTACCCCTGTGAGCTCTGTAATTAGCAACGAGCTGAGGAGCGGAACTCTGTAAATGCTGACTATTGCAGTCTCCCCCTGGCTTGTGCACTGTGCTGGAAGGCAAGCATACCTGCCCCCCCCTCCAGCCCTGCCCTCACTCGCCTTGCCCCCCCCCCCGGCAAAGTGGAGTCAGTGCAGCTTTATGGGACTGGAGCCGGCATAGCCGGAGCTAGCTGGGGCCCCGCAGTTGCATGGCTAGGAGGTAGGCTGCAGCCAGCTTCTCCCCCATTAAGTTCACATTTTACATGTGACAAGGAACAATTGTGTCAGTATTTTAAGTCTGTTATTTACATGTATATAAATTGTGTACAGTTCATACAATGAAGTAAAGAATGTGAGTGTAGACATTATACAATTCGTTGTACACAATGAAGTTATGTAGAAACAGACAAATTACTCTGGCACAATTGTTCCTTGTCAAATTATGATAATTTATTTTCATAATTGTAAAATGTGCATGTTTAGTTATTGATAAAAAAGTATGTATGGTAAGGAATTTAGTACATATATTAAATGTATGTTGATAAAATATTAAATATTGTTCTAATCGTGAATGACTTTATATGTTTTTTGGCGTTTATGTTTTGTTGCAATGTATGGAGTGGAAGGTGTTTTGAATTGTAATTGTACTGAATTGTGTTTTTGTTAGAGGTGGGACCCCGGGCCCATTACCGGCTACCGGATTTACCGGTTACCGGTTCTCTGAAAACCGGATTCAATCCGGTATACCGGTACCGGATTTATTTCATTGATTTCAATGGGGCGCTGTGTCCCCATTGAAATCAATGAAATAAATTAATTCCCTCCCCCTCCCCGGCTGCGCGGGTGGAAGGGGGGACACCCCCCACCCACCCTGAATTTTTGTTTAAAAAAAAACCCCAGAGGCGAGCCCACCCCCCAGCACCAGCGGCCGCGGCATCCCCACAGCCGCCGGTAAGTATGACCCGATCCCTGGGGGGGGTGTTTAACACCCCCCCCAACCCCCCAGGGATCACCCCTACTAAAGTTAAGTGCTTTGCTTACCTTTGCGGAGCTCCGTGGGCGGCGGCGGGCGGTCCGGTGGCCTCAGCTCTAGGCCTTCCGGGGAAACCCGGAAGTTCCCCGGAAGGCCTAGAGCGTCTCTGACGCCGGCAGCCACAGCCGGCGCTGAAGCCACCGGACCGCCCGCCGCCGGAGCTCCGCAAGTTAAGCGCACTGAACTTTAGTAGGGGTGATCCCTGGGGGGTTGGGGGGGGTGTTAAACACCCCCCCCAGGGATCGGGTCATACTTACCGGCGGCTGCGGGGACGCCGCGGCCGCTGGTGCTGGGGGGTGGGCTCGCCTCTGGGTCTTTTTTTAAACAAAAATCCAGGCTGGGCAGGGTGGGTGGGGGGTGTCCCCCCTTCCACCCGCGCAGCCTGGACTCGGGGAGGGTTTGTTTTTTTAAACTTTTTTGCTGGGGCTTTAAGTTTTTACATTGCAGACATTTTTAAATGGCTGCAATGTAAAAAAATCCGGTACCCGGAATCCGGTACCCCGGACCGGATTACCGGGTCGAATCCGATAATCCCGATACGCCCGGTACCGGCATTATCGGATACCGGATTTTACCGGTTTCCCGCCCCTAGTTTTTGTGTGTATTTTAAGAAAACTCTTGTACATTTAAGTGTATTTTTAAACTGTTACGTTTTTTGCTTTGGTTAATAAGAACTTGACCCCTGTATTGGAGTTACAAGGATTGCGTTTGATTTTCTCTAAGGCACTTTCAGTTTTCATTATGATAAGATAACCACCACTTTGGAAGGATAGTGAGGCTTTATTTCAGGTATATACAATTAAATGTGATACCAGGGATGGAGGTATGGGTGAGAGATGTTTTATTTTGCTGGTTTTTATTATGAGCTGGTTTATTTTATTATGAGTTGGTTTATTACACACATTCTGATAGAAACATACAACATTATTATTTATTGTAGCATTGTGATTTCTCTATGGTGCATATGATACTGTGGAAGCATCTTAGGGGTTGAGAGTTACTCCTTGTTCAGGTAAATGATTCTATATTTCCCTTACCCATTTCACTGGGGTTGATTTGGTAACGTTTGTTACATGATACCTTGGGTATCTTATGTGCTAAAATGGACATATTAATTGAAGTATGGTGTTATTCCCATTTATTTCAATTTTACTTTCAGGAATATATCAATGGAGTTCTGAAGACGACCACTGTTTGGTCAAAACATGTCAACTCAATTTTGAATTATCTTCATATTTTGTATGTTGGGAGTTATTCATAACCACTTTTTGTAAATATATTCAATAGCCCTGTGTTGGCATTTACATCTCATGTATCTTTATAGGCATAATGCATACACAGTTTTATAATATAAGTAATGTACAAGACAACTGCCCTCTGTTGATTTTGTTTCAGGTTGGGCTTTGAGGGCATGTTAAGAGTGATTATTGTTTCTCTATAAGTAAATTGCAACAAGAAAATCAAATGATCTTCAATAACTTTTCTTCAGGAAACTAAATTAGCCACTATTTGTTCGATCCTTCTTAGCACACTTCATCACAAAGTATTAGATAACTTACACATTTACAGCATTCACAGATGAGTAAGCAGTGTGAAAACATAGCTTAGTTTTGCAGCTTAAGGTGAAACAGCAGACTGATTTCTAATAATTCCTCGTGAGAACTTTCAAGTACAAAAACAATATTACCTCCCTGTTTAACTAAGCCTTATGCTGGAGTAAGTTATTATACAATGACAAGCTAATTAGTTCAATGCCATAATCTCGAAGGAAGAGTGATGGAACATTTAAAATTTACACAAGCAGCTAGTGTGTGGGAGAAGGGGAACGAGAATTGAAGTTAAAAAAAAATTCACAAATACTTTCTTTGCACTGGGTACACAACCAAAATTGTGTAACATCTATTTAGAGTAAATCAATTTTTCACAACACAGATTATTATAGTCCTTTGTAACCATCTTTATTTCTCCTGTAACAAAAATGAAGTCCACCGAACAAGGGGAGAAGATCCCAGGAACAAAACTCTTTGATGCTTTAAACTCAAAAGGTCAAGTTTAATAATACTATGTCAAAAGCCAAATTCCACTTAGCTGTCAAGAGTCATTTGTCACCTTTATTTAGTACAACTACAGTTAGGGTGGCCATACCTTCCAAAAAGAGGACACTTATGAAAAATACATGTTGCAGGGCTGCATTGGTTCCAGTGTATTTTTCATAACCATCCTCTTTTAAAGGGGAGGTAGGGCCACCCTAACTATAGCCCATATCAAACTTTGATTTACACCTGGTCTTACAAGTCATTAGATATACTCAAAAAGAACAATTCTAATACTATCAGCCATTTGTGATACACCATATCTTGGAACAACCACGTACACACGGCAGCAAATTTAAAGTTACCCTTTTCAAGGAAGGAGAAGAAACGATATAATCCTGAACACAAGGTGTCAGTACCTTAATTACTGAAGGCATCTTGATTATTAAAGGTATTACTAAATCTCCTCCCTGTAAGCAAGTTAAGGACATGCACCTGCTACCTTGTACATGTATCCTGGTCTCTACTGATGTTCTTCTCCCTCGTGCACACACACGCTTTGTGTCTCTTGGATTATAAGCCTCTTCGGGTAGGGACCCATCTGTAGCTACTGGATTGTACAGGTACACCACTGGCACCATATACATCAATCGTAATAATAATAGAAATAGTGCCTTGTCTTCTGACCCTTCTTTCTATGTGCCTTCATGTAGTAAAAGATGGAAATCGGTGGCCAAAACAGGGAAGTGGGCTATAGGGCTGAAATTTTGCCCACTACACACACACAGAAATAGTATATGTCGAAGCCGAAGAATTGCAGTACTAGTAGGAAAGCAGTGCTCTTAAGCTCCTGAGCAGTAGGACTGCACCCCATCCTCAATGCACACCCCAGGCAAGGACCTATAATGTGAGCAGGATTTCATGCTCCGCGCTCATCAGCTGGGAATTAGTTCAAGAGTCAGGGGTTGGTTGGTACTATCCAGGGGGATGAAAAGCACATTATGGTCTTTGGCAAGCTCCAAGTCCCTTGATATGCATAACTCTCAACCTTCACTATGTTATCACCACATTTGCAGCCACAACCCTGATTTTGCCTATAAGCGAGAATTCTAAAATTGTGCCAGGGGTTTCTATATTAATCCCCTACAGAATCTTTGGCAGTTAAGTCAGGGCATTAAAATTAAGAGCTGAAATTGTCAAATACCTGCACTTGTCTGGGCTACGAACAGCATTAAGCTACCTTTGCTGGTTTGTCATTCACAACTTTAGTCAACATCGTCTTAATGAACGATTTGAAAGCACTTGATTTTATATAAATTAACCAAACCAAAAAAACTTAACTGTTTAAAAAAAAAAAAACTTAAGTGCACACAAATTTTCTTCACACACAAAAACCCCCCAATTCAGTACAATTACAATTCAAAAAACCTTCCACTCCATACATTGCTACAAAACAAATGCCAAAAAACATAGAAATTATTTCAGAATTTGAGCAATATTTTTTTCTTTTTTTCATTTTATATTTTAATTTGTATCCCACACTCTCCCACCCAAAGGCAGCTCGAGGTGGCTCACAGGAGCAAATGAATAAAATTGAGTTTTTTTCCCACGCAGGGGAACCCAACAATCAAAGCAACACACAAATACAGCAATGCTAGGGCCTATATCCCACACAGGGGGACCCAGCGTTTCAAACACACACACACCCCAATAATAATAATTACATCTTACCCCGCCAATTATCCTCTGCTATTATCAGTCCTAACATACCCATCCTGTTCACATCAGGGCCCTTCTACAATACATCCTTCTGTTCCCTGCTGCCACCAGGGGATATCCTCCCTCTCAACCCCTCTCACCAGGGAGAGCTGGAGGTCTTCTCACAATCCATAAGAGCAAAGAATTCACATCACCTAGTCCCATCGACAAGCCCTCCTCCCCAACCTCCTGGCTCAGCCGAAGGGCACGACCAAAAGGCAGGCCCCTTTGATTGGGCCCCTTTGAGCTGTGCCCACGACACGTGCCTCTGGCACGGCCTCCGGCCGCCCCCGATATAATGGGGTGCGGCCCAGACGGAAGCCTCCCGAGGCCCCTCCCCTGCAAAGGGGGGGGGGGGGGG
>QEPC01013045.1:2567652-2603637 GCA_003113815.1 Sphenodon punctatus
GGGTGGGGTCGGGGCTGGCCGGGGGGCAAGTCGGGGCTGGCAGAAGAGGCAGGACTGGGGAGACTGTGGGGGGTAGCGAGCTGGCTCACACACCGCGGGGACAAGACAGTAGAGGTGGCTGCGCCGCTGCCAGGGGGCCCAGCAACAGCAGTAGCAGCCGCCAACGGAGCTTGCAGGGGGACACCAACACAGTTGCTTCCCCAGCTCTCCGACCGGAGAGAGGAGTTCAACTTTGCATGTGCGAGCCTGCAGAACCGATTTTTTATTCAGTAATAACTTGGTTTTGGCTGCACCAATTACTATCATATTTCAAAAGCACTTGTTATTGATGCTGCAATCCTGTAAAGCTTGGGGCTCAAGTCATCCAGGGGGAGGAGATAGTGATGATTCAGGATCATGAGGACACGGTGCATTTTGACCACAACCAATTAACATTTAAACAGTCATAACATTTTATTTTCCCAATGGATCTTCTTCATACATTGTACATATGATGGTCCTCACAACTTATAGCCATGGATAAATTTTCAACAATGTAGCTCCTGCAGTTTCTTCAAAATTGGGGCTTTAGCAGTCCCCTGTTTATAATGGAGAGTCGTTGTGATTTAAGTTTCAAGCAGCTACCACTGCTTGAAAAATCTTAGTTGCCAGTGTATTTTTAATGCCCAGTTTCCACTGTATCCCATGTTTTTATCCTTTATTTTGCACGGAAGCTACTTTCCATCAGCAAAAGGGGGTTCTGTGAATTCGTCATGCCACGTAAGGTAAACTATAGCAAAACACTACTACTATAGGCCCAATTGTCTACTTGCAAGTATCGTGTGATTCTATGGAACCAGCTTTACCCGTTCATCAATTTTTCTTTTAAGAAAATATCTTCCAAGTGACTTGAAGAAAAAGTTACTCTTAATATATGTTTATTTTAGTTCAGAAATTTAAGAATGAAAAAGTGTAACTTACAAAAATGAAGAAGTGATTAAACTTCACAGAATGAACACTATTCCTAAAGATACAGTACAAAACAGGCAAATAAACATCTAGAACGAATAGCAGTGTTTCTTAAAAACCACCATATTATATTTTATTTTTATTTCACATTTGATACCCCTCCGTTCCTACGTCACTAAGTAAAAATGTGTCTTCATCTGCCCAGATGGTACCGATGGCCAAAATTTGAGATCCTGGTTCATTTACTAAAATAGGAAAGCTCCCCAACACTTACAGCAGTGAGTCCAAGCCCAACACTAGAATGCACGCTGCATGAAGGGCTGTAAAAACCCACACACCAGTAACAAGCTCATGAGTGGGTTTTTACAGCCCTAGGATTAATATTCCAGATCAGGCTAATAGTTTAATCTAGTACCCGGTTGGGGGTAGGAAATTAGCCAAACCCCAAGAGCCACATACCAAAAACTTCATAGGGCTGAGAGCCACATGCACAAGTGTGTACGTTCTTTTTAAGCATTTCACAGGTTGAGTCTCACTTCTCCCTGCCTCTCCTGCTTTGTCATCGGCTGGCAGAGCTGGTACCCTGTGGTTTTGGCTGCTGAGACTGAACAGCTGCTTTACCTCTGATCCAATGAAGAAAGACAGGACCATTAAGATGTTGCAGGGCCCAAGACTGGCCCTGGCCGAGAGTCATACTTATTTTCATTTATTTATTTTATCTATTTATATCCCACCCCTACTGAAAACAGCTCGGGGCGGCTAACAACATAAAAATGCAATCATATAAAATTTAAAACAATCATAATAATATTAAAACAGGGTTAGGCACACAACAATAAATAAGGGTAGGAGGAGATTAAACCCCTCCCTCCCCCTCCCCAAAGGCCTGGGCGAACAGCCAGGTTTTACAAACTCCCCGGAATGTTAAAAGGCTTGGGGCCAGGCGAGCTTCCTCCGGGAGGGAATTCCAAAGGCACGGCCCGGCCACCGAGAATGCCCTCTCCATTGTGATCCCCCCCCCGCTTAACACAGGGGACCTCCAAGAAGGCACCCCCGGCAGACCGAAGGAGCTGCTCTGGGGCACAGAAGGCGAGGCGATCCCTGAGGTACGCGGGGCCCAGACCATGAAGGGCCTTATAGATCAATACCAATACGTTGAACTTGGCTCGGGACGCTATTGGCAACCAGCGCAGAGTCCGGAGCACAGGTGTTATGTGGTCCCAGCGACCCGTCCCAGACAGGACCCGGGCCACCGCGTTATGCACTAGCTGCAGCCTCCGAACCAGGAACAAAGGCAGCCCCACGTAGAGCGCATTGCATTAGTCCAGCCTCGAGGTGACGAAGGCATGGACGAGGGAGGCCAGGTCCAGGCTGGAGACGTACGGGTGCAGCCTCCGCATCAGATATAACTGGTGGAAGGCAGCCTTCACCACCACTTCCACCTGTCGATCCAGGCAGAGATCTGCGTCCAATACCACCCGCAGACTCCAAACCTACTGAGCTACAGGAGGGCGAACCCCCCCAATCAGGGGGGCCGACACCACCCTCGCTCTCCCCACCACCATCATCTCCGTCTTATTGGGGTTGAGTTTCAGTCTGCTCTGCCACATCCATTCCTCCATGGCCTCCAGACACTGGGATAGCAACAAGACAGCAGGGTCTGGGTCAAGTGAAAAATGTATTTATTTATTTAATCATATTTTTACCCCGCCCCTCCTGAAACAGCTCGGGGCAGCTAACACTCTCTCAAAAAAAATCAATAGGTACAGCTGAGTATCATCAGCATATTGGTGACATTGCACCCCGAACCCTCTCACAACCTCCTCCAAAGGCTGCATATAAATATTAAATAATAATGGAGACAGAATGGAACCCTGAGGAACGCCGCAGAATAAAGCACGGGGGCAAGATGTTTCCGCTCCCAACACTATCTGCTGGCTTCTCCATGAGAGGAATGAGCGGAACCATTCAAGAACAGTCCCGTCCAGACTCCCCAGATCACGCAGCCGTCTCAACAGCAGCCCGTGGTCCACGGTGTCAAAAGCGGCCGAGAGATCTAGCAGGATGAGAAATGTCGAACATCCTGCATCCATCTCCCGGCGAAGATCATCTACCAAGGCCACCAACGCTGTCTCGGTGTCATAGCCAGGGCAGAACCCCGATTGAAAAGGGTCCAGGAAACCAATGCTATCTAATTGCGCCTGGAGCTGGATCGCCACTGCCCACTCAATAACCTTCCGTAAAAGGGAAGGTTAGACAGAGGTTGGTAGCTGGTGAGTGCGCCCACATCCAACAATGGTTTCTTCAGCAGGGGGCGCACCACAGCCTCCTTAAGGATAGGCGACAGCCTCCCCTGCTGTAGGGACGCGCTGCCCACCCTAGCCAGCACCGTCCCCAAGGTCTCCCTGGAGGCTTTCACCGACCAGGACGGGCACGGATCAAGTTCACAACTGGTGGCTCTCACAGACCTCAAGACATCCACCGCATTGGCCGGCGTCACTTCCTGAAACTCCCCCCACAAAGTTGAACCAGACAGGGCCTCTAACTTGAACTGCCCAAGAGCATCACGTGGCTCCTAAGTCACCATTTGCCCACACCTGGGTCTAGAATCTTCTCTATAGCAGATGCTTGACAAAATTTCTTCTTAAGCAAGTCTGAATATACATCGGCCATCTTTTAGCAAAATACTCCAGTGTTTAATTACAGTTAGAAATTTGCTTTAATTTTTTTTCCCCAGCTGGCCTACAATGAAACTGTCACTAGAGAAAACTCACTTCCTACAATTCAAGGCAAATTTCCTCATGCATCACCTTTAAAACTGTGGAACTTGCATCCTTAGAACTTTGTGACAGTCAGCAGTATAACTATGTTTTTTAAAAGGTCAGATAAAGTCATGGAGAATATGTCCTTCAAGGGCTATTCGCCAAGATGGTCAAGAGACACAAAGACATGCTCCCAGTATCCTCAAAACTCAGTCGGAAACTAAGCTTAAGTGAAACAACTCTATGCCATGTTTCTTACACACTTCATTTGAAGCATCATGCCAGTGTTGGATAGGATACTGGACTAGAAAGGAAATCAGTCTGACAATATGGTACTTGGGTTTTTAAGAGCAGAAAGTATTACACGAACTGCCATAGCAGTAATCCTATTAAAAAGCTACACTCAATATACTAAAGGTTAAGCCTATTTTATAAAAAATAGTGTGTCCATATTTCATCTACCCACGGTGTACCCGAAACATGAAAGGCAAACAAACATGTTTTTACATATATTTGTCATTTACCCTGCAAGGGTGTTCTCTTTTCAAATGGTTCTCTTTTCTCCTGGAAAGAGTATTCAAGGTATTGGAGTTTTGACCATTCACAGAAAATGAACCGACAGAGCAGGACTTCCAAAGATAGGACAACCACCACCACCACAGGCTTACCCATTCTCTGACACCGTTGGGGTCCAAAATATTACTCCTTCACCCTTTAACACCAGAGGAAAGGATAGCACTCCTTTATCATGAGGATTAAGCTACAGTTTATAACACTAAACCACTGTGGTGCCCTCCATGTAGATGCTTGTCAATACAAAATTAACTTTGTACCTGGTTTGAATTCTAAGTACAGTCAAGCAAGTGCAACTAAGCATATGTCACAGTAAACACCTGCTACATGGACAGGTAAAGTTCACTGCTACGAATGGGGGGGAAATGCAGCAAATCTGGGTTTCTGTTTATATGGACTGGTCCCGGTTTATAATGAAGGATATTTTAACAAAAATGTTCAGGTTAACAATAAAATGATGTTAGTGAATTCACACAACAGGTGAGTGGTAAAATTAAAGACACACAGCGAGAAAAAAAGATTCTGCCTTACATAATTAGAACAAGACTTTCCCATGAAAGCCCAGGTAGACAAAATAGGTTTCTTTACCAATAATAAAAAAACAAATCTGAGTATTCTGTTGAATCAGAAACAAAGCAATTTAATTACTCTGAAGTCACATGCATCTTTCCAGCTGCAACAGCTCATAGTTGTTTCTTCAAAGTGGCAATGTAATGTTAACAAAAATTATGATGCTGTTCCCAAATTAAAAATGGAATTCAAAGCAAAGTGTTATTGTACCTGATGCTTAAAATGAAAAAAAAAAAATCTTTATTAATTAAAGGCAAGTACCTTATTTGAGAAGCACACACAAAGTGCTCAGTTCTGCACAACTCTGGTGAACAGTAGCCAACTTTTCGGAAGACATGCCTGCATAGTATTATATGTAGTTTGTTTTAAAGAACAAAGTTTAGTACATCAAGTTATGACTTCATACACACAGAACCCATTGTCATTCTGCAGGGCTAGCAGCACTCCTGATGCCATCGTTATAGAAACTGCTAGCGAACAACCCACAGAATCTGCAAAGAAGTATGTGGTCCTTTTGGAAACTAATGCAAGAATATTCTCATTTCTTTTTTGCAATAAAACACACTGGAGCATATAATGAGCTGCAGCTTCTTTTGATGAAATCTTAAGTTTAGGTCAAGATGCTTTTTAGGCACATCACAGTGATATGGAAATTACTTTAGCATTAGTGGCCAAGAAACATCAAGCACCACCACCACCGACATAGCAATTAGCTTCTCTACAAGCTTAACGTTCAGAGCAAGAGAAGCAGCATATCTCCTTACCTATTAAACTTCTCTCATTAAACACTGTGAAAGCCAACAGGATAACTTGGTTCAAAAAGAAAGAAAATACGTTTTTTTGTGTGTTTTTTTTTAAAACAACTGGATAAATTCCTGTGGGGAAATTCCATATGCAGTAGTTAGATGGGATGGTCTGGGGAAAAGACTTCTGACAGCTGGGAGCTTAAAGATGGAAGGGATAACTACAAATACTGCTTGTTTTAGTACACTTCCTCTGAATTACTCTGTGGCCAACACCAAATGGTAGACTTCTGACAGCTAGCCCTGCAGAATGACAACGGGTTGTGTGTGTATGAAGTCATAACTTGTACTAAACTTTGTTCTGTAAAACAAACTACATATAATACTATGCAGGCATGTCTTCCGAAAAGTTGGCTACTGTTCACCAGAGTTGTGCAGAACAATGCATGTGACCTAGGGTGGCAAGTTCTTATTATGCATCCGTGAGGTAATCTGCTGTTGTGCACAAACAGTATTTTCACAATTCCAAAAGCAAATCTCCTCCTTGTAGGCAGCCTGTTTTCTATGTATGCAACTTAGTTTGGTAAAAACCCTTGCTACTAGCGGTTCTCTTACGTCATACAGCATAGTATAAATAGGCTCAATCTTAGAAAGGATATGAAATGGGCAGACTGCATGTGAGTTACTGTAGTAAACAGATGACTATTAGCCTATGAATTGTAGGTTTGTTTCCTGAATGTGATTTAACTTTGAGCATGAGGCTGGAAAGTCAGTATTTGGGAATACCCAAGGTAATAGTAGCAATTTGTTACTAGTTATTTATTGTAACACAATACACATAATGCAGTCTAACTTAGAACTAAAAAAACACTTACAAATTCAGACAAACCCAGCAACAGAATGAAATTACGTAAAGATCTCAGAGCAACAGTATGCTATCACTATAAAGGGGAATGGGGGAAAGGAAATCCCACTAAGGATCTCAACTGGCCTCCTTTTATTTTCTCCACACAGCTTTCAAACCAAGATATTTCACATGTTCATACACTATTTCAATCACAGCTCAGGATGATCTCGTAACAACCAATCAAATTGTATTTGTCCTGAATAACGCATCTTTAAAACCCTGTATGTTACTGTTTTGCTCCTATAGCTGACTTTTTTCATATCTGTTGTGCCTTTAAGCAGGTTCTGTTTGGATTTGATGACTTATTTTGAACTTGCACCATCAGTGCTTCTCTCTGTTCAGAGACCACCAGTATGTATCTACATGCTGTCTATATTTACATCTACATGTATCTATATTTGGCTGTCTGACTGCACCAAATTACTGCACCATATATTACTAACTCCTCAGAAACCATTATACTCTTGCTCTCTCTCAGCATGTTTTTATGCGACTTCAGTTAAGTTAAACAAAAGGTGCCCATTCCAGGTATAAAAATGAGACTGAGCAATACAGTAATATTAACTTTTGGTAACAATTGAAGAGTCAATACTAAGTTTAAAAAAAACCCAAACTCAGCATCATCCTAGGGACAACACACAATTTTCTTCGTAGCTTTTCAAGCAAACAAGGTATAAAGCAATTTTTCCCACTTTAAAATGTGTCAAACAACTATAGTGGGACAACTGTATGACTAGTATGGAAGAAAAAAAATGTCATTATATTTTTCAACTAATGAGTTGATTCACTTTCTGGAATAATGCAAACAGACACCCCCCTCCCCCCAAATGCATTTTAATATTTAACTAGAATATTTGCATTCACATTCAGTAATTAGTACTATTATAAATATTTATAGTTTTATTTATCTGGTGGTTTTTTTTATTATTCCATCCAATCGCAAGGCATTCCTTATTCTATTAGCAAATTCCTGTGAGAGTTTAATGGTCTATTAGCATTAGCGCAAGTTAATTCTGAGAAACTTCCTTTATTGTTTTGGGTAAAAGATAAAATAAATAAATGTCTCCTTGAATTTGACGTGACTCATAGGGTGATTTCAGACGTTACAGCCGCCCAGTTCACCACAGTGGATTCCCGGTGGGGGTGAACTGAACAACCACCCCCCGGGGACAATAAAAGCCCCAAACAGACCTGATGGGACCGGAACCACGGCAAGGAATCGGGCCGGCAGATCACGGGCCGGGGCAGCGCAACAGATGTGACGCCGATTCCCGGCCGCGGTCAAAACACCCAGAACCCACTGGGCAGGGGCGGGACACAGACATGGCCGCCTGAGGGCAAATGAAACCAAAAGGCACAAAACGGAAGGCCCACACAAGGGAAACGGGAAGGGAGGGAGGAGAAGGAGACAAGCCAGCCAGGTACCACATACAACAGGCACACAGACAACGGGGGTACAGTGGAACACACAGCACGGGTACACACACACACACACACACACACACACACACACACACACACACACACACACACACACACACACACACAGAGAAGGGAAAGGAATGGGGGAAACGGGCGCCCGGACAACACACAAGGCACACCGGGCTGGGTGGGGGAGGAAGGGCACTGGGGCAGGACAAGCAACTGGCAACAGCAACCCTAACCCCCCACAGCAGAACTGTCCGCACGGGCACCCCCACAGCAACACAGACAGTCCCGGAATGGGGGGCCCCAGGAGCTCGGGACCAAGACACAACGGGAACCCACATGGCACAGCGAGCGGGCCGGGAACAGTCCAGGAAGCACACGTAGAACCCACACCCCAGCAAGGGGCCGATGGAGGGCAGGCAGGAGAGCCGATACAGCGCAGCAGGTCCAAGCACGCAAACCACCAGCCCCAGGAGGAAGCCGGGAGGGGCAGTCCGGGGGCCTCAGAACCCCGAGGTCACACAGGCACCCAAGGGGGGGGGGGCAGGGGCCACAGGTGGCAGCGCTGGTGCGTGTGGATAGTCCGCTGGACACAGGCGACTCAGTAAGGCCATGCAGACAGCCGGAGCCAGGCACCAGGGAAGGCAACCACGGAGGGGAACACTGGGTGCGGACGCAGACAGGGGGTGGGGGCCAGAGGAGCCCGGAGCCGCAGGCAGCACGGCAGAGACATCAGGGGGGGGATCAGCCAGCGGAAACCGGCCCCCGGACAGGGGCGGGAGCCCACACGGAGGCAGACAACCGGGGGGCCGGGAGGCACACCGGGACTCACAGTCAGCTGCTAGGGGCCACCACGGGCCCAGGGGCCGGGTGCCCCGCCCGATGAACCATGTGGTGGGCGATCAGGTAGTAGACCTCGAATGGATCCAGCATGGACAGCCCCAACTGCACATCCGAACAGGTCCACACACCCGACAGCGCCGACAGCTCTGCCGCGGTAGGCTTAGACATGCAGCAGTCAGCAGCAGGGGGTCACGGAAGCTGTCCCAGCTCTAACGCCTGTGATACACCGCCCCATGAGAGCGCTGGTACCCACGGGCCCCGTGAACACAGTCAAAGTAGGACACGGCCAAGGCACGGCCCCCCTCCGCAAGGCAGATCATGTAGGCGGCCAGGCTGCACACAGACAGAGTCTTGGCCGTGGACCAGGCCACATGAGAGCACCTCATCTCTGGGATGCGCCCATCAGGAAAGGGAACCAGCCCCAGTCTCCGCATGCAGCCAGCAATCACGAGCGCTCGCCTCATAGCCGAAGTAGCGAAGACCAGAGCTCAGGCTCGCATAAGCACCCGACTGGCTGTCCGGGAAGCCCAGGAGCAGCTGCATAGCCGGGGTATGCCACAGGTCGCACACGGACATGGTCTCACAGAAGGTCCAGCTATGCGGGGCCCCATAGGGGCCGGGAAGCGGGAGCCCGGTCGATGCACAACCAGCCATGGTCCAGCTAGACAGGGAGAAGAACACCACGGACAGGGGAGCACACATACCCTCCAGGGCCGAGGGGGCGCACTGAGGGGTCCCAAGGACAGGACAGGCAGCCACGGGCTGCAACATTGTATAGCAACAGAGTGAGGCGTGGGGTGTGGACCCGGCACAGCTGCAGGAAACAAGCGCCCAAACAGGATGGCTAATCAGGCCAGCAAGAAGACGGTGTTGCAAACGGGGGGGGGGGGGAAGAGAGTTGATGGCTGAAGGCATGAAGCTGCACAAGGAATGCACAGCTGCGCGCGCCCATGTGTGCGCTAGGCCCCATGCGAGGACAGCCGGTGCACCCAACCGCACGCCCACGGACACCAGCAGGGGGTGGGTCCCGGGCCACCCAGGCCATCACCGGGCCAGCATAACCTTCCCCTAACCCCCGGGGCCGCCACCACCACCACCATGGAGCGTGACAGGGCAGCCACCTACTGGATGCACCTCGAGCTCGCAGCCGAGTGGTACCGCGACTACACCAAGCAGCTGCGCCTCCTTACCGCGGAGCAGCACCTGGGCACCCACCTGCGGGTTTTCCTGGCCTGGAGAGCTGCAAGGGCCCGCAGGGCCCACCATGGGCGCAGGAGAGCCCTTGCCCGGCTCAGGGCGCAGAGACTCTCCGGGGCAGACCAACAGGTTGTGAGCCAGGGCCAAACCTGGCCTGCGGCGATCCACGAGGCGGCCGGGCGCCTCTAATGGGAGAGGGAGACCATGCGCCGAGCAGCCCTGCTCGCTATGCCCACTGACAGGTGGATATGGGTTGCTGAGCGGGCACAGGGTTGGTGGGTCAGGGCGCTGGCCCAGTGGGACAAGACAGCCTGGAGGGCCCACTTTAGGATGGACAAGGTCACCATGCTCCGGCTCGCTGAACTCCTTACGCCCTGGCTTGAGCGACAGCACACCCCCATGAGGACCCCCATCCCCATGGTCCAGCAGGTAGCTATAGGGGTCTGGGCCCTAGCTACGCCCGACTCCTGCCGGTCCATCTCCCAGCACTTCGGGGTTGGCCTGAGCACCGTTGCCTGTATCCTCTGGGATGTGTGCAAGGCTGTGGAGGGCGTGCTCCTGGACAGAACGATCCAGCTGGTAGACCAGGGGGCCGTGATGGCAGGATTTGCGGCCGGAGGCTTCCCCAAATGCATGGGTGCCGTGGACGGCACCCACATTGAGATCCTCTGCCCCTCCGCAGGGGAGGCTGTAGAGTATGTAAACAGGCACGGCTATCACTCACTGCAGCTGCAGGCGGTTGTGGCTTACCGGGGCCGGTTCATAGACATCTTCACCGGCAACTCCGGCCGCAGTCACGATGCCCAGATCATGACCATCTCCCCCTTTTATGCCCGGATGTTCCAGGGGGTCTTTGCTGACATGGGGATGACCCGGATCGAGGGAGTACCGATGCCCCCCTGTATCCTGGGCGACCCTGCCTATCCCCTCACCGGTGGCTAATGAAGGTGTACCCAGTCACACGCAACCCTGTGGAGGTGCTATACAATACCCGCCTGCGCTTCAGCAGGATCGTGGTGGAGCAAGCCTTCTGGGCCCTCAAGCAGCGCTGGAGAAGCTTCGCTGGGCGGCTAGACTACACTGTGGAGACCTCGGCCCTGGTGATCGGTGCCTGCTGTGTACTGCACAATATGTGCGAGACCAAGGAGACAGCCCTGCAATACCCCGAGCCCACCCGGCCCCACAGCCCAGTGCCCCTGTACATGAACGCTGAGACCCAGAGGGACTAACATTATGCCAAGCGCATCCAGGATGCCCTGGCGAGGCATATCAGCCGGGAGGCCGAAGTGTGAGGGCTGCAACAACCCAGGCCAGGCCCGGGGGTTCCCTGGCCCAGCCCTTACACAGGAGACGGTCGGGTACCCCACCACCCCACCCGTCGCCCAATAATGGGCACGGGAGACAATATAGTGCAACCACTTTTTATTGCACCTGCGTGTACATGTGCACCCAACCCCTCTCCCTCCACCCCAGACGTGCCCCGCCTCCTATAGTGCCCCCCACCTCACACTGCCCTCCCCCTTCCATCCCTTCCCCCCCCGTCCCCCACGTTTCCTGGGATGCCCCCTTGAGCGACCAGTGTTCGCTACGGAGCTCTGTGAGCTCCCCTCCCCCCAGCTGTCCATGTCCACAGCAGTGTCCTGGGCTGCCTCCTGGGCTGGCGGTTGGGGCCCCCCTGAGCGGCTGCACCCTCTGGAGAACAGGGGGGACCGGGAGGCGGATGCGCGGCCCCTGCGGGCGTGGGGGCGACTGGGGCAGATGGGGTGGGAGCGCCGAGGGGCCCGGCCTGGGGCCCTGGGCAGGCAGGGTGCCTGGAGGGGCGGCTGCCATCACATAGGCACACATGGTGCCCATGTGCAGGAGGTCCCAATATCATGGGACCTGTCCCTTTTGGCAGCGTGCTCCCGCCACACCATTCGTGATGGCCTGCTCCAGTCGCCTGAGCGCTTCCACCTGCCTGCTGTGCTCCCGGCGCTCCCGCCTCCGCTCCAGGCGCACCTCGGCCTGGAGCCGCATGTCCCGCTCCTCAGCCGCTCCAGGGACTGCTCGATGGCGCCTCCATCCAGTCCACGGCCACTATCATCCTCTCCCCCTGTTCCGCCTGGTCCTCCCTCCGCCGGGGGACCCATGCCCGGTGCTCCCTCGTGCTCTGCTAGGGGCACGGGCCCTGGAGACAGTGGGTGTTGCGGTTGCCCTGTAGGGTACAGGAAGGTGAGTTGCCTGCTGCCCCAGGAGCCCGCCCTGGGATAGGACCGGGGTTCCATGACCCCCTGGGCGTGTCGCCCGGCCCCTCCCCCCCCTCCCCTCCCACCGCCTCCGAGTGTCCCGGACCCCCTCCCGGCACCCCAGTGGGCCCTCCCACCCGGACCGCATGCCTCACCTGGTTCATCCGCCTGCTGCCCAGGCTCCTTGGCGCCTGCCTGCTCACCCACCTGGTTCTGGTGCCGGAGTGTTCCGTGCCCTGGGGGTGAAGAGGGGGGGTTGTTGGTGGAGGGATGTGCGGGTGGGCAGCCGGGGCCCAGGCCCCCTTTCCACCTTGCTTGTGGGGGGCTGGGGCTGGCCCCAGCCCATCCATCCCCCTCTTGGCCCCTGCTTCCGTGGGCCCGGTCCCTCCCCCTCCCGGGTGGAATGCTCCCCCTGGGACCACTGGCTGAGAGTGATGAGGGTGCCAGTCTCGGACTCCGCCTGTCCAACCTGGGGGTGGGTGCCCTCTGGGCTGCTGTCCGGGAGGGGGCCTGCAGGTGCCGGAGGTCCCAGGGCGTTCCTCCTGGGGATTCGGGGCCTTGGAGCTTGTGTCTACCGGGGGGGCAGCGAGGGGAGTGGGTACCTTGGCCCGTTCCCTGCCCTGGACCACTGCGCTCCCCACGAGCCGTGAGGCGACTATCAAGCCCTTCATGTGCAGGATTCAGTCCAGGGCATTGTAGAAGGGGGCAGTCCGGGCTCCGTGTCTGGACCGCTTATTGTTGTCCCTTATGGCCTTGTACCCCCTCTTCAGCTCCTTGGCCTTGGAGCGGCACTGTGCCACGGTGCAATGGTGCCCTGCCGCCTCCATTTCCTCCATTTCCCCAGGACATAGTGCACCTCCATTTCCCACACTATGTCCTGGTGCTCGTTCCGCTCGTTCCAGGGTCCCCCAGATCCGTATGAAGTTCCGGGTCTCCTGAAGCCCCCACTAGCCCCCTCTGTGGAAGGGCTTCCTCCCTCATCTCCCCTGTGGGTGGTTCTCCTCCTCCGCCTCTTCCACCACCTGGGCTGGGCCGGTGTCCTCCGGGCCCTCTCATGGGCCGCCCCTTTCACCCCCTCCCTGCCGGGCGCCCGGGCTGGCCCCCTGCCCCCCCCCGTTCCCTTCCCCTTGTTTCCTCTTACCCATTTCTGGGGTGCCTCCTCCTCCAGTCCAGCTGATGTCCCCGGGGCGTCCTGTTCCGGCTGCTGTGGGTGTTGTCCCTCTGCCTCCTCCATCCTCAGCATGACCCCCGCCTTCCCCTCCTCTGCCTGTGTTCCCTCCACCACTGCCATTGCCTCTTTCACCCTCGCTCTCTCGCCCACCGCTCTCTTCCGCCTCCCTTCTCGCTCCATCCTGCCACACTTCCCTGCTGCAGATTTCCCTTTAAATCTCCCTCTGGTGGCTGTTTTGTTGCTGGTTGCCTGGCAGCAACGCTGCATGCTTTGTCCCGGGCTGGGGATCATTTTCTTTGGTTCCAGCCAGTGATTGCCATCTAGACGTTACTTTTTGTTGTTTCCCGGTGGGAATCTCTTTGACCACGTTTTCGGGGATTGTCCGGCGGGGAGCCCCAGAAGCATGGTTGATTTTGACCCCATGTGGGTATTGACCGTGGTGAATATCTGGCAGCTGCCGAACAGACTTTCAGGGCGCTTTGGCCCCGCCGCGGAATTGACCGTGGTTCATTGTGGTTGAGCATGATCTCGTAACGTCTGAAAATACCCTTAGTCAGACAAGGATAATCTACTATTTTATGTTCTTTCAACCAAACCAAGAGTAGCTGTGTGCACATATTTTAACTTTAGGCTAGGACTCCACTGAATAGTAAATAATTTATTCATGAGTATTTCCTAGTTGCCAAGGACCGGCTCTGAGTGTTCGGCCTTGGTTCTCAGTAAAATAAAACCATGTGCTGAGTATTTTCCAACAACTAAGTACCCTTATACAGCAGCAGGAAAAGCTGCATAAATTGTTCATTCGAGGATTTTCCAAGTACCAGGCCAATTCCTTGGTTACTCGGTAAAACCAAGACTAAGGTCACTTTCAGACATTGCCCCGCCCCCCCACACGCATATTTGGGCTGCAGGGAGTAATGCGCATCCCGAATATACACGGGGATCGACCAGTCTGAAAGGTCCCCCCTGCCCCCCACGGTGCAGCTTTACTGGCAGAGATGCACAGGGATGCAGAGCAGGAAATCGAGATACTCTAAAAATGGAGTCATTTCAAATACCATGTTTCAGCACTATTTTGGGTCCTGTGTGGCCTGAATGCCCAAATATTTGCATCAACAGCAGTTCATCAAATATATAAAACTACTTCATTTCCATCTCTTTGTTTTAAATAGCAGTAGTTGGGAAGTACGGCCAGAGCCCTTAAGTCTAACTCATGCCACCTTCTCAGGGTCAAATTAGCCTCCCTCCGCAAAGACTACCGTATGCTCCTGTCCTCAAAGTTAAGTAATTTCCAAAAGGTACAATGGTCCTCTCTTATCAATGCAGCCAACCCTAGGGATTCCTGGAAATTCTGGGCTATCATCCGCTCGTCCCAGTCAAGGGACAGGCTCCCTGGTTTGGCTAGCCTTCATCCTTTAGTGTGGCAAGACTTTTACAAAGTTCTGTTCTCTAGCTTCAAAGTGAAATTCTCTAAACCTGATGTATCACCCACAAACAGGTTCCAGAAATGGCCCCCTGTATCCACAGAGGAGGTGGTAGCACTTATTTCGCACCTTAAACCCCGAAAAGCGCCGGGCCCTGACTTTGTATCCCCCAAAATCCTGAAAAGCAATCCAGTACGGTGGGCCAGGCTGCTGGCTCCCCTCTTTACACACATCAATGAGTCTGGAGATTTCCCATCTTCATGGCTATCCAGTACCATTATCCCAATCTATAAAAAGGGGGATCCTAGGCAGCCCGGGAATTACCGTCCAATCAGCCTTCTCAGTATTGTGGCCAAACTATATTCCAAACTCCTCTTGACTAGATTACAAGAGTGGATGTCCAGGAACCACATCATCGTACCTGAACAAGCCGGCTTCCGGAAGGGTTTGGTCACAATGGATCATATTTTTGTACTAGCTGCCCTAATTTCTAAATGTGTCTCCCCCCAGAGAAAACTTTATTTCTGTTTTATTGATCTAGAGAAGGCTTTCGACTCGGTTTGCAGGGAACGTCTTTGGGCAAAATTGAGATCCTTAGCTATTGAACCCAGACTCTTGTTTCTGTTGATAAAATTCCATGAGGGAAACTCGCTGCGGGTGCATCTTAACACGCAAGGTGTTCTATCCCAAGCGGTACAGGTTCGAGCTGGAGTACGCCAGGGGTGCCTATTGGCCCCGGCACTCTTCAACCTGTACCTGAACGATTCTGTGCATGCCTTAAAAACAATCGATACGCATGCTCCAAAAATCGGTGAGCGCCAAATCCCTCTACTCCTATATGCAGACGACACTGTACTGATCTCCCAGACCCTTGTAGGCCTGCGACGATCAACGCAAGCATTCGGGGACTACTGCCAGGCTGAATTGTTGACGATGAATTTTTCCAAAACCAAGGTCCTGGTGGTAGGGTCTAGAGGTGCCCAGAAGTTACACCGATGGGTAATCAGCACTAATATCATAGAGCAGGTTCAAAGGTTCAAATACCTGGGGGTGATTTTTTCTTCCCATGGGGTTGGAACGACCACTTTGCAGCTGCCCAAGTCCTAGCCAGGAAAACATCAATGGCAATTACTAAGGGTTTTTTTGGCAAGGGGGGGGGGAATTGGTACTGCCGGCCCTCTGTTTATTTAGGGCCAAGGTCATTAGTCAGCTGTTATATACGTTCCCCATCTGGGGGCTCTCCTTTCTATCCCATAGATAGAACTATACAAAATGGGTTCTTACGTTTGATTCTAGGTGCCCCCCAGGGGTAAGGTGGTTTTCTGTTCATCCCGTGAGGATTCGCTTCTAGCCATGACACTAGAGTGTGGCCTAGGGGATTTTTTGATACAAGCAGTAATACAGGAAGTCCGGTTCCTAGGGTTTTCGCCCGAGAGCCTCATCAACTTAGGGCCGGTGGCTTCTAGGAGTCTAATTAAAAGGAGAGTGTGAGATCGGACCCTCCAATCGGAGGGGGAGCGCCTGTTTGCTCAGAAGCTGGCCCCTGTGTATAAACCTTACTATCCTTTGGCCCCAGGATCATACTATCTTTTTGGGTGGCAAGACTCTAGAGAGCATTCAGCTTTTCTCAAAATGAGAAATATGCTTCCATCGGCTGTTTTGGAAGGACGTTATAGGAGGATCCCGTGGGCCTTGCGCCTGTGCCCTCTGTGTCATTTGGGGGCCGTAGATACTTCAGAGCATATGCTTTTTCAGTGCCCAGCTTTTGTTGGCCCTAGATGCAAATACCTGGGAAGGATCCCCCTACGCTATGGCTCTTCAACAATGGATAGCCAGAGCCTACTCAGCCCCTATGACTCGGAATTAACTAGGGCCATGGCTAGGTTTTGTTTAGCGATCCAAGGCATCCGCCAGTTACTATTGGGTTCCCACTGAATGTTTGTTACCAGTACTTACACCCAAGTCCTATAGTTTCCCCTGGAGATTGCCCAGGCAGTGGCATTTATTTCTTAGAGGTTTTGAGGGCGTGGGCCCTAATTGGGTGGGGGCCGACTCGCCGTAGGGGGGGTTGAGTGGTGTTGGCATTGCTCCATTCCTGTCTTAATCGATGCCCTTGATTGGTTACAGGGTACTATTACTATCACTGTTTTAATATGTTTTCTCGCTATTCTTTTTGGCGGGTGTGTTTCCAATGTTTCTCTTACTTGTTTGTTTTTATGTTGGGCCTTTCTTAATGAGGTATCCATATAAATTTGTTAACGTTTCGGCCAAACAATAAACTATTGATTGATTGAGTTGGGAAGTACCTATCTTTTGGATATCCCCACCCCACCCCTCTCTCGCCACCTCACTTTGCTTTCTTCTTGAAAGGAAATACTTTAGAGTAGAATGCAATGTGTCACTTTTCAAAACCATCTAGAGGAAAGACCTTCTACTGCTTGTAGGCCATTTTTTCTTTTCTCACAATTTTTAACGTACATGTTAAAACCAAATTTCCTCCAAAAATGAGTGCGTAACTTGCAAGCCTCATCGTAGTTCTTCAGCTCTCCTCAGATAAACCATTTACAAACTCCATAGTGAATTTTTGCGGACGTCTGCTTCTCTGTTAACTGGCCATGAGAACCATCTGTTTGGTTTCGTGTATACTTACACGTTGTATTGTGTTCTGTGGTTTTTGTTCTGTCTAAGTAAATCTACTAAATTACATTTAAAAATATTTCTCGATTTTCAAAAGAGCAGATTAAGAGCTGGTTTTGAATTATTTTTAATTGTGGACCTCACATTGTAGTACTTTGTCTCAATTGTCTATTCTTTGGGACCAACACCACAACCTTAGTTCCTCTACACTATCTTAAGAGTAGCACAGCTGCTTTGGCATAGCATGGAAGCAACTACAAATGTAGTTTGGTCCCATCCATTTACAAGCCTAAAGAAAAGCCTAACCACAATGTTTAAAAACACCACCTTCTTTTGGAGGCAGCAGAAACTAAACAGTATATCATAATGATCCATTTTGTTAAGACAGCAAGCAGTCATACGTTCTGCATTTCTACCTTCCCCTCCTCACAACTGCAATCACTGAAAAACAACAGTCTGAGAAGAAAAACAGGATTCCATGTAGGTAAGTCATTGAAGAGAGACGCATGAAATTTCCTAGACTTCTTTGGCACTGGCTGTTACTTATCTGGTTAGGATAAGTTTAAGACTCTCTAACATTCACAACTCTAGTTAACATCTTTACCAAAATTATTTGCCTAAAGAGATGAATGATGCTATTTATTTATTTTGAAGAGATGTTTCAGAAACCACCATATATGTACTTTTTTTTAAAAAAGGCATAGGCATAAGGAGAGGGGAAGTCCCCTAGAACTTTCCAATTGCAAGGCATTCCTTGGGAACTTCTTGGGATTATAAAGTGCGGCCACAAGCCAATTAACTACGTAGGAGCTTACCAGTGTAGAGTGGTATAGCTACGTTTTTACTCAGAACAGTGATTTCCACGCACATAAGCTAGATCTAGAGCAATAGATCTAATTTAACATACCAGCTGTTGATACTCATGAATTAGCTAGAATTAAATTGGATCCAAATTATAATTAAGGCCAACTGACACTACTTGGCACTGTAAGGGCTGGAAAATGCAACACAAATGTTTCTGTAACAATCTGCCATATCATCTACAAAGTGTATAACCTTTCAAGCTTATTGAGTGCAGTGGCATCAATGTTCAGCAAAGACTTCCATCTTTCAGAGCTTTCCCACCCTTTATACGAACTGTTTTTTCTTTATATCAATAGTTTTTATATTCTACCCTGCCAGGAACTCCTAAAACAACAGCTTCTGTGTCTCCAGCATCCTGTTTCAACCACCTAGCTAATGTGGAATCAGGTGCTTTTTTCAGTATCCCCACCCTCCAGCTCTTTCAGGATCTAGAGATATACATAGCTTTGTTTCGTATTTCCCTTCAATTACTCTGCCCTAAGGTGGTTAGTTTTCAGGGCTCATCTCAAAAACAGTGTGCACCATTCAGATGCTACGGGCAATAAAGCAATACCGTCTTTTCTACTCATGAAAAACTATCTTCCGAACAAATGGTAGTATCTAGATGAAGGTACGCCTTATTATGGAACATACCAAATTCCAGGTGTGAGAACAAGGCCTTCAGCCCTGCGTTTCTTAGCCAACAAGCTTAGCGTCTGTAGCGTCATGAAGTTGAGACTGACTGGAGTAGTTCAAGGAGGCATGCAGAGGGTATCTACTAGGAACAAATTCTATTTCCAGGTTAGAAATTAAGATAAAAATAAAGCTACATACAAACCTTACACCTTAGCCCTCCTACTCCCACATAGCTCTCCATCCATGTCTCTAAAACCGATCCACCTGATCCCTCCACATCCCAGTGGCTGAAACATTTCTACAGTAAGTTACATCCACTTCCCCAAATGGCGGCTCCATGTTGTTCTCTTCCTGCTCACTGAGGCTAAGCTATCATTTTTTCAGTTAGCTCACCTCATCCCCCCCACTCCTATAATTATATCCTACCTTGCTTCTCCCTTCTCATTTTCATGTTTTTCCATATGGTCATATACTTAAATCAAGTCATACACACTACTGAACTCTCACCCTTTTTATAAGATTTAGGGTTTACTACTTCCAAGCAAATGCATTAAAATGGAGGCCATGCTCCCACAACAAAATTAAGAAGGAAAATGACTGGTATACACCACAAAATCTATCCACATTGTATACAGTCTTTTGTTTAAATTGCAAGTTCCAAGTGACTGCCATTCTTGCTCTTATTAAAAGTCAACTTTTCAGCCAATGAGAATAAAGTACGTGTCAAATTTTGGATTATCTTTTCCATCTGAAAACATGAATGCATATGTGAGAAGCAGTTTTGTATTCTAGACAAAGGGGCAGCATGCGTGCTTCCTCTACAGCACTGAAGCTAAGAGTAACCTCAAACCATTCATTATTTTAAAAGTTAGTCTTCATATGCATCTGACTGTTCTATGCATACCAAGAGGAGATCATATTTTGGGGGCTCAATGCAAAACTGCAAGAGCTAAAAAAAATTGTTTACCAAGGTAAAAACCAGTAAAAGCTTAAAAATAGCAAGACTGAAGGAGAAATACAAACAGTTTTAAAACGAGAACAAAATGTACTTCATGAACGAATACATTAGTGATACAGAAAATATCTGAGTGCTTAAAGCACATCTGTTAGCTTTATTGAGAAAAAAATATATTGTACACTATGGTAAAGGCTGCAGGTTGAAAACATTGGTCATCATCTTAACATCCCTTAATGCAGTTGGAACCCATTAATACATTACCTGACAGGGTTACTGGTCAAAGACACCCGAAGGGATTCTAAACAACTGACAAGTCTTTCATCTGTTGCTCCAGATTTTAGTTCCTGTATGAATTCCTGTGGAGAGATTTGTCGGCTGCTCTTGAGGTTTCCCTGCAAAATAAAGTCATATGGATTTTAATCCTGTTACCACAAGTAGTTTGTACAGATTACTCAATACATGTGCTATTATACCATAAGGAATAATCTTGATTCAGACAGCTTAGCTTAAAACAAGCAGTTTATCATATTACAGCTGCCATTACTGGATATTAGACAAATATGAAGCAGTAGCATACTGCAATGTTTTATTTCAGTTCTACCACAATCATTTTATTATACTCCTTGCACAAACAAAATCAAAATGCTGAAGGAGAAAGGTCAGTACGTCAGCACCACAACCAAATTATTTCTGTCATGTCAACGCAGGTATAAGCGATGTACCAGTTAAACGTTCTCACATTTTTGGAATGTCAGCCTTTTTATTATTAGACTCTGTTAATTGTACTGTGACAATAGAAAATATATAAAAATATTGCTCGATATATACAAAGACGTTTCAAATTTTAATCCCCCTCCCCCCTCCGCACAGTGACTCGGGGCGACTTACAAACTCAACGATCAAAATAAAGCCTTTAAAAACATCAAACCAAAAAAAAGATCAAAAAAGAGAACTAAAATCAAACCCCAACCAAACCCTATCCCCAAACCAAACTCATCCACCTCACCAAAGGCGAGGCAGAACAGCCAGGTTTTACAACTGCGCCAAAAAGGAAGGGGAGGGCCGAACGGGCCTCTAACGGCAAGGAGTTCCACAGCCATGGATCAGCCACCAAGAAAGTCCTTCCCATAGCAGTATTCCAATTCTAGGATATGACTAGCCTCCTCCACTACACCGTTCGAACAATGTGTCAAACCTGAATTTCCACTTAGCAAAACTTTAAAATGCCTTCGCGGGAACTTTCCAGAATAGTCAGAAAACATACTCTGCCTGCTCACGGTAAGGCCAGCAATACAGTCACGTGTGCTTTGGATGCGTTTGGTACTTGCTTCTACTATCAACAAACGTCTCCCTGTGGTGAGATTTATCTAATTAGGTAAGTAAGATTTATCTTGTCTAGCTATACGTTTTAAGCAAAATGAAATCTCTCAGACCTGATTAACTTCTAAAATCTAAGTGAATATGTACTGTGCATCTGTAGTATGTCACTTCAAGAGTTTTTAAAAAGAGAATTTTTGAAATAGTAAGTAATCTACAGAAATCTATTTACACAGTGCTTAGAAGCCAACCCACGCAAACATGAGTCCCTCCTAGAGAATAATACATTGCACAGGGGAAAAGCCAAAAATTATGAATATTAATTGGAAAGCACCCCTTTTTACTCTTCATTTCAAATGCTCCCTTACAATTGCCACCAGCTGAATCTTCAGTCATACTTATTTTAGTCTTTCAATTTATGCACAATTTATTTTTATCGTGTGACTGCGAAGACTCTGCATCTTCACTGAACTGGAACTTACACCTAAATCCAGATCAATTAAATTCTTTTCCCCCAAATCATAGCTACTTAGATTGTCCGACACTGCATAAAAGATTTTTGCATCACGAAGAAGCAGAAGTTTAGTTCTGCAGTCACGTTCACCATATATGGGCACCAGACTGGCATCCGATACACATTTCAGTATCTTCAAATCAAAAGCATATAAAACCTTTAACATATTTTGATTACAATTTCTAATTGGCAAATTAAGTGTAAAACCATAGCCAACGTCATCCTGACCTCAATGCTCTTGTTAAGATGAGGGATTAACAATATTCAGAAAGCAATTCTATACTCCTGTTTGACAAACAGTTGAATTGCAAGTTGCACTCTCTCCATTATAAAGCACAAACATTCTATTCCTTATACAATCAAGGTTATTTATGCTACCATTATGAAATTTGTTGTGGAGGATGGCTTAGGTAAGAAGTTTAATCTGTCCAACGTTTCAGCCAAATTAGATTTTAAAAAACAGCTGAGATGCAGCTGTTTAAATATTGGAGGCAGAGGCCATGTTCACACAAGCACTGGTGTGGGGGAAGGTTTTTAAGGAATTTGAGGGTCTTGTGTTCATTATTTAGGTTACAAAAAGGCATTTGTCCCCTAAACTCATGACTTTGAAGCTTATCTTTCGAATTTTGAGCCTTGAATCTCGCAATGTTGAAAAATTCAGGGCCCTACGTCAGGTGAAGAGGAGAGGAATGCAGATACTTTTCTAACTCAAACTCCCAGTTTTTCTTGCCAATTTAGACTCCTTTTATTTTTCAAAAACACGCTTGTGACTAATATCATAAGATTAGCTTCAAAATCATGAGATTTTAAAGTAACTAATATATTAAGGTTGGGTAAGATTAAGATGCTGTTGCTATTTTAAATGTTATATATAGTTTTCCATTCACAAACCTGTTGAAAAAGCATGCTGTTAAGCAAATGTGTATGTACATATGGTTACATAATAATGCAAATCAAGTTAATTATCTAAATATTAATGCTCGTGGTGAATTTGCAGGATTTGGTTTCACTCCTTGCAGAATGTAAAGTTTTTTGGTGCAGTGAACTTGGGTCCCTGGTGGTGTGTGTCCTGAATAATGATGCAGGCACTAACCAAGGTATTAGCTGTTATCTCCATCCATTCTATGCTTATGCAAGGAAACTTCATTTGACATTGCCTTCAAAGAACATGCCACATCAACATTAAGGAGTTCCCATAGGCCTCAAACACCAAGAGCTCAATTTTTCTGCACAACATTTTTTCAAAACGTCTCCTTCAGTCAGTATGGTTATATTTCTCCCTCTCCCCATCCTCGCAAATACTTTCCCCATCCAATAACTGCTGCATCCAATGGAAGCTTCTCCACAGAGCTATCAAAATCTGGTACATGCTGGGGTGGGGGTGGGGGCAAAAGAAAACTAGCCAACCCATGCAAAACTAACTACTTAATCAGGTTGCTTTTTCTCAAGTTACAGTGTGCGCAACACAGGTGGATTAACTGAACTTCCCGAATCCTACCCAAAAAAAAAAACAGAAGAAAATTGATGAAATGTGATCTAAACCAGGTAATTATCAAATTCAAGGTGTGATCCAGTCTGTTTCGTCCTTCCATTTGAACAGCATATTTTTTTCCTGTCACCTTTTCTCCCTTTCTAAATTCCCAAATCAAAATCTTTTGGAAACATCCTCATCATTATCCTTTGAAGCAGGGCATGCAATTTCAGACCAAACTCCAGGAGCCAAAATAAATTCAGTTGCCAGACTTTGTAACACTCATCTTTATTTTTATATAGCACCCCCCTGCCATGGCACTCAGGAGTGCTTTACATACAACAGTTTAACACAACTTTTAATCCTCACAACAAGCCCATGAGGTTAACTTGGGCCAGTCACATTCTCTCAGCCTACGTCACCAAGTGAGTTTCTGGCTAAACCAAGACTACAACCAGGGTCCTGTCCTACCTCCTGGTCCAAGTACTGGACACCTAGTCATTACACCACAGTGGCACTACCGTAATATTAAACTGCTCTTGCCCCCACTACACCCCTGAACCAGTTTCCAAACTCAGTTTTCTGGGTGCCAATGGTTCACAAGCTCCTGCAAATTGTGTGTCCAGCTTTGACATCTCTCCTCCTAGTCTAGAGCCTGCTCCTGTTCTTCTACAGCGGCATATTCTCAGGCTTTAGGACAGAGACATAGCACTATTATACCACAATACATTAGAGGCTACTTCAATTAAGAAAAGGAAACTTCTACTTCCAAGAACAGCACAACCCTCCTCTTGCCTCTTTACCTAAGTTTTAGCTTGTAAACTTTGAAGGCAGGTCTTAACAACTGGTAAATCTGGATTCTAAATATGGAAGTAGCAGATGCTGGATTTACAATCCATTACTGGGTCCCCAGTGTGCACTAGGTTTTTCATCAGCTGGTGAGAAACAGCAGATGCTGATATTAAGCCTCCATAGGAGCTCAATACCCAATACAGGCTGGACTCCCTACAGCTGTTACAAGTATGAAGCTGTCAAAGTTCAACTCCATTAATCCACATCTGCAGCCTGTGCTTCGAACTATGAAGCTGCTCATGCTCACTAATGACAGCTGCTGGATTCTACCCCCTTTTAACAGGCTGTCAGATTTTCAGGGAGCTAAGCAAGCAGATGCCTGGTACTGCCTATAGGGGACAAGTTACAGCCCAGCCCTAGCAAGTAGATGGAAGACAATACTATGGTCTACGGAAGAGGGTAGGACTCAGACTCTGAACACAGAAGACCACAAAGGAGCAGAGCTTGACAGCCTTCTGCCCCCTGATGTCACGGCACCCAAAACGGCACTGCACCCAAGACAGCAGCCAGCGTGTGAAAATGCCATGCCTAACCCCTAAGCCCTGAAAGGAAGGCAAAAAAATATCCAAGTAAAATGGGGGATGGAAACTAAATAGTTTTGTGCCCAGACAGGAACACAGGCGGCTTTAGATGCATGAGAACAAGCAACCTGGCCCTTGAGAAGTTATCTGAGGCAAAGGCACTCAGCAAAGCGGTAGCCATTGCCTCAGCAGGAAAGCCAGTGTGGTGTAATAGGTAAGGTGCTGGGCTTGGACCTAGGGTTTGAATACCACTCTAGCCATCAACTCACTGAGTGGCCTTCAGCAAGTCGCAACCTCTCCGCCTCAGTTTCCCATCTGTAAAATGGGTGTCTCCCCTTCAGCCATGTCCATCTTAGATTTTAAGCCCACTAGGACCTGTGTTAAAAAACCTAACTAAGCACTGCATATGCCTAGTATCCCTATAGAACGTAGTCATTGCCACCGCCATCATCGCAGCAAAGCACTAGCTGTGCCCCATAATATAGTAGTGAAGTGGGTTTGTGCCACCTCTTTCCAGAAATTCCTTGTAAATGAACAGGAAAACATCTCATTTCATGTCTTGCCACCAACCTTCCAAACTCTCATGAAGATTTTTGTCCACAACAGGAACCTCTATAGCCTAGGTAAGACACACCGGTCAAGGATTAAGAGTTATCTCCAGACTCCCCAGTTAGCTCACTGTAACACTGTCATTGCCTTCTAAGTAAGAGCATGCTGCTCGATTTTCTTGCCAAGACAGATGTTATAGGGTGTAAGCGATTAAGCAATCTTCTTCTAAGCAGAAGCCGCCCCCTTGTCAGAGAGCACCACCCAGCTGCTGCCAGGGCATTCAAGAGTTCTCTCCTTCAAACATTTCGAACCCATCAGCAGTCAGCGCACTAGACAGGGACTAGCTTTGTGTTTAGCTCCAAAGGTATGAGACAAGACACACAGAGGGTGGCCCAGTGTAAAGTATTTTGCAAGTTCCAGGGCCTCTTTTCCCTATTGGATTGTATCTAGAAGTATTACGGTACCAGTATCTTCACTATCCACCACCACCACTCTGCTGCCCGGTAAAAGAAAGTTACACAGTACAGTCAGCTTTATCTTTTTAAAAATTACTTTCATGGGGTAGCTTTCAGCATTTAATATTAGGGGGGAAATACTTCTGAGACTGAGAATTTTACTTCTTTGGACCGAAGTGTGGGGAAAAGAATTCCAGACATGTGTTGCTAAGCATTTGGGGGAGCAGCATCTTCCCTGTGCACTAGCTCCACCCTCCAGGGAGCTATTTGGCTAGATGCAGGGGGGGAAAGCATCAGCACAGGAGAGACAACATAAAAGCGAGTGACTTCTTCTGGCAGCTCCTGCTTGATAGAGTTAATACAGTGGTCTCCAAACTTTTTCACTCTAGGAACCAGTAAGCCAGGTACATTCGGTCTAAGGTGCTGAAAGGGACCAGCACACTTATTTTTATATATCACCAATGACGTACCTGGCATTGTACAGTCAGCTGTTACGGAGAGGTCCCAACCCCTAAAGGGTTTACAATCTAAGGGTAAAGGGAGGAGAAGACAAGGGAGAGGAGAACATCGGGAGAGACAGAAGTACACTGTTACCACGCCAGGAAATACCAATGAGAAGTGAACCCCCAGCGCGGAAAGCAACTTGAGGCTCTGAATGTGGGCTAATAGTAAAAAGCATCATTTAACATGTCTCCTGTTGGTTTTCAGTCATGAAAGGCAAGGCACAAAACCCTACCCTGCTTTTTGTGATCAAAGCCGTAGGGAGGCACGTTAAATGATGCTTTTAGTCAAGCATCCATGTTAAAAGGAAGCCTCATATTACTTTCCCTGCCGGGAT
Source organism: Sphenodon punctatus (assembly GCA_003113815.1). Taxonomy (NCBI): domain Eukaryota; kingdom Metazoa; phylum Chordata; class Lepidosauria; order Sphenodontia; family Sphenodontidae; genus Sphenodon; species Sphenodon punctatus. Next base: position 2,594,035 of record QEPC01013045.1, read on the forward strand.
TTTGCTTTTTGTTATTTTTCCAGGCACGGGAACGGGGGCAAGCAGCCTTTGTCTCAGTTGTAAAAGAAAACTCAAAGCTATCCGTTTTACATTCATGTACCAAAGAAAAGGTAGTACTGTAATAAAGTTAAAACTCCAACAAGTGTACTTGTCCTTGGCCAAGTGGCTGAAAAGGAATACTACAAGCCCATGGAGAACTTTGGCTAGTAGGATGTGAGGAAATGGTCGAAGTTTGAGCATGTGCTAGCACTTTAGGGATGAGAAGACTCTGGAGGGAATGTCAACCCTCTGGGACTGGAGGGTTGCACTTTGCTGGGGGGGTGGGGGGAGGGGGGTTGAGCGTCTGGGGAACCTAACTTCTCCAGAGCAGCTAGTATTTGCTGCATGGAGCACTAGAGTGATTTGAAATAAATAAATAAAAATTCAAAAACCGTTTACCCTGCTCCCTCCTGCCCACATGGCAGCTCAGGGCAACTCACAATCAGGATACTACAATATGAAAACAGTTTAAAAATGTAACAGATAAAATTTATACAACTACCAGGAGCAGAACCAATTCGCCCCACCCTACCCAACCCTTCCCACCCTACCCATCTCCCTCCCAAAAGGCCTGGCGGAACAGCCAGGTCTTACACTGTCTCCAGAAAGTGGTGAGGTCTGGGGCTAGGCGTGCCTTCGTCGGGAGCGAATTTCACAGCCTAGGAGAGGCCACGGAGAACACCCTCCCCATCATCACCACCCGGGAAACCTGGAAGACCTCGAGTCAGGCATCCCCGCTGAGCGCAGGGGCTGCACCACGACCCCGCATGTGAGACGGTCCCACAGGTAAGAAGGGCCCAGGCCATTTAGGGCTTTATAGTTCAACATTAACACTTTGAATCGGGGCCAGAAGATAATAAGCAGCCAGTGCAGAGAACGTAGCACTGGTATAATGTGCTCACGATAACCCACCCCCCCATAAGGAGACGGGGCCACCTTATTCTGCACCAGCTGCAGCCTCCGGATCATCACCAAAGATAGTTGCATGTAAAGTGTGTTGCAATAGTCCAGCCTAGAAGTAATGAAGGCATGGATGATGGTGGACAGGTCACAGTCTGAAACATATGGCTGCAGCCACTGCACCAGATGTAACTAGCGAAAGACGCTCCCCGCCACAGCTGCCACCTGGGAATCCAGGCGGAGCTGTAAATCGAGAAGCACCCCCAGACTACGGACCTGGGAAGCTAAAAGGGGGCAGACCCTATCAGTAACAAGGGCTACCACCCTCTCAGCCCTACCCACCAGCATCACCTCCATCTTGTCGCGATTCAGCTTCAGACTGCTTCCCCTCATCCAATACCCCACAGCTGCCAGACACTGGGTAAGCATGAAGACTGCTGGGTCTGGGTCTGCAGAAAAAGAGAGGTAAAGACGAAGAATGGGGAATAGAGGAAGAGATAGAGTGCAACATTCACGAAGATGCAAGGTCCCAGGGGCACATGCTTAGTCCAGTTACATCAAGACTGATGGCTGGCTGGTCCGTGTGGTGAGGATAGGAGTACACAGACCTAAGCTAACAGATTGTACTAAATGGAGGGTATCAGCAAGAGTTAGGTGAGGGGAGCGAGGAGTCAGAGAGGGCAGAGCAGAAAAAGTGGGTCTTGAGAAGAGATTTGAAGGTGCGAAGGGAGAAGGCAAGGCAGATGTGGGCAGGGAGGAAGCTCGAAGTGTGGGGGGCAGCTAGGGAGAAGGGACGAAGGACGTTAGGGGAGCACGGGAGGCGTCTGACGGCGAGAAAGGGGACAGAGGAGGAGCGGAGTTCACAGACTGAAGTACGAAGGGAAATTAGGGCACAGAGGTAGGGGAGAGCAAGGTTATGAAGAGATTTATAGGTGTCTACATTATCTTACGTCTAACCAGAATGGAGTATTATCTTGCAAGCTTTTGTCACCTCCCAGGGAGTCTGAAATTTCCAAACTAAATAAATCTGTTTTATATTGTTTGTGCGGACTCATGAGCCAATTCTTTCATTCTGTATTGAAACAGCACTTTTTAATTGGGTAGTGGGAATTCTCTCAGCATGGAGGGGATTAGTTCTGTAGAGCTGGGGGAAAGTTTGCAATTACCCAGGGCAAGGGTGTTTGTCCTATGGCATGATATATCTGGCGAGGGAGGTTTACATTTTCTGGGGATACTTAGAGTTTTGTTCCTCTGACCTGTGAGCATCTGAAGAAAATTGTGAAAATGCATGAAAGAAATCCTCTTAGTACTGTAATAATGGATTTAATATTTTATAATATGTTGTTATTAATTATTATTATTATTAGCATTAGCATTTATATAGCACAAGCAATGTACCTGGCGCTTTACAGAGAATAAAATAGACACGGTCCCTGCCCAAGAGCTTACAATCTAAAGAAGCCAGGGGGAGGGGAGACAGGGAAGGGGGAACAGAGGGAGAGACAAGGGATGCAACCATCATGAGGATGCGAGAACTCAGGTGCATGTTCTTGGCTTGGTTACAGTAAATTGGAAGTTTGCAGATAACAGGTGGGGGATAATCCTGGGTGGGGATGGTTAAAAGGAGTTAGGAAGGGCAGAGCGCAAGACGTAGGTTTTGACTAATATATTAGAATTTTGTGTTGTTTGTTCTACATATCTTGTTACATTCCAAGAACTCATCGACTGACATGGTCAATTACATGTACTGTTCTATAGCTTGTTAATTTTTCAAGTCCCTGAGCATCTTTTAAATTATTGCAAATACACTTATCTGGCATCTTTCCAGGATACTATCATGCTCCAATGTCTACCATTTTAAAGGATATTATACAGCTCCAAGAAAGTTATTTTTTAAGAAGATTTTCAAATGGTATCTTACACATTACTGCTTTTTATCCCTTCATACCTCTGTCAGCTAGGAAGGTGCTGATCTCTCAGTTTACTAGACACAACTGACTGAGCTTGCAAGCTCCTTAATATACAGTAAATGACACTATCAGAATGATATTATATCCTCTCGGCATATGCTTTGACAAGAGAAACTATACAGAAACACCTGCTAACATGGCAGGATTAAAGGGGGGAAAACTTACATTTTAAAACAGGTTTCAAATAAGCATAACAAGAGAAGAACGAAAAAGCTGGACATGCAGCCGAAGTAAGAACTGTAAGCCACCCTGAGCCCAAGGGATAGGCGGGTATAAAAAAATCTAAGTAAATAAAATAAAGTAAATAAGTAAGTGCAGACATATGGCAAAGGGAATCACTTAAAACCATGATTTTGTATATGCTAGTGCCACCTACCCTTATAAATGATAAAATGTATCATAAAGCAAATACGTTAACTTGTGCTAATTTCTCACTTTTCCCTAACGGACAGTAAAATGCTAATAACAGAAAGGAAGCTCCTACCAAGCTATCCACACTGCATTGTACATGATCTCTTTCAAATATGCAGCATCAACTTTGACTGCTATTATGAGAACATTGTAAGTCAATTATGTGAACAATCATGAATAAGAGATCGATCCCTGCCTTGAGGAATACAAGAATCATCATAATTTAAGGAGACTAATTTAATGCTTTGGCGAGTATATCTGCACCAGCCCAAGGTCAAACGCTCAAACACTGCACAGACCACCACACCCCCTTTTCCTAACCCATGGGTGTTTTAACAAAATTCATGAAGCTACTCGCAGTCCGTAACATCTAAACCTTTCTAAAAGCTGTGATCAGTCATCCTCAGCAGTAACTGCAATTTCTCCATCTACCCAGCAAAAGTTGATGAAAAGTAGCAAATTCCACTTCCCTCTTTAAAGTAAGATGCATAAGAGCATGCTTTATTAAGTCAAACACTGCCAGAATCTTTGTTGTAATTTCTTTAACATGTAAATACTAATCCTGCATTTAACAGGAGTCTGAAATATCCTCTTTCTAAAGGATGCAGCATATTAAAACCTCTACATTCAGAGATTATTACTCAAAAATTTGAAAATGTAAACCAGATAACAACCTTACATCTTTCTCATCGAAGGATCTCTGCCTGTGAAAGAATTCGTGCTAAAAGACACTTGAATGTGTTCAAGACTAAAGGATCACTCTTAAATAATAGATATCTGGTACATTTGCTAATGCAGCTAATTACGGTATACTTTAACATTGCTTGTCCCTCCTGTAGATGAGAGGTTTTTAGTTTCTCTGAAGAGTTTCCTTTCAAAGTATATCAACTTCCATTTGTTCTCCATACTACAGATGTCAGAGCACAGCACTGATAATTAATACCACTCCACTCCTACTCTTTTAGAAAAAGTGGTTTGTTCTTGGGCAAGTGCACGCTCTCTCAATTTTCTCATCTGTAAATTGGGAAAGTTTCTTTCCCTACTAGGCAATACAAGCTTTCTTTTTGTAAAATCTTGTAGGATCTTCAAGTAGGCAACTTGTCTTCTCACAGAGTAAAAAAAACAGGGCAAAATTAAACTTTTGGCTTGCAGAGGAAGTACTGTATCAAAAATATTACGTATTATATGTTTGGTACTTCCCTACATCCCACATGAGATTAGGGCACTATTGCAAGAAGCATATAGAGCCAGCTGTACCATGCAGAGTTGAAGTTCTAAGGGCTTTTCTACTTAATGGCAGTTCTGTAGTCAAGATGCAGGTCAAATATATATTGTCAACCCCGGTTATAGTGAATACCATGGTATGATTAACTATTCCTTTGGCCCCATGGGGTTTGTTAATATATATTTGACAGAACTGCCTCTTGCAGTCAGGTGTGTCAGAAATGGGGGCTTGTGATAAGCAGGATGTGTTATGGGGAGAAACACTAAATCAAAGAAAGCAAAGATACCAAAATTGTGTGTCTTCTGAAAACATATTCGCTTGTCAGAACACATTGCACACTGCTACAAAACTTTTTCCATGGTTGTAAATGCCATTTAATAGCCAATAAGTGATTCATAACTCATCTGCTTTTTTGGGGGGGAGGGGGGGTAAATCTAGTTACAGAATAGCGTACACTGGTTGACAACTGCTGCCTTTGTCTTGGAAGAGACTACGTTAATTGGGTTGTAAAAAGCTTCCTCGTATTTAAGAGTCTGTGACAGTTTAAGACAAGTATAAATGTGAAGAAAGCTACCCAGCACTGTGGCCTTTCATAGTCCGCAGCATTTTTCCTCGGTTTTGTTATTTTCGCACTGGTGTACGGTCTCCCTTCCAAGTCATACAGAAATCTCTCCTTCTCCATTACAAGAAATTACACTGATGCCTCTGTCTTGTCCATAAGGACTCGAAAACTAAAGTATTCCATCATCTTACTGCAGCAGTACACGGGTTATGTTCAGACACAACAGATGCCCCTGTGAATTTCCTCTCGTCAACAGTCCAGAAACTAGCTGTCTCAAAACCAGTGTTCATACAGCATACTTTGTGCAGCATATTACTATGCATTTACCCCAGTCCCTGAACCTGCCAACTTCTATTACTGGTGCATCTTCTATGGAGCTCTCCTCCAGACTTTGGTGTAAAGCATTGAGCGTTTTTACATACACCTTAAAGTGCTAGTCTTTCAATCTTCTGGGTTTACAAGCCCACTGGTAAGTTCCTGGATGCATTCTTTACACACGCACTGCCCTGAGGCAGACTAAAGTAGTAGCAGCTGCAGACTTGAGGGGCTGCCATGGAAACCAAGTGACCACAGCTGTCTGGAGAAAAGCAGTTTACATGGGGAACATTTTACACGTCCAGATGTTACAGAATCCAGATTTGTAAAGTCACAGAGATCAAGGACTTAAATCTGTGAGAACATTAAGAACTTAAAAGAGCCAGAGGTTTACATTCTGCGTGAGTGATTTAGAGAAAAAGTTCAGGATGTAACAACAAACATGCAGGAGAAATGTGTACGTAAACACCCAGTGTGAATGTCGTAACATGTTTGTTAGGTGGCATCAGTGTATTCAAGGGATTTGTTGCATGTCATCACTGCAGTGAATGTATTGTAACCACTCCAGAAGCCTAAGCATTTTGTAGTCCATACATAATTAAGAAGGAAAACAACAGGAATAGTGGGATTTTGAATTCTGCTGTCTGGTCATGCACATTCCTCATGATATACAGTTGGGCTTTCAGTCCACCATCATCTTGGATTTACTCCTGGATTTTGGGAGTATCGATTGTAATAGGCATGTAGAAACTGGAGCAAACTTTCAAATGGGAACAGGCTGACATCTGTTTGAAGCTAACTTGCACATGCAGCCAGATCCTTTCCCTACTGCCACAACAGGGGAGCGAAGTTCACACATCCCAGTATTGCCCAGTCCATCTCATAAGTACTATCTGCAGGGAGCTTGGGATGACCATCATGGGTGTACAATTTTTTCTGAGATATGCAAACTCTGTAGTAACTTTAAAAGGGGCTGCTGCGACTGACCAGCAAGATTTCGCCCTCTCAGCATAACAGGGCGGGGTTGGAGTACTTTACAAGCTTCACAAGCAACTCATCAATGTCTTCTACGGCAGCAGTAAGAAATCTATGGCCAAAGTCTAAATTTGTGGCTTTTATAGTTCTGAATTTTTATTTGGGGCCTTTCCAGTTGCTGGATGCAGTTCCCATCCCCAAGCACTGAAGGACTGAACTTGGGGTAAGGGAACAGATGCAAGTGTGCACACAAGGAGATGGTGCACATCCACGGCAAATATACATCATGTGGACCATTCTCACTCCAAATGCACCCTTAACAACCCTGCTCCCAACTTTCATGCAACCCATGGAGCTTGTACTAGTTTTCCAAATGGCCTCACAAAGTTGCTTGTTATTCTGGGTCACAGGATAGCAGGTAAGCGTCAACCAGTCAACTTCTGTCTTGTAGTATTCAGCTGAGTTACACACGCTAGATGTAAGGCTTCGAGGCAGTTACATAGGAGTTTCAAAGTATCTTTGGGGCAAAGATGAGTACGTATGCAAAATTACTCTCCTTGAGTTTATGACACTCGTTGCTAGGAATTATTAGAGTGCAGGAGCGCTCTAATAGTCAAGGTGTGTTGCATGCTACATTATAAAGCCCCAACGTTCTATTTGTTCTAACATCGGCATGATCAAAGTTAGGACTGGGAAATTTGTTGTGGAGTATCACAGGGGTAAACGGAATTAGCCTTGTTATGGGTTTGTGAAAAACTCCATGTTAGCCTATGGAGAGGAGCGGGGCTGCTTTGAAGAGGAGCGCTGCTCGCCGCTTCTTCCCTTATCTTTCCCTTTCCTAACCAGGGCGCAGGGCACAGGGTGTTTCGAGGCACCAGGGAGCAAGGACGGGGGGGGTACTTTGGCTGTGAGAACCTAGGACTTCTGAGTTGTCTGTTACAAGGTTGAGAGCTGAGCAAGAGAGAGGAGAACAAGCTAGGAACCAGGTCTATTTAGTTGCTTGTGAAGGGAGTGCAGCCTACTGGATTGGAGTGGGGTGGAGAGATTGGAACCCAGGAATCCAGAGCTCTCTGTTACAGAGCTGGGACAAAGTAGTTCAGATGGGGAGAAGGGGCGGGAGCCAGAACTCCCAAGCTTTCTCTTTCGTAAAGAGGAAACCGAGGGAGAGGGGGTGGGGGCCCATCTCACACCCTGCTGTCCCCAGCTTCAGTGTTACCCCAAACCAGCACAGGAAGAGGATTGGGGCTAAGTCATAAGTGAGCACAATATGTGAAACTGTACATTGTCTTTACTGCTAACATGGCACGGAAGTTAAGGCAGGAGCCTTAACTTGCGATTTCCATGCTTTTTAGTGCATTATTTAATTCGCAGGAGCCTTAACTCTTCTTGAAAACCATAAGTTTTTTAACTATGGAATGTGATTCTTGTGCCAGGTATATAACACCATGGTGACAAGTGTGCAGTGATCACAAAGATTATATCAGAACCTTTCACAGATAAAGTTTTTTCCATGCCATGGAAAGAAATTATTTCATCCTCAAGCTTCAGGATAAGAATACACCAGGAGACCTTTCACCCTATGAAACCTGCTCTAGCTTCTCTACCACCATAACACATAGTGAACTCTTGTGGAAGCTGTTTAATACCACCTACAGGTAGTGTGGAATGTCTCAAAAGCAACTCTGGTGAGCCAGAAGGAAGATGTTTAAGTTAAATAAAGGCTTGACGTTGCCGATACTTTTTTTCCTTTTGTTACTATTGCCTGCATAATATCTTAAAAAGCAAGTGACAGGCTTCACAAGCGAATTGATAGAAGCTATCTGGTATGTTTGTCGCTCATTTCAGAAGCGTGAACTACCAGTATGTAAGCACCATGGCTAACAGCCAAGCTGTTACAAAGGAACTCTTTGTACAATCCTAAACCCCCACACATGCAGGCTTGTGTGTCTATGTGCATACACAGTTTGTATGTGCGCCATAATTCCTATAGTGGAGCTGAACGCAGCGTGTGCACAAGTTGTGGACATAGGAACACAGCACTTTCGTTACCTGTGCACAGCACAGAACCTGGTCAGACTCATGTCTCTTTTTTTAAAAGCAGCCAGTAGTTTAATGCATCTTAACGTCTTCCACAGCGATAGTTTCCTTTGAGGGAATTTGTTCTACATTAGCTGAAGCTTATTTCAACTTATTTCATAGACCTTCCATGATTTCTGTATACCTTTACCACTCTTTGTAACCAACTTCATTCACTAGCTACCATTGTAGCTAATATCTTTTTGAGAAACAAGTTGTCTTTTGCCATGCTAAAAGTCATGGGAGTGATACTAAGTGGAGCTTTGTGTAGTGGAACTGTCTGAATTAATTACATAAAGCTTTACTGTATGAACATTTTTGAAGTCATTGCTTATGTAACTTTAGGGGGGCAAGTGCTTAGAGAAGAAAAACAAGTGCTGTAAGGTACTTTTTGTATAGCTTATGCCCCTCCCCAAATAAAACAAGGCAAGAAGGGAAAGAGGGAATGCAAGGCTGTAAAGGAACAAACCCATGTAAATGGCTATTTGGTAGCACCAGCACTTTACTTTTAGAGGTAATTTCCATTATGCTGCTCTAAACCAAAAATCTAGGATCTGTAGTATCAAGACATCTAATACAGTTTGCACATTTTATAATTTCAGTATAACTACAAAAATGTAAAGGCTGTTTAACCTCTACTTGTATGGAATACCTAAATATAGTTTTAGTTTTTAAAAAGCCACAATGCATTGTACATTCACATCTTAGGAACAAGCTCTAGGCTCATCGGGTCTTCTTAATTATACCAACATATGCAATCAATTTAAGTTCTATATGATTTTTTTCACAATGCCTCAAGTGGCATCAAGCTGTATTAAAGTTTTTTTTTAAAAAAGAAAATACTAATTTATAAGCACACACAACAGGTGAGACCAGCTTTTCTAAAGGGAAGAAGACAACCGTCTCTCTAAGTATTAGAACAGAAAATGGTGCACTGCACGTAACAGTTAAGTTTTCTACTTTTGTTGATTATGTTCTCAGGGAATTAAAACACACACTGTGAAAGTGGGGGGGACAAACAATAAAAGTAAGTTACAGAAAAATGTGTCTCTATCCCAAAGGGCTGATGCGTATCTGAAAGAATTAGTGCAGAGATGGATTTTGGGGGGGGGGGGGGGGGGGGGGGGGGG
>QEPC01013045.1:2604969-2671939 GCA_003113815.1 Sphenodon punctatus
TAGAGATGGTATTGGAATCCATGGGAGGCAATAATTTTGCCAAGGGACAGGGTGTAGATAGAGAAGAGGAGAGGGCCAAGGACAGAACCTTGGGGGACCCCAACCGAAAGGGGAAGGGAGGGGGAGGTTGACTCAGGGAGGGAGACATTAAAGGAGTGGTCAGATAGGTAGGAGGAGAACCAGTCATGGACAGTGTCGCGGAAGCCCAATGAGTAAAGCGAGTCCAAGAGGAGAGAGTGGTCGACAGTGTAAGAGGCAGCAGAGAGGTCAAGGAGGACAAGAATGGAGTAGTGGCGCTTAGATTTAGCGACAAGCAGATCATTGGTGATCTTGGCCAGGGCAGTTTCAGTAGAGTGGAGGGGGCGGAAGCATGAATGTATGTATATGAATGAATATTCTATATGATGCATGTATGAATGTATATTCTATATGATGCATTGAAACAACCATAGCATTAATACTTAGAGCATATGTTATACCTTATAGATGTTAAGATATTTGAACTTGTAATAAGAACTGTTCCTTGAACAGACATGTCTTTCTAAACCATGTATTTTTAACTGACACTGTCTCTTTTGTACTGTGTCTTTATTTGAACTTAAGTAAACTATTGCTTTATTTTCATAATATTCTTAAGTCTCATAGCTTCATTTATAAATAAACGGTCTTTACAATACTTTGCTGAACGGGCTGGCTTATTAGCAAAGTCTAAACGAGGTTTCCACATATTGTAAAAGAGCGTCCTATATCCAGACCAGATCATGTCAGGCCTGGACCACTAAGCGCAAATTCCTTTTGAGGAAACTGAGGCACAACACGACGGGGGGAGGTGAAAGCAGCAGCTCATTTTAGATCTAAAGGAACAGTATCCTCTGATCAATTCCACTTACAAGCAAATTAACTTATTTGCAAGCTTGACCCAGGATAGAAGGGAGATTTACACCTGGGGGGGGCACGGGGGGAGGAGCCACAGCCATATGAGTCCTAACAGGCCGAGGGAATTATGGGCCTGCTGTGTGTGTGTGTGTGTGTGTGTGTGTGTACGATCTTGGAGTACGCAGACGTGTTTAGTGCCAGTCCCCCTCATACCCGCCCAGCTCAGGTGGTGAGGTGGCATAACATGGAAGGGCCCCGGCCCCATTTTGCTGCAGTTAAGTGCCAGGTCTATCAAGAATTAGTCCATTAGAGTCTGGTACTTGTTCCTGGCCCAGACGACTGACCTGCTGTGTATCATGGAGACCTGGCTGGACACTGAGTCAGGGCTTATTCTAGCTGACCTTGTTCCAGCTGGGTACTCTGTGCAGCATCGTCTGCCAGAGAGATGCAAGTGGCAGTGTAGCCATTATTTTTAAGACTAGTTGGTCCATTAGGAAATTTCGCCATTCCAGATCGAACTGGCATTGGATCTTTCATCTCGTGGTTGATTTGGCCTACAACAGACTAGAGCTGTTGCTTGCATGCCATGCACCTTCCTGTACAGCAGTATCTCTACTTGCTCTAGCCAATCTGGTGTCAGAGGTGGTCTTGCAGTCCCCAAGTCTGGTGGTCTTAGGGGACTTCAAGATCTGGAAGAACAGTACCAACTGTGTCCCAGAGGTCATAATTGTAACAGGCCATAAGCACCGTTTAGTTTCCCACTCTAATACCCTTAGTGGCAGAGAAGTAGAACTTCTTTCCAAAGGAGTTGAACTTCTTCCCTTCCTTATATGAAAGGAAATTTCCCCAACTTCAGTTTCTCCAGAGAGTTACCATTAACCAATTTGGTTCCAGGTGGCAAATTAGGTAATCATGGTTCATATTTGGCACCATGTACATACACAATGATTTCAGTACCAAAGGTTGTACCTAAACCAAGTCTCCCCATATCTCCTACAGCCTACCATTAAGTGCGTCTCAGAGTGGAATTGTGAGCCTCTCTCTAGCACCCACAGACCAGACATCTAACAGCTGGTACGGTTCCTTTCTGTCCCAAGGGCACTTCTTGAGTAGAAGCCATATGAGCCAGGACATCCTGAAAGGACTAAACTAAATGGGAAACTAAGTGGTGCTTATGGCCTGTAATAATTATAACCTCTGAAGTCATCAGGTGGGGAAAATAGGGGATGGACCCACTCCCAGTTCTAAAGCCTTGTTGGTGCCAGTGACATGGTCCAGCTCTCTCGATGCTGGGTACATATCATCCTCATCATGTGAACATATACAGAACGTAATGGCTAAAGGTTACTAACCAAGTGCAGAAAACAACAAACAAAAGTAACCAAAAGCGACAAAAGACCAGCAATTATACAATATATGTATTCATAACAGACAAAAAGCAGGATCTATAATATACAATAGTAGATAATGTAGAACAAAGCAAAAAACTAATCATAAGGCATGGTTCTAGAAACTGTAGATATAATCCGCATAGGAGACAACAAAGATAAATAACAGTCCAAGAACAGTAAAAGCTATAAACATTCCTCTCTTCAGTCCTTCTCAACGTTCCGCAGATGCTCCTTCAGGAAGCGAAGGATGAAAGGGAAGAGTATCCCACTACACAGAAAATCACTCAGTGAAAAAACTGCGAACAATAACATAATATTTTAACAACATACCAAAAAGCCAAAATTACTAAAATTAATAATAAATAAAAACGGTTACTCAAAAGTAATATAAAGCTAGGCATACATGCATGCGTCAAAGTCTGAACCAAAAAAATATATAAATACAACCCAATTGAGAGCAACCAAATCCTAATCCCAATTTATAAAAAGGATTCTGTAAACGTCTAACCCCTCTTTATACAACCCCAAACCCTAAAAGGTTTACTAAACAACTCCCCAAACAGAAATGAATAAACATACCCTGCTGATATATAGAAACTCTCTCCCTTCTTGGCAGTCTTAACAGTCTCCTTTAGGAATGGAGGTCACCCATAGTCTAACCATAACATACTTAAAAGGAAGGAAAGATAATACCGAAAGTCAACCCACCCATAAGGTTGACCCCTATATACAAACAATAAGCTATAAACTCAACCGAGTTTATATAATGAGCGAACGTGATGAGCATTTATATAATGAGAGTTTATAGAATAACATTATAGTAACGATAATGAGCGTTTATATAATAACGTTGAGAAGATGACCAGGTCTGTTGTACAATCAGCACCTTATACTAAATCCACTGGCAAGAATCTTTATTTGCATTATGACAGTCACCATCCTAAACATTTAATTAACAGCATCCCTAAGGGACAATTCAGGCGATTGAAAAGGAATACTACCACCCAATCAGGATTTTTGCAGGAAGCTTTGGAACTTAAAAGAAAGTTTGAAGCTAGGAATTATCCAAATGAGATATTAGAGAAGAATTTGAAAGAGATTAGGTCCTTACCAAGGGAGAGTATTTTGCAGGATAAGGTCCAGCAAACTGCATTGGATAGAATGACTTCTGTGACTACTTTTAGTAACTACAGTTATACGATTAGGAATATAGTTAAGAAATATTGGAATATTGTAAACCATATAGATGGGTGTGAAACATTTCCACTTTTTCATACAAAAGGGCGAGGAATTTGGGAGATTTTTTGGTTAGAGCAAGCATGTTTCCATCTGCCCCTAGACAGGTTACGTTGGGAATGCAACGTTTGTGTGGCAATTTCCAGTGTGGCAACTATTCCTTCTGTCTTAAAACAAAGGATTTTAAGGATAGCAAAGGCAAAACCTACTTCATAAGAGACTTTATAAATTGTAGTACTTCTTGGGTGATCTATGCCATACAGTGCCCTTGTCCAAAACTTTACATAGGTAAAACAACAAGAAGCCTCAAGGTTAGAATTACAGAACACAGGAGTAAATTAAAAAATAAAACTCAAATGCCCCTTTGTTAGACCACTTTTGTCAGTATCACAACTTTTCTGTAACCTTCTCTTTTTGGGGAATATAAAAGTTATCTCCTTCCTCAGACCCTAAATTGTTAGCAAGAAAGGAGAGTTTTTGGATTACCATTTTGGACACTATTCAGCCCAGGGGTTTGAATGTCCTTATTGATAGTATTATCTAGTTATGGGATGCTGTTTTTGTCACCCTCTGTCGCATTAGGGGTTTTTATTTAGTTTATGGGTGGGTTGACTTTCGGTATTATCTTTCCTTCCTTTTAAGTATGTTATGGTTATACTATAATAGGTGACCCCCATTCCCAAAGGAGACTGTTAAGACTGCCAAGAAGGGAGAGAGTTTCTATATATCAGCAGGGTATGTTTATTCATTTCTGTTTGGGGAGTTGTTTAGTAAACCTTTTAGGGTTTGGGGTTGTATAAAGAGGGGTTAGACATTTACAGAATCCTTTTTATAAATTGGGATTAGGATTTGGTTGCTCTCAATTGGGTTGTATTTATATATTTTTTTGGTTCAGACTTTGACACATACATGTATGCCTAGCTTTATATTACTTTTGAGTAACCGTTTTTATTTATTATTAATTTTAGTAATTTTGGATTTTTGGTATGTTATGAAAATATTGTTATAATATTTGCAGTTTTTTCACTGAGTGATTTTCTGTGTAGTGGGATACTCTTCCCTTTCATCCTTCACTTCCTGAAGAAGCATCTGCGAAACGTTGAGCAGAAGGACTGAAGAGAGGAATGTTTATAGCCTTTACTGTTCTTGGACTGTAGATATAATCCACATAGGAGACGACAAAGATAAACAGTTTCTAGACCCATGTCTTGTGATTCGATTTTTGCTTTGTTCTACATTATCTACTATTGTATATTATAGATCCTGTTTTTTGTCTATTATAAATACATATATTGTATAATTGCTGGTCTTTTGTCGCTTTTGATGACTTTTGTTTGTTGTTTTCTGCACTTGGTTAGTAAACTTTAGCCATCACGTTCTGTATACTTGCTTTATTTGGCTGTTTACCTATGGAGGTGCTGAGTTATAGTGAAAAGCAGATAGCTGCAATAATTGGGAAGGATTCTTTCCTCTTATGAAATAAGGTAGTCGAAGGGGATGTTTCGACAAATGTGCTGTATAGGCTTATTACTAAGCAGTTAAGAATGAAACTTCATGCAGTTACATTATGGGATTATATAAGGGTGAAAAGGATACCTCGTGGGTTAAGGGTTGACAAGAGACCAGCATTGTTTACATCTGATGAAAATGTTTGTAATAAATGGATTCAAATTTGTAATAAGTGTTCTTGGACCTTATGGTCCTTATAATAGAAACAAGTTACAATGATCTTAAGATTGAAAAGGAAATAGAGCTTGAGAAGAATACCTTAAAGTAGAAAATGGATTTTGAAAAATTTGATAAGTGTATTAAGGAACTTGAAGTTAAGGCAACGGATCTGGAAACAGATAAAAAAAAGATAAAGCATTAAAATTTGAGAGAGACAAGGGAGACTATGATAGGAATCGAGTTCATAGATCGGTGATGCATCCAGCTAGAACTGGCTATAAGAAAGGTTTTTCTGTCAGCAGTACAGAATCTTATACGTCATCGGACAATCAGGATTCTACAGAGAATGTTCCCCCCTCTTTTTTAGGGCCGAAATATCAGCTAAGGAAAAGGAGACAGGAGGTTTACAGCAGAAACAAACAGAACCAACCGAGATTTTGGAGAGGCAACCAGAGATGATCGGAAATGTTCAAAATCGCTCTTGTAGATCATTTTCCCCTATTGTGTGCGCACTTTTGAATAAGGGACTCTCCTTTGTTCCCACAAATAGATATACGTTTTTTCAAATGAGACTAGAATTAAATGAGCTGCTTAGAAAATTAGATTAAAGAGCTTTTTTGAGACTATTCCACCCTCATCCCTGTCAGACTTGGTTTCTTTTCGTATAAAATCAGATTTTTTTCCTAAGATGAATTTTGATAAGGCTATTCCTATTCTTGAACAGAAGGTACTTAGTGAAATATCTCACCTAGATCAGTTTACAATCTCTCTAAACCAGAATGGTTAGCCTTGCAGGCTTTGAAGGGCGACAACTCTATAGTTATTAAGAAGGCTGACAAGGGTGGAGGTATAGTGGTTATGGACTACGTTAAGGGTTGTTTATTCTTGCTTAATATTTCCACCGATTATAAACGATTGGCATCTGATCCTATTAAAAATATTCTTACGAAGGTGGTTAAGCTTTTGCAGGAAGGTCTTGCTTTAGGGTATATTTCAGAAAAAGAAAAAAAGTTTGTGTGTAACACCTTCCTGAGTATTCCTGCTTTTTATGGCTTACCTAAGATCCATATAGAACTGGAGCCATTGGTATTCAGACCTAGTGTGTCCGGTATCAAGTCTATTTTTGAACCTTTGTCTAAATTTATAGCCTTTTTTTTAGTCCATTTGTTCCTCGGGTACTGTCCTACGTAAGAGATTCTACGCATTTCATCAACGTTTTAAATGAACTGGATCTCAGTAGTATTAGCCCCATTCTAGTAACCATTGATGTAAAGGCACTCTATACGAGTATACCCCATAGAGAGGCAATAAGTACTGTCAGTAAGTATTTAGATCTAAGGGAGATTAAATCTCCTCCCACTGAATTCCTGTTGTCTCTCTGCAAAATTGTTCTCACTGAGAACTATTAGTTCAGCAGAGAATTTTATTTACAAATCAAGGGTGTTAGTATGGGCAGTAACTTGTCAGCGGAGTTGGCTATATTATATATGCAGGAATGGGAGAGCAGGTTTATTTATGACCAGAAGCACAACCCCTTTTTCCAGTATATTTATATTTGGAGAAGGTATATAGATGACATTTTTGTCATTTGGAATGGAGGCGAAAGTTTACTTTTGGATTTTTTTTTGCATGGTTATCTCTCATCTTCTCAACGTCATTAAAAGAGGAAAGATGGTCCCACTTTGTCTCTCTCTTTGGTGCAGAGGCTGACGGCACCAACACAGCAGTCACAGTGCCAGTGGAAGACTGTCTAAGTACTCAGGGCCGAAATGCGCATGGCCAACCCGGACAGCCTGTGCCAGCAGTGGAAAAGAAGCTACAGGCACCTGAAGCCAGCAGTGCCGAAACTGAAGCCCGTGTCACAGTAGGTGGTTGGGCCTGCATAGCTAAATCAGTCCGGTGTTCAGCGAGGTGCCTAGCACGATCGCTTTTCATTCTAGTTTTGGAAGAGCAGCAAACCAAGCACAATGAGATATTGTGTTGGGGATCAAAACAAAGAGGCAACTGACATGTGCATCAGACTCTGGCAACTTAGTCGTGCAGCCCACAGAGTCTTTAAACCCCTTTGGGACCATACATTGAGATAATGGAGGATGGGAAAGCCCGTTCCTTAAAAATAAATGAGGGGGGAAAGGTTGAATTATGGTTTCTACTATCCTTATAGTTTTTTAAACTTGCTTTAAAAGCTGAAGGTATTGCCCCATCTCTGCTAGAGCGGACAAAGAACTGGGTAAGCAGCGAGTGATTTATATAGGCTTCTGTGACATCTCTCCACCCCACCCCCACCCCCCAAAAAGCTGCTTGAAAGATCTTCTTTGGTCTTGGCGCCAAAGGGCACCAAATAGATCTGTGTATATGTGAAGAGGCACCAGAAGAAGAAAAATTATTAGCAAATATCCTTAGCCTCTTTTTTTTGTTTCAAAAAGCACAACACATTTGACTGAAGAGCATGCAGTCATCCTTTGCCTACTTCTCATACAGCCCTCTTTGGAAATAGTCCTTTCCAATCAGCTAGGTTGAATAGACTCAGACACTCTTAACAAACAACATAGCACTAACTTTTTTTTCCAAAAGCTTTCCCTCTAAATATACCCTCTAACTCTGGAGACATGCATTAAATCGTGGCAACCTCACATAACTCAGGTGGCTCCAGGCACACCACCTCAACGCTCCCAGCTAAGGGTCACCTGTCAGTGGTGGTTAATAGTTCAGGGCTGTTTGGTGGTGCCCCACAGCCCCTGGCTGGACTGCTGCTGCCGTCGCTACTGGATTGGGGGGGGAATCCCAATTTTGGGGTGGGGTGAGACCAACTTTTCGGGGGAGAGGGGCTTGGCTCGACGCTGACACACTATCACTCACCCAATCTGTGCTGTGGGCCACTGCCTGCCTCTGAGTCCTGCTGCCTCGTCGGCGCCACGAGGGCAACGCTGGGGATAGAATCCCCTGCCAGTCTGTACCATGCATCGCTGCTATGTGCTGCAGTGCGCATGCACAGAAGCACGCACCTCCTGAACAGGCTTCCCCAAACTGGGTTTGCTGGGGGAGCCGGACGGCGGCAGGCCAGGCAGCCACAGGGAGGAGCTCCCAGGCAACAACGAGTCCAACACACGTGGTGGGGAGGGGAGGGAGCAGACTGCACAGTGGAGCAGCAAGCAAGGCGGAGGCAGCAGAGCAGCGGTGGAGCAACAAGGAGGACCAGAGATGACGCTCATACAATCAGAACCCACGAAGAGTGCAGGTATGCATCCGGGCCATATCGGCCCAGCCCACATGGGGAGGACGACGCCTGAGAGAAATCTTTGCAAGCCAAGTGAGCATGTGCGAGAGGGCGATGGTCTTAGCGCCCTGTTTCTTCCCCTCTCGCACTTGTATTTTTGGGTTGGGCAGGGAGGAAGCGCTTGAGGATTCATTAGGAATCCTCTCGTAAAGAAATTAATAAATCATTTTGGGGCGATATAGCCATCGCCTTGGCCAATCTCTGGCCAGAAAAAAATGTGAGGAGTCTGGGTGCGACTGCGTCTTGACTGCGACTGGAATCTGCATCTGTGCATATGAGTGACTGGAGTGGGGAGGACTTGGAGGGACTGGGAGACACTCAGACAGACAGGCCTCAGCAAAGGAAGCAATTTAGTAGCCAACAAACAGCTGGGTGTGGCTGCGGCCTGCGCTGGAGGCTAAGCAATTTGAATTACAATGCAAAACCAGTAGCCCAGCCCAGGCAGCTAACAACCTAACCTCGCCTGCCCCCACCCCAGCCCCCACCACCAGGCTGCTGCACCTCCAGTCCTACCTCCAGGGCACATGCTATGCAGGCTGCAAGTTTTCCTTCTAAGGTAAGGTGATGGTCTTACTACAGTGCTTTGTGGTCTGGGGTGCAGCTAAAAGTTTAAACTCAACTACGGAGATTTTGAGTGCTTTGCTTTTCCATCCTGGATTCTGCAGCTGAAGGCCCTGAACTTACAGTGTGGATGGGTGCCTGCTACCTTCAATCAAGCACTGGATGTCTCATGTCTGGGATTTTATTGGGGAGGTCCTTTGTGATTCAGTACGAAGGCACTGCAGCTATTGGCTCTTGACTCCAGGGTTCATCGGGGTGCTTGTGACTGAGGTGGGGAAGCTAGCCACCTGCTTCACTGCCCCTGCCCTGATGGGTGAGCATTCTCACCCATCCTCTGCTGTCCCCCCCAACACACACACGCAGCAACGGGTGGGTGAGAATACTTCAGGGCAGGGGGCAGTGAAGCAGATGGCTAGTTTCCCCACCTCACAGTCACAAGCACCCTGATGAACTCCGGAATCAAGAGCCAATAGCTGCAGTGCCTTCAAGGAGTTGGTCCTTACTCTGCCTGTGTTTGGGGTTTATGAATGATTTATTTTAAGCTTGATGTGAATGAAATCTGCGGGGTTTTCCAGTCCTAAATCGGATATAAAAACGGTGGTTTATGCGTTTTAATCGGTGGTTTTAATGGGACCAATCATGCATGGGTTAGAATGCATGTCAACCCTCCTCAGCATCATGTACAACTGGACTGACGTGCTTTACACGGGTGCCTGTGTTTGCGGCCTTTTTTTAAGCTTGATGTGAATGAAGTCTGTGGGGTTTTTAGGTTTGAATCCCACGGTTTAATGGGAGAAATTCTAACTCTCCCTGGTTTGCATTTCAGTCCTGAATCGGATGTACAAATAACCCTGGTTTTGGGCTTTAATCACAGCCCAGTTGTGGTTTGGTGCTACTAGGTCTCCCTGAATGTTGATTTCAATCTTCCTCACTTGGCATGTACTGTGACTGGACTGGGGTGTTTTACTGTCTGTATTTTGGGTTGTTTTTTTAAGATTATGCAGCATGAAGTTTGCTGTTTGGGGCTTGAATCCCACTCACGGTTAATGGGAGGAAGTCTCCCTGGTTTGCATTTTAATCCTTACCCTGATGTAAAAAGATCTTGTTTTGGGGGGGTTAAATGTGGCTTAGTGGAACTAATCTTGCATGGCTTGCATTTCAGTCGTTCTCACTTAGCATGCACTGGGGGTATCTTGCTGCCTGCGTGTTTTGTTTTTCCAAAGCTGATGTAAAAATTTTAAAAATATCTGGTCTTATTTATTTTTATTTATCTATTCCTTACATTTGATCCCCACTCCCATCGCCACGGTGACCCAGAGCAGCTAACAACCAATAAAATACATAAAACCACATCAATATTAAAAAACTATAAATCTGTAAAATCCAATTTTCTAAAAAGGTCTGCAATAAGATTACCCAACTCCCATCCCCGCAGTCCTCCAGTCTTGGTTTTGCACTGGGGTGCCTTACTGACTTTAAGGAGTGGCTTTTTTATTTTATTTTTCCAAGCTTGCTGTAAAAGAAAGCTGTGGTTAGCTATTTTTATACTGCCTTCCTTGAGTCCCCATTGGTTTTATTGCTTAGTTCATTAATGCTTTGATGTGGCCCCTTGGAATTCTCTGCATTGTACCCTTTCTGTGCTTGTGATTTTAATATTTATTTTACATGACAAAAGGAGTAAGGACAAGTGCCATGTGAAGGAACTGGGACCTGATTGTCCTGATCTACATATCGAGCAAGCTGCACATGAGAAAGGCAAAGACTATACATGGAGGTTTAGCAGAGGATGGTATCAGCTAAAGGACTGGCTATGTGGCTGTGCTACCAGAAATGCGTTCTTCAGCTTTCCCTGTTTATTGTTTGGGAGTGAAAAGCCACAGACACAGAAATGAGTGACAGACATGAAGCATCTCAGTGAAAAAGCCAAGAAGCACAAAGAATGCAAGACTCACATTGGGAGCTGCCTAAAGTTGGCATTGTTGGGCACCACGAACATCGCAGAATAGGTGAAGGCTACCGTCTATAAGAAAGCATAACTAGGAAGTTGAACACAATAGGTACATACTTAGAAAAATAACTGCTTGTATAAGGTTTTGTGGTGCTTTTGAGTTAACACTTTGAGGGCATGATGAAACAGAGGAATCTTGGAATCCAGGGGTGTTTTGGGACTTGGTGAACCTGGTGGCTACCATTGATTCTGCGATGCATAAACATTTGCAGAGTGAGACCATCTTCAGGAACCTTTCAAAAACCATTCAGAATGAGCCGCTTGACTGGATGTTTACAGTGGCTAGGGATATTATCCAGCAGTTAAAAAGCACCCAATCTGTGGTCATCCAGGCTCATGACAACACAGATATGTCTACACACGCACACGCACACACACACACACACACACACACACACACACACACACACACACACACACACACACACACAGTGTATTGATTCACCGGCACATTGATGGCAATAGCTCAACTGTTGAACACTTCTATAGATTCACACAGCTGCCAGATTCTCGTGCCGAAACAGTTGCTGCAGCTTTACTTCAGCAACTAGATAGTGTTTTTACAGAGGACATGGACAAGCAGACACTCATTGCACAAAGTTATGATGGTGCGAGCATGATGGTCGGTCAGCATCGGTGAGTCCAAAAGAAGATCTGGGATAAATACCCAAATGCCCATTATGTTCATTGTTATGCCCATCAGTTAAACTTGGTCATGCAGCAAGCGGTGTCCCAAATAAAGGCACTG
This sequence comes from Sphenodon punctatus, assembly GCA_003113815.1. Taxonomy (NCBI): domain Eukaryota; kingdom Metazoa; phylum Chordata; class Lepidosauria; order Sphenodontia; family Sphenodontidae; genus Sphenodon; species Sphenodon punctatus. Next base: position 2,616,735 of record QEPC01013045.1, read on the forward strand.
AAGGTATTTTTCGTAGATCTATTTGGCTTCCCATCTTCACACGTTCTTGAAAAAGGACTGAGGTTCTGGACACAGTGGTAAAAAACAGGCCCCCGAGAGCAGTTGCAATGCGATGGAACTTCAACATCCGGATGGTGAATGTGGTCTTTTGAGCGTCAAGAGGCAATCATTGAATGTTTCCATAAAATAAGATCTTGGAATTACGATACCAGTGCTGTTCGTCAGGCCAGGGAATTTATTCAGATGCTGGAAGATGGGGAGTTCCTGTATTTCTTTTTCTGTTCCACAGAATAATGCCTCATGTGGATATCCTCGTTAGTGAACTCCAGCAAAGAGGCACTGACTGTAGCAATTTGGAGATCTACATCAGGTTTTATTAGGAGCATCAATAGAGTCAGAGACTGCATTAAAGACCTATGCTCTGAGTTACCAGAACAACTCAGTTCTCCAGAGGCAGAATCATTGACGCCTTGGATCACGTTGCAGTTCAAGTATGCAACATCATAATTTCACATTCCAGAGAACATTTTGCATTCACTAACACCTGGTGAGTGAAGCCTTATTACAGGGGACTTTGTTTGAAGCACATCAGCAGATCTTTCCAGAGCAAGCATTAACTGAGGCAGTGGAAGACTACCCAGTGCTTCAGAAAGTAAGACTGATGACAGAGCTTTCCATCTTGTATAAGAGGGAAGAATTCAGAAAAATAAAGGATGCTTCCACATTACTGCACATGCATCTGGACAAGCATCTGCAAATTTGCTTTGCAGAAACAGTGAAATTGCTGCCAATTGTTGTGACCACTCCAATGACTACAGTAGAATCTGAGCGATCATTCTCTACTCCAGAAAATAAAACCTTTCCTCAGAAACACAATGTCAAAGGGAAGACTAAATGCATTAGCAATATTGTCCACAGAGAAGCAGATGGTTAAAATAATTCCAGACTTTAATCATAGGACAATTCAACTATTTGCTGCACAAAAAGAGTGTAGGGCACACTTTCATTACAAGCGTTAACCCTTGGTAAGCCCTTTCTAGCCTTGAGTCCCGAGGTCTGCTGGTTCAAGTTTGTTTTTATATTTTATATTTGTTGTTCGCTGCCCTGGGTTGCCCTATGGGCAGGAGGGGCGGGATAAAAAAAAAATTGTATATAAATAAATATAAATAAGTTGTTCATATATCTCTTCCTGCCCTTTTAACTGTTTTAGTTGGGTTTAAAATTGATTGGTTTTTATTTTACTGCACTTTAATGTTTCTCTGAAGTGTTCTGTGTGTTACTGGAAGGGAGGGGGGGTCTATAAATAAAAAGGTCTTTTCTGTTATTCAGAGTGTGATCTATTTCTTTAATCCATTTTAACAACAATTGAAATGGGTTGGGGTATCTTTTCCCTCGCAGGGATCAATTGCAGCATTTATAGTAGATGATCATGTACTTGTGCAATTTTAGTATTGGCCCCGCTCACCGCTAGCCCCACCCACTGCCCCACCAGCCTCGGAAGCCACCAGCCACCACTGTTGGCTGTAGTTAATGCACACTTAAATACGACAGGGTTAAGATTCCATTAATATAAATACTTTCAGAATTGCAACACAAAATGTCTTTATCATTGCATATCAGAGTATATGAGGCTGAAGCAAGAGAGAAGTTACTTGCTGTGGCTCACAGCTCAGGTTTTCACATTCTTGCTCAGTTTCGACTCAAGTGGGCATGTATGAATCTTAGAACCTCTTATATACAAGAAAATGAATCTTTCCAGCAACCACCACCAATAGCAACCAGCCCTAGTTAGTGTGCCACAGGAACCATTGTCACATGATTCTGATCTTCGTGAACAGGAGAGCTATACACCAATAATGTAACATGAAGCAACCAAGGACTTAAAATGTTTAGCAAAAAAAATAATATTTTTTGTGCATCATTTATCTCATCCTTCCCTAAAAAGGCTGAAGGTGACTCAGAAAAAAATTCTGAGACAGAACGTGGTATGTTACGGCATGTTTTCATCCACTGAACATGATTATTGTGAAGCTTATGCCATGTATGAAGCTCTTAATCTGCAACCAATAGCCCAACATAGAAAGTCTCCAAAAGATCAAGGATAATCCTGTAAATTAAATTTATTTAACTAAAAGGGTAAATTATCCAGATAGATTGATTTCTAGTTAATTGGCTGTGTGGTTTTTTGTTGGTCTGCTGTTTAGCAAGGCGAAGAGCTAGTAATCAGATTGCAAGCCTACCACAAGGGAAACGTAACTTAAGTTATTTCTTATCTACTGCCTGCTGTGGTGGTAAAGGAATCGAATGCCTTAATATTAGAGCTGAAACTACTCTTGGTCTCTCGTGTTTCTCAATGACAATCCACCGCCTCTTCCCTTAGGCTCCCCCCTCCCATCTGGAAACAGGAAGGAGTACTTTAGTTCATTTACTAATGTTTACCCATGTGATTACCTTGCCTAGAGCTAAAAATAGATGGGGGAGCTGAAGCAAGGAGGCAGGCTCAGCACAGCTTTTCAGCATTCTTTTGACTGCCAACTCTGCTAGCCAATAGAAAAATCAACATCTGTCCTTTCTGTCCTGTAGTCCTTCCTCCAATCTGTAAGATACTTTTAAATGTGAGGGGAGAGCTGAAGAGAAACGTTGGCTCAGCACAGCTTTTCAGCATTCTCTTGGTTGCTGACTCCTGCTAGCCAATAGAATGCTGAACTATTAAGCTGAGTCTGCCCCCTCCCATTCCTGAAAATTTACCATTGGGAAGCTTTCCCCACAGTGACAACTTCCATCCACAGACGAAGTAAGAAAGCTGGCCAGGGAACACTGACTTCCTCCTCTTTCCCCCCTTAAATTTCTCTGGGCTGTAAAACCAGCCTGGGCACGAGAGAAAGGGTAGGGAGGAATCTCACAACCTGAATCAGGATCAAGGTGTCTGCAAGGTATCAACTCTGACTCTCATAATATTTTTGCAGGAATAAAATCTCTTCGTTTCAACCATACTTCATGTGGTTCTTTGCTAAAATTGAAGGAATCATGCTGTGTATTGATGCTTCTTCCTCCTCCCTTGCATTTTGTGCCTTTTATCTCCCTGTGTGTCTTGATCTTGACTCTCTGTTTCCTTCCCCCCTTGTGCTGATTCCCCTCTACTGAGTCCCTTTATCCTTGGCTTCCCTTCCGGATTCCCTGTATTCTGGGTATATTATCCAGAGGCTGGGGCCCTTGGGCGTGAGTGGGACCAGCTGGGAGAGGAAGGGCTAGGAGCAGGAGCTACTGCAGGGGAAACAATGGCTGGAGTCCTCCCACCTATTCATTGGCTCTTTTCCATCAACCCAGGTATATTATCCAGAGGCTGGGACCCTTGGGCATCAGCCGAAGGGGGACACCTAAGGTGTCGTCCGTTGTCGGGGCCATTCGCGGGGCTGCGGTGGCGGAGATCCCTCTTGATGGAAGGACTGTGAGCTTGTGCAGATCGTTACCCCGCTGACCCTCAAACTACAATACAGGGGCAGCTCCACAAAAGCACTGCCTAGCCTCCAGATTCTCCTAAGAATTAACTCCACCATGGATCAGGGATCTCCATAGGAAAGCTTAATTTTCACAACAAAAAGTCACACTAGACAATTGGGAGCCCCTCTCGTCTCGCCCTTCTGACCCTGCCTATTGTTTGCTCCTGGGGGGGGGTGGGGGGAGTCGGTGGGAGCCTGTCCCCGATCCCTGGAGGGACCCCTGTTAGGGCAGCGCGCCGGGCGCAGGACTGTGACTTTGTATTGGATTTGTTGGTGGGTAGCTTAGTGTGGTGTTTTGGTGTGGGACTGGTATCTGTTCCTCAAGCTATCTTACCTCTCCTTGAGGTTGAAATGCCCAAAATGGGCAAGAAGTCAGGGGTGACGACTAGGGCTCGCGTTAAGCAACTCCAGCTTACCGATTGTTTTGATACGGCAACAGTACCTTTTGGGCTTGGGGGGGGGGGGCATTCGCAAATTTCCTCATGCCCCCAGCCGAAGGGCTCTGATGCAGGACGTGATCCCTTGGTTGTTTCTAGGGGTACTTTCCCCCCTCTCTTATCGCAAGGTTTAGTGACCCCGGAGGTAGGAACCTCTTGTGGTGGGTCTGAGTCGCTTATTCCACCCACCTCGGTACCCCTGAACTCTTCCTTGCTGACGTGTGCCCTGGCTTTCAAACAACAAGGAGAAAGATGGTTAGCCATGGCTGCTAAATCAGGGGGATACTCTCAGTCTTCTTCGGGCCCCCGGGCCCTCCCTATAGAGGACAGAATTAGTCCTCCCCAAGTTCATAGTGAGAAGATTGAGTCCCAGGTACCGGAAGGGGTTAACCCTCTGTTGAGCCCAAGGAAAGCTGGGCAAGGGGATCGGGAGTTGGTTGCTGTTCCAGCCGAGCTTTCACCCTGTTATTTAGGCCAGGTTAGGGAGCCTTGGGGGGAATTGAAGTCATCTAATAGAGCCAATGTAGGAAAGGGGGGATTGCTTGATATGTCCTCTGGCTTGTCAATCACTCCAAGAGTTAGTTTCCAGGGAACTCAAGAGGATTATGTCCCTTGTTATCCCCAGCAGACAGAGGAGATGGAGCCCCTTCTCAAAGGAACTGCAGGGAAGGGGGGACTTCTTAACACTTCTAGGGACTCTAGTACTAATTTGAGAACTATTGTACATAAAATTAAGCAGATTCAGGCCCAGGTCCATGGTCTCTCCCAGCAGGTAGATGCATTTATGGCTCAAATTGAGGGGCTTGACACTAAACTCCAGGCTATTCAGCAGCAGATGACCAGGGCTGGGGATAGTGTGAACAATCTCAGAGGGAATAAGACCAGGTTGGGTTTCCAGAAAGTGGATCAGATAAGTCAAACAACTCCCTTGCGGGGTTCAGCCCACCCCAGGTCCCCAGTTTTGAAGACTGTTACCGGGAGCTTATTTCTATAACTAATGCCCTGGTCTTCGCAGTCCATGCCTTGTCATCTGGACTATTCCCGCCTTGGGACTCAACATTTTGGATTGCCCATCATGTTCCCTATATTTTGGGCTTTTCTTTTGTGCCTTCCCACATAACTCGTTCTTTTTATTTGCCAACTAAGGTCAATGTATTACGGCTAGTCATTTACTTCCGTACATCTGTTATAGTGGAAAGGCTTCTGCTGAATGCCCACCTCTTTCGTACTTGGGGTGTTTATATGGCCCATGTTTTTGCCAAGAGGGGTATTGTCCCATTGTTGCCACAAGCTATGTCGAATACTCTGGTTCCCTGCAAAGGAAATCCTAATTTGATTCAGTTACCTAGAAGGAAATCAGGTACTTTATTGGATATTCCAAATGCCAATGGACCTAAGGACCTGGTTCAGACTGAAGTCCCTGCTGTCTCATCTGTTCTGGCCTCACCCCGTAGGTCTATTACCACTGTTGCTTGGCCCTTACTTAAGGTGGTTCATCCTTCGTCCAGGGCTCCTTTTGTGGATAGCCCTGGTATGTCCCCTCCCGTGGAGGCAGCTCCTCAGGCCTCTCTAAGGACCCAAGTTGCTAATCCATCGGTACCTCAGATTTCAGTACCATGCCCATCCCCTAATGTCAACTCGCCTGCATTGCAGACGTTGCAGCTTCAGTGTCCTTTTGTGTTAAGTCCCGGTTTGAACAATTATGGCTCTGCTACAAAAAAGTTGGGATTTCCTTCTAGAGGGGCATCAATTTTTGAAGAGCTTATGACTGTTGATGGAGCACGTAGATTTACTGTACAAGGCTCAACGGGTTGATATCAATTGGTTATATTTATGGTAATATTTTGATATGCCATTCTGGTTTTAACTTAGTTGGTTCTGAGGGGGGGGTATATTTGCAGAATTTGCTATAGTTGTATACAGTTATACAACTATGTACTACTCCTATATAGTTGTACATAGTCTGATAGTTGGAACTGGCTTAGAGAGTTATGGATGTAGAATTAACTGCCCTGACTTCAAATTTTAAAGTTTCTTATGCTTTGTATAAACTTCCATTGTAACTTTTTGAGTTTAAACTACCCCTATTTGAGATCGCATAGGGCCATGTTATTTGTAAGTTATATTAGGGGTTCTTTTCTTGACCTTTGTGGACATTTTAGGTTTTAGTAGTTTTTATTTTATATGTTTCTGTTTTGCCCCTTTGTCAATATGGGTTTTGTAATTTGTTTTGTTTGTTTGTTTTGATTTGTATATGTATGTTTTTTTATAAGCAATGACCTTTGGTTACGCTTTAATAAACCTATCTTATGCTGTGTATCTAAAAAAAATATAAACCATTTGTTTTGTTATTTAAACATGTAACATTATTCAGTTGTAATGTGTTTGGGAAATCCTAAAAATTTTGACTTAAATTAAAAGGCTAAGTTAAAGGAAAGTCCTTGTTATCTCCAACTAAATTCAAGGGCAACCATGACCAATTCTTCATCGTCACACTCACCTTGGGATGTGAGGAATGCAAATCCAAACATGATTTTTCAAGAGAAAGCAGAGGACGTATTTCTTAATCTTGTTTAACTAAAAACTGAGTAGCTATCAATTAAGTCGAGTTGATGTATTATCAGAAACCCTTAACAGGTAACTTAGAACCCAAGATTAAGGCATTACTACAAGATTTTTACAATCACAATAATTGAAATAGTATTAAAAAAGTATAAGGCAATAATAAACTTAAATATAATTTCAATAGAAAATTCAAATTCAAGAAGCATTCTAGTCCCAAAAATATTCACACACCCATCAAGATAAGTTCTAGGAGCTAGGCAATACTACTGGACTAATGAGCTAAAACCACCTCCCACTTCCATTGTCTCCTTAAGCAAATAGCCCTTTAAAACACTAATCTTCACACCAAGGAGCCTCCTGTACTTTGGAGTCTTCAGTTCTGAACTAAGAACAGTAGCAATAGTAAATCACATTTCCTTCAGTTGCCAAGTATCAGCAACTAACTAGCTGGGAGAATATTCCAAAAGCAAACCGAGCATGGGCACGCACCAGATTCCTTGTCCAACTAAGCTTTTCTTCTTCCATCTCCTACAATGTGACACTGGCTCCAGACTCTGTCTGGTTGGACTAATTAACTCCCAAGCTACTCACAAGCCCCCAATCAGCCTGTGGTTTTTCTTCAAATTAGCTAATCAATAAAGAGGTGTTTCAGCCCAGCAACTGAGTCAAAATGAATTTTTACTTACTCACATATCAGTAATAACAAAATTAGTCTCTCTGATACATTTTTTAAGTCTCGCACTCAGATAATGCTCTCATTCCTGTAAATGACCTGTGTCTTTGCTTTCACATCTCAAGTTTAGAGCTAACACGACTAACTGCTGTGGTTGCGAACATTTTGGTTGTTTTCAAGCCACTCAACACAACTTTAACAGGTTCTGTTTTTAGGTTGTATGTAAATGGGAAACAACAGAGTAGAAGCTAGAAGCAAACATAGTTAGTTTTTTCCCCCTAGTACCTCAGCCTTTTTAAAAAACGCTAGCTAGGATGGTTTAACCAGTCACTTTTTTCCTGCAGTAGCAATCTGTTTTCTCCAAGGCTGCGAACCCCTACGCCTGGAACCTCCATGCATTTTATTTTTCTCCTTGCTGGTTCTTCTGAGGAACTTGCATTCCTCCCCTCTTTTGTTCAATATTTTGCATTTGTTGCTCACAAAAATCACAATTTGGTGACGTTAGAATGGTGTTCTTTGGGGGAGTTGTTTGCTTAGATTAAGAGAAAGTGAAGGAGACATTGCATGCATGAAGGCAAAAAAAGTGATTCTATCCAACAATCAATGCTTATGAGTGGAAGGAGGTAGTGTCGTTTGCTGCTGATTGGGAAACAGATGATGGCATCCTGGGATTCTGCATATCAAACCATGTTGCACAGATAAAGAGCCTCAGGCTTCATTGCGTGTGTGTTAACTGCACATTTGGAAAGGGTTTATCTATAAGATTGTATGCAATGTTAATCTGTATTAATGAACAGGCTTTTAATGTCACAGCGCAGACTACTTCAGCAAATATGGCATTACAATAAGTCAATAGCATGAAAATGGAATTTAAAAATCTATTAAAACATAGAAAATCTGTTTCCAACACCGACTTTTAGAACATGAGTGGACAGGCCAATTTGAAAATTAGTACAAGCTCTGTGGGCCAGACAGGAGAGAGCACTTTCAGTGTGCACTCAGGATTGGGGAAGGACTAGATTCACGATATGGATAAATGCTATTAATCCATCCCCTATCCCTAAGTGTATGCCTTCATCTCGGCTCCCTTCTCCTGCAGTTGCTCCTAATTTCCAGGGTCCTTGTCATAGCCATCCAACATCTGGCCACCGACGTTCTATCAAGCACAATCAATTATATGTGCGTTTCTTGATCACATTTAAAGAAATATGGTAGTTTTGAGGTCCTCCCCTTGGGGTGCAGTGACCACCAGCCTCTAGCAGTAACCTTTCTATTTCAATCTGTATAGCCTCTGTGCCAGGAAGCTAATACTTAACTTGCAAATTATGATTTATCTACCAGACAATTGTTAACATGGAATTTAAAACTTGCTACTAAATCATTTTTTCTTTACTTCTAAAATGACTCCGTTTTAGAGATCAGTTTCATGCATCTAACGCCCTAGATGATGATCTACCTAACCAGTTTTCTACATTAGTACACCATTTAGAAGAGGACTTCTTGATAGCTTCAAACTCAACCAGGAAGCCGCATGGGCAAACCTGGTATGATTTTATATGTAGGCTGTTTAGGGCTTTTATCAATAGGGCAGCTAAATCAGCTAAGAGGAAGAATTCACCTTTAGCTCTGAGTATGTAGAGGCAAAAAGCCAATACAGAGCTCTAAATAAAAGGGGGGGGGGGGAAACTGATATTTCAGCAGTCTTTATGGTCAGGCTTCGGTGACGCAGTGCAGAAGGATTGTACCCAGTTTTGGTCGCTTGTCAACAAGGGGGTATCAACAGAATATTTGTCCCTGGATACTGGTATAGCTGGCCCTGTACGGCAGGACTACTTTACCAAACATTTTTATAGTGTTATGCAGATGACAACCTACTCTGCAGAATTAGGTTTAGCAACTATCTCCCCTTGGCAGTCCACTAATCCTTCCAATGTTGAAGCATTGATTATGCAGCTCCCAGCTCATAAGGCCCCTGGCATGGATGGCATAACGTGAGAGCTACTCGAAAAGCGTAAGAGCTGGTGGGTCCCGATACACTGCGCCCTGTTTGACCATATAATATTTTACAGAGTAATCCCTGAAAATTAGAATCTCAGTATTATTGTTCCAATCTATAAGAAAGGTGACAGGCGCCTCCCCTCTAATTACCGCCCAATCAGCCTCATAAATATTATTGCAAAACTCTATGCAAAAACCCTCCTAGCCAGATTAGAATGTTGGGTGGAGGAGAAATGTGTATTTAAAGAGGAGCAGGCTGGTTTTCATACCAATCGATCAACTACTTAGAACTGCTTTACATTGGCTTTTTGGGGTTAACGAGTATGCCATACTGCATAAAGCCAAACTTTTTGCAGCATTTATAGATCTAAAGACTGCTTTCGACACAGTGGATAGAAACGTGCTCTGGAGCAAGCTAGCTTCCACGGATATAGATAGGCGGATTTTGATTTTGATCCAACACCTATACCAAAACACCACAGTCAAAGTCAGGATCACCCAGGATGGCTCCATGTCAGACCCAATAAAAACAGGAAATGGAGTCAAGTATTCTGGCTCCTTTCCTGTTTAATTTTTAAATAAATGATATTGTAGAGCATTTGCAAGGTGATCGATACCATCCTGTATCTATCAAGGACAGAAAACTGAGCATACTTCTGTATGCGGATGATATGATCCTCATCTCTACCACTGAAATTGGCTTACGCAGACTTTTGATGTCAATTGGAAATTATTGTAGTCTAAATGGTCTGCTTATTAACTACGAAAAATCCAAAGTCATGGCTTTCTCAAAGAGGTGAGTCTAAGAGGTGGAGCATAAACTCCAATCCCATTGAACAAGTTAAAACTTAGATATTTAGGCTTTCTGTATTGTTATACAGGCACATTGACCACTTAAAAAGCTCTAAATTTAAAACTGCCTCCGACAACCAGAGAAATATTGACATTTTGGCACTTGGGGGGTGGTGGCAGAGTGTTTATGCCAGCAATCAGGCTCTTGGAATCCAAGTTGATACCATAAGCTATTTATGGCGCAGAGGTCTGGGGATACTCTGCCGAATCCTCCTTGGAAGTATCTCAGAACAGATGGTTGAGGACTATTTTAGGTGTACCGAACAGCACCCTACTATCCCTGCTTAGGGCAAAGACAGGCATACCCATGATGGAATCAAAGGTTCTGTCCAGGCCAGTCGCCTATTAGTCCCAATTAATGGGAATGCCTGGGGACAGACTACTGAAGCTTTGTTGGATGGAAATGGCAGCCTCCGACCGCAAGTTTTTGTGGAAGGAGGATCTGTTCCGTCTGACTAATTCGGTGGGATTGTCCCTATCATTCCTAGCTGAGTTGCAGGGCACTAAGGCCAAGCAACTGTTTGCTACTCGCCTTGATGACATCTATAGGCAAAAAGAATGCCCTCTCCAAAGTAGCCCCCCTAAATACTCAGGGGACCTCAAAGAAGTCACTCCCGGATGACCGTAAGGGCCAGTCAAGGGCACGGGGAGTGAGACAATCCCACAGATAAGTAGGGCCCAAGTCATATAGGGCTTTATAGTTAAGAGCCAGCACGTTGAAATCGGGCCCGGAAGACTATAAAGCAGGCAGTGCAGAGAATGGAGAACCGGTGTAACGCGCTCCTGGTGGCCTGTCCCCGTAAGAAGGCAGGCCGCCGCATTCTGCACCAGCTGCAGTCTCTGAACTGTCACCATGGGCAGCCCCAAGTAGAGCGTGTTACAATAGTCCAATCTTGAGGTAATGAAAGCATGAATGATAGTGGCCAGATGAAAGCCTGAGATATATGGCTGAAGCCGATACACTACATGTAACTGGAAAAAAGCGCTCCTCATCACAGCCCCAACCTGGGCATCTAGGTGGAGCTGCGAGTCGAGAAGCACTTCCAGACCTTTGACCTGAGGTACCAACAGGGGGCGGACCCCACGCCTCAGCCATCACCTTCCCCACTATCATCACCTCCATCTTGTCAAGGTTCAGCCTCAGTCAACTCGCCCTCATCCAGTCTGCCACAGCCACCAGACATCATGTAACCACCAAGACTGCAGGGCCCGGGTCCGATGAAAAGGAGAAAGAGTTGGGTTGCAGCATATTGGTGGCACCAAACTCCAATACTCCGGACGATCTCACCCAATGGCTGAATATACACGTTGAACAGGACAGGGGAAAGAATAGAACCTTGCAAGACTCCACACAAGAAATCTCAGGGAGATGAAAAATGCTAACTACGCACCACCTGCTGAGTTCTCCCCAAGAGGAATGAAATAAGCGTTCAGGTACAGTCCCGCTAATCCCTGCTTGGTCCTGCAGATGCGTCACCAACAACTCGTGGTCAATGGTATCAAAAGCAGCCAATAGATCTAATAAAATCAACAGGGTTTAACTCCCGGCAAAGGTCATTGGCAAGAACCACCAACACAGTCTCAGTGCCATAGCCTGGACGTAAGCTGGACTGCCAGAGATCCAGAAAACTAAGTCGGTCCAGATGCTCCTTAAGTTGCCAGGCCACTATCCATTCAATAACCTTCCCTAAAAAGAGAAGACTAGAGACAGGTCGGTAACTGGCAAGGGCATCAACGTCCCAAGATGGTTTTTTGAGCAGGGGCCGAACCACCACCTCCTTGAGGCAGCCCAGCAGCCTGCCCTCCTGAAGGGAGGCATTGACGACCCCAGTCAACAATGGCCCCAGTGTCTCCCGGCAGGTCTTAGCTAACCAGGACGGGCATGGATCTAATTCACAAAAGGTGGGTCTAACTGCCCCAAGGGAATCCTCCACATCAGCAAATGGAACACAGCAATCTAACACTGAATGTACATGGTCAACAAGTAATTGAAAAAAGAAAATAAGCTACGTATTCAGACTAAGCTTTGTACAATATAAATTTAGCCATGTATATATTTGTCATGTGCCTTAAAATAAAAACCTAAAAAACAGCGGAAACCATGATTAATGGCATTGATTTAAAAATTCTCAACATGTAAGTAAGTAGAATCATTTACCATTACAACATTTACAGGTTTTTTCCAATCACATACTTACTGCCTTAGAAGCAGTACTAATATACTGCATAACCATTTCCTTTTTAGTACTGACATCTTTTTCTCGCAATGGTGTCTTTCGGTCTTCATTTAAATTCATATCTTCCTGAAAAAGCAAACAAAACAAAAAAAAAGTGAGCAATTCCAAACCTGAGATTATAGGAATTCCAACCCCCCCAAAAATACCAGGAACTCTAATTTTGAAGGCTATTGAAGCATTCTCAAATACTGCTTGATTTACAATGTTTACGTAAAGTTACCAGACACTGGGTTAGAAACCCAAAGGACAGTGATACCCATCCGTTAGATGGATCACAATCCCCAGTGATGTACTGGAGATGTATATGGCCGCTTGCACACGAGACAAAGGCTGGCGTGATAGATCTCTGCTGTTAATGTTGGCCTTTGAGCTAAAGTTTCCCCCAAACATCTTCAACATTGTGTTAATTGTGAGAAAATACATTAGGAAATACAAGCATCAAGGGGTAAAAGATTAAAATCCAAATACAGAAAAAGAAATTAAATACATAGTTAACTTGAATGCCTTAAAACTGGGAGGAACAAATGATATTAAAACTAAAATACTGGAACAACAGTATTTTCACACCAATAGTCTTCTTTCAACACACGGAGGACAGGCAAGATCTGAAGTTACTTGAGAAAGGCTAAGTTGATAGTTAACACTGAAAGGGGGAGAAAGGAGGACTTGATGAGATTTCATAATTCATTTATCAGATAATTAAGTCAGGATATTAGAGCAAAGTGGCATACACATTTCTCAACATAATCATGCCAAATATTTATAATTTCCTTCTTTAACTGGCTTAGTGAATATGGGGGGGGGGGGGGGGAAATCACATGAAACTCAGCAACTGACAACTGTTAGCAAATGTCCCCTAAAACAGACATTAAAGTAGTCAGCTATGCAACAAGTGGCAAGTGAGCAGAGATGAATAAACCAGGTCCAACTCCTCCAAGAAAACGAAGAGCATTGCAACAGGCCAAATTGTTAAAGCAGGCAGTGCCCAAAAATGTGGCTGGCAGCAGCACAAACTTGAGATATCTAATGTCAAAGGAGACATCTCTCCAGACAATTGAAAGACTGGACCAGGAATGAAAGTGTTTACAGGGGAACTCAGATTGATCCTATACTGCACTAGGAAAGATCAAGCAGTTTTTTATGGGGTGGACCTCCAAGTAGTACAAAAGCATGGGATGATAATGTTAACTGCTTCCATCATGTAATAACATGCAGAGACCTACTGACAAAAGACAGCAAATCTTTTAAGATAGAAGTCCCAAGCAAACTGGAAATTGCCTAGGAGTTTAGAGTTTCTGCTATGTTCCCGTCCCTCTCCTGCCCCACTTCAACCAAGCACTGACATAACTGTCGTAATACTGCTCATGACACCCTCCCTGCAGCAGCTAAGGCACCCCATGGAACCCAGCCAGCTCACGAGGCCACCACTTCTCCTGGCCCCACTCCTACTACCAACACTGCTTCTCCTGGCCCCCATTCTGCTGCTGCTGATACCACTTCTGGCCATTTTCATGATTTCTTTTCTTATTTTTATCTCCTGTCCATGAATTTCAGTAAATTTCCATGTGCCAAAACCATAGCCTTACCTGTAAGTAACCTGTTGCCTTCAATTGTGTCAGAAATGGCAAGAATTTTTTTTTACTTTAGTACATAAAGTGAATGGTTCCAACAAATTCTGTGTGTCATTACTGTTAAGCAGTTACATAGCAGCAGCAGCAGCAGCAGCAGCAATGTACCCTGCACTGAACAATCATTAAATACAGAGAAGTCAAGGAAGGGCATACAAAGGAGAAGAAAACACAAGGAGAGAGTAGTCGGTTAACCAAGTTGCAGTTCGACATGCCTTAACCGAATTATACAAATCCTGAATAAAAAGTAAAGGAAGCACCAGTGAGCAGTCTGTGTAAATGAGGCTATATGGGAAATCTGATGGAACAGGTAGGTTTTCAGGAGGGATTTGAAAGCAGGGAACAGAATGAATGTTATCAAGAGAGGGAGTTCCAGGCATTGGGGGCAGCATGAGAGTAGAAACCAAGACAGTTTAGCAAAGTTAGTTCAATACTGAATAAAAAATAAACTTCATCAGAACTTTTTCTGAATATCATTGAAAAGGGGAAACTGTTCTTTATGACGGTGTTTCCAAAGAGAGTGCAGTGTTATTATGAGGAAAATGAACTTAGTTATTCCCCAATGCAAATTACTAAAATTAACGATAAGCACTTTTCTACGTAGTTTCATTAAGTATATACATTAAGCATGTGAGATATTTAGGTTTAACCATTACTAGTATGTTTTTCTCTCGTTTTCTTTTATAACCAGAATCCTTGACATAAGAAGCCTTCCAAGGCTAAATTCAATCTTCTCCAATCTTTTATTTTCTCATTTATCTAGGTCTAGGAGAAACCGCTAAGCATCGACATTATCCCCTTGACAAACACAACCCATGAATCAACTTGACAGTTGCCTTATACAGAACTTGTATACTGTATCCCTCCTCATACTAAGCTGAATGCTTCGAGTATTTTGACTTATATTGGGACAGTATTTTAAAAAAATCTAAGAAGCTTTAGAAAACCGTTACTAGTCCATACCTTATTCCTATACTCTTCAAAATACCTGATGTTGCCTAGAAAATCCAAAGGCTTTAATGCCAATCCACTTCTACATTATGTACCATGTGTTTCACTACACAAGTGCCTCCCCATTTATTACCCACCTATTACGCATGTTGCCAGGCTGCACAGGACACCAATGTGGCCCTGCAACATGCATGATGGGTAGTAGAGAAGCTTGTCTAAAGACACCCTAAGGTAAGTAATCTTACAGCTGCGACGTTCCAGTTTCATGCTACACTTGCACATAACGGAAATATCAGCGCGGTGGCGCTACGGAACTGGGTTTGGGACACAGGAAGCACTTCTGCTCCACGCACTCAGTTTTTTTTTTTAATAAGGAGCCCCTAGTGGGAGGGCAACCATAGTGTGTAATGGGTGCAGGGCCCACGTGGAGCACTGCCACATAGCGCAACAGCTCTCAGTTTTTAATTAATAAGTCCCTGGGAGAGGGCACCCGTGGAGAGCCATGGAGGGGATCCGCACGGCTACGCTCAGCGGAAGGTTCCAGGGCTCTGGGAGGGGGGCACACGTGGAGCGCTGCCTCACCACGCCAGCAGGTCATGCCCATCCTGTCAGGAGCACTTGGGAAGGGGAACCCGTGGGGCACTACGGCCGGAACCACACAGCTTTGCCTGGAAAAGTCAAGGGCTTCTGGGGCGGGTCCACGTGGAGCGTCGCCACAATGTGCCAGGCAATGCCACTCAATTTACCTTGAAGGCACCCTCTTGTTGGGGGAGTCCATGTGGAGCGCCGCCGCACGGTGCCAGACAGCCGTGCTCAGCGTTGACTTGAAGACCTCCTTTTGTGGAGGGCCCCATGTGGGAGTTGCTGCCTGTACCAGCGCGGTAGTGGTCATTAAGCATGTGAAAGGAGCCTTTGGATGGGGGTCTCGCAGGGCTCCGAGGACAATCCCCATGGAGCACCTGGAAAGGGGGGCCTTTAAAGGACAGTTATGCAGGACTTCTGGGGTTGGGGCCTACGGGGAGCGCCATCTCTGGGCTAGCACGGCGGCATTCAGGAGGCAGTTGGCTGGGCCTCTAGGATGAGGCCCACGGTGGGTTTACACAAAGCTTGGCCCCCTTTGGAGAAAAAAAAAATCTTCTTGGCTGGGGGCAGATATTTTACCAGGCGATACATGTACGAGCACCACTACCTCACGCCAGTGGCGCTCAAAGCACTACATCATGCATGCCCCTCCCCTACCCCCCATGCAACACAATTGGAGTTAACAAAACCTTTTTTGTGTTTTTGCTTATAGGTCAAAACAGTACATATGAGATCTAATTGGGGTAGCAGGGGTTCTCAGGCCGCAGGCCCTCCATCTGCTAATGTGGGGAGGGGGCAAGCTAGGTCAAGGGCTGCTAGACAGCGCTCCTAGATACAGCCTGCAGGAAGTGACTGCGATGCTAACCACTGCATTGGGAGTCCGTGCAATGCTCAGAGCTCGAGCAAGGTGGCTGGAGCTCCCCCGCCTCCCAAACGGGTGCGGGACCAAGGAGGGCGAGCCCCTGTCCCCACCAGGACAGCAAGTGGAGGAGGATTACCAGAGGCAGATGCCAGGAGCATGGCTAGAGTGATGCAGACAGCCTTGATTGACCCACCAGGGACAAGAGATACACCATTGGCACTGACGGAACAAAATGAGCGGGTCCACGGGTCCCGCAGTTAGCTGTACTGTAGTCTCCAGAGCGTGTTGTCCCAGTCTGTACCACGGGCGTTGCCGCTGAACCCAGTCCTGCAGTCGAAGGACAGGCCGTGCAGCGGTATTGGGAGAAATCGGCAGCACTGCCGCTAGATGTCAACGCTGCGACCCCAGTTTGGGATACAACGGTTGTGGACACAGAGGTGCATGCCACTTATGGGCGGCTGGGTTTTACCCTGGGCCTACACGCTTATGCCATCCCCATCCCCTGCCCAGCAATCACCTGTCCCTGACAACCAAGAAGAAGATATGGAAGGGGGAATTTATCTATATTTTTGTGTTACACGGTGAGGTGCCGGGCGATGAGGACGGAGAACCCGACAAGGGGGGGGAAGGGCAAAAGAAAAAGGCCTCCGGTACCCAGAACATGGGGGAAATGCTCAGCCTGTTTTTACATCTACATGGGGGTGGCGGCGTACAGATTCCC
The DNA here is from genome assembly GCA_003113815.1 of Sphenodon punctatus. Classification (NCBI taxonomy): domain Eukaryota; kingdom Metazoa; phylum Chordata; class Lepidosauria; order Sphenodontia; family Sphenodontidae; genus Sphenodon; species Sphenodon punctatus. The sequence goes on from QEPC01013045.1 coordinate 2,633,741, forward strand.
AAGTAGGGCTTGGCAGCTAATTCAATATGCTGCTATTATACAAAAAACTTATTTAGGTTTTAGGGTGGACAGCCTGGCTTGAATACGATGAAATGTTTCATTGTAGGGCCACGTTACAAATAGGCTCGATGATGATTTCCTATGGCAGGGTTTTTCTGAGAGTTTCAAGCTTCATTACACGGGTCCACAGGTCAACCAGATGGCTAACAACCTGAAATGTGCGGGGGGAATGGAGGATGTGGTTTGGAGCAAACTTAGTAAAAAGATAGCGGCAGGGAGGGTGGCGGGCCCATTCGGCTCTCCTCCCCACCTCCCCCATTTCGTACTTTTAGGTGCTCCCCGCTGGGGATAGTGCCTAAATAGACCCCGCATGAGTATCGATTGATACATCACTTGTCATACCCCAGGGGCAGTTCAGTCAACGATGGCATTCACCCAGTGCTGTGCTCTGTACACTACATATCCTTTGATGCTGCAGTGCGTATCGTACGTGCATGTGGTAAGGGGGCACTTATGGGGAAGCGTGACATGAAGTCAGCTTTCCGCCTACTGCCAGTGTCCCTAAGTGACTTCGACCTCTTGGGTTTTTCCTTTACGGATCAGTTCTTCTACGACAACGCAATGCCCATAGGCTACGCTATTTCCTGTTCTGCTTTCAAGCGCTTTAGCACCATGCTTGAGCAGGCAGAGAGGAACAGGTCAGGTTTACCTTACATATCGCATTATCTCGACGATTACCTCTTCTCAGGACGGGCGGGCTCTCAAGAGTGTGTCCAGCTTATGTCTGTGTTCACTGCGGTAACAGCCGAACTGGGCGTCCCATTGGCTAGGGAAATGACAGCGGGTCCAGCGACCTGGCTCTCCTTTTTGGGCATAATGATTGACACCGTGTCTTGCACATCTAGTCACCCTCCTGAAAAGCTGACTTTGCTGCAGGTCCTGCTAAGACTCATGGTGGGTGCCCAGAAGGGGACATTAAAAGCCATGCAAACTTTGCTCTGCCACTTAAACTTCGCCTGCAGGGTGGTTGCACCCAGGAGGGCTTTCTCTGCACAGCTAGGCCAAGCCACAGCAGGTATGATGGCACCCCATCACCGTGTTGGGATATCCAAATGCCTTCAGGAGGACCTTGGGGGTCTGGCTAACGTTCCTCGATAGTTACAACGGGATTTCTCTGTGGAGGGAAGTACGGCTGCTGGAGGCGGACCTTCAGGTGGTATCCGATGCTGCAGAGGGTATGGGTTTCCTTTCAGGATACCTGGTGTGCCCAGCGGTGGCCTAAGAATGGGCTGCCACAGAACTGCTATGGGATATAACTTTTCTGGAGCTCTTCCCATTACTGGTGGCTTTGGAGCTCTGGGGGCAGCAATTCCAGGACTCCCACGTATGTTTTTGGTCTGACAATCAGGTAGTGGTACAGTTAATCAACCGACAATCTAGTACGTCCAACAGAATTATGACCTTGGTATTTTGGTTTGTGCTCAAGTGCCTTTCCCTTAACATGTATTTCTCGGCCAAGCACATGCCAATGACGTTGCCGATTCCCTCTTTTTCAGATGGAGCAGTTTTGTTCCCTGGCGCCTGGCACCAACATCTACCCAGAGATGATGCCGGAGGCCTTGTGGAAGCTTGGGAACACAGATTAGATATGGGCGTTAGAGCCTCTATATCGAGGTCAACCAGGCGAGCATACGCAGGATATTTTTGGGACTTCCACAAGTTCCTGTCCACGCACGGGCTTCAAGAGAGATGGCCCATCCCTCCCGGTCACGTGGAGTGGTTTGCAACGTACTTGAGTTGCTGTGGGTTGGCCCCGCATACCATAAAGTGTCGCCTGGCAGCTTAGCCGTTTTCTGCAAAGTGGCTGACCCATGCGCGGGATACAGGGTCCACAAGGCTGTGGAAGGGTGGGCTAGGGAACAGGGGCCTAGAAGTGATAACCGTCAACCGATACTTCTTAATACATTGGCCCGTTTGCTTGCCTCACTGCCGCGGCTCTGTTCATCTCCCTATGAGGTGTTTCTTTTCCCGGCAGCTTTTTCCACAGCATTTTTTGCAGCATTAAGGATCAGTGAGCTGGTACCTTCTTCCCAGCGTGATCCGTCTGGCACAGCCCTGGAGTTCCGGGATGTGGCTCGAGCACCTGATTCAGCAATCCTAAACTGATCAGGAGGGTTGGGGGTACCTACTGACGTTGCACCAATCCCCAGTCGGGGTGGTGGTGTCCGGTCGTGGATGCCTATTTGGGTGGTGGTGTCTGGCAATGGATGCCTATTTGGGTGTTTGCCCATGCTTGCAGGGCCCCCCCCTTCATTCATTTGGCCGGGACGTTTTTGACCAAATTCCAATTTCAGGCTATTTTTTTAAAAGGACATGTTGTGTCTCCAACTATCCAATTATGGGTGGCATTCTTTCCGAATTGAGGCTGCCAGCCTCTCGGATTAAGGCAACTGGCAGATGGCAGTCAAGCGCTGATCGCTCCTACATACGGCCATTTAACCTTTCCCAGCAGGCTTTGACCAGTCGGTAACAATATTGTCTTATCTACAGATGTGGGATGACTTATTACCATCTGGATATGTGGGCACAGCAGTGTGTTGGGCCGAACGCCATGCTGCCAATTCCGACTTTGGTACCCAGTTGGGTTGTGGACTGTGAGCCCACCTTTACTGGTTTGGGCGGGTGGAATGCAATGGGAACACCTGATGCCTTTGCTGTTCCACAGGGCTGCACGCTTTGGGCCACCTGACATCCTAGTCATTACTTGGGTGAAAATGACCTGGACCTGCGTAGTGCGTGGGAGTTCACTGGCGAGATGAAGAACAACATCTCCGAATTGGGAGCTGCTTGGCCGCAGACCTCCATATGGTGGTTGAACCTCCTGGAGCGTCGCACTTGGTGGTATGCTACCAAGCCAGGCAAAGTAGAGCGAGCCAAACAGAAGATCAACAGAGCTACGTGGCAGTTCTTAGAACATGTGGGAGGCCATGCGCACCATGAGCAGATCATGTGCCGGGATGCACGCCTTTTTCTAAATGATGGAGTACACTTGTCTGTGCATGGAAATGCTCTTTAATTGGATGACTTAAGGGCTGTGTTCCACACCCATTTAGGTATACCTGTGTGGGGGAAAAGGGTCGAGTGAAGTTTTCCTCCCACTTTTCGTGGCCATTAGCAGGGTAGGAACCATGCGGTGGTAAGGCTTCCTAAGAGCTAAGGGGACGCGCTTGCACCCCCTCACCACTTGGGGCAGTGGGGGGGTCTTAAGGGTGGGGGCCCCAGCCCAGGCTCGGCACGGCTGGAAAGGGGCGTCAACCCTCCCTGACCCACAGGGAGGGTGAATTCGAAGGGTCGAATCACCCAGGTTAGGCAGGCGAAAACTAGCTCAGACCCCCTTACCTGCTTTGTATAGCATGGCTCCTCTCTACTACATACGCAACTGTTATTATATTGGTTGTTTTTTGGTAACATTATGTATACAATGTAATAAAGTTGCGGCCGATGCCTCTTTTTAACCCAAAGTGTGTCTTGACTGTTTTTATGGGTAGTGCAGGCACTTATGGGTAGTGCAGGCACTTTTCATTTCCAAATGTATGTTCTAGGGCATAGAAACAATCTTTTGATAGACAAATGCATTTTCCTATGATGAACACCAATCTGATTAGCCTTCTAGAAAAAAAAGGCTTAGTAACTTTAAAAAAAACTACCTTAAAAGCAAAATATATCTTCTACAGCCTTTAGCAATTAGATATGAATGTATTTATTTGAATATTATTATTAGAAAACATTTATATAGCACCAGCAGTGTACCTGGCACTTTACAAAGTAACAAAATAAACATGGTCCCTGCCCTAGGGCTTACAATCTGAAAGACGAGAGCTGGGGAAGAGACGTAGGAAGGGGAACAGAGGGAGAGACAAGGGGTCTAACATTCATGAAGATGCGAGGTCTCAGGTGCACGTACTTGGGTTGGTTATGTTGAGAACAGCAGCATGCAGGTCCATGTGGCAAGAATAAGGGTACACAGACCGCAGGTATAGGATATAGTGGATCAGCAGGATAAAGGGTCAGACAGAGCAGAGCGAAAGAAGTGAGTTTTAAGGAGAGATGTGAAGGTATGAAGGGAGGGGGCAAGGTGGATGTGGACAGCGAGTGAGTTCCAGACATGGGGGGCAGCAAAGGAGAAGGGACGAAGGCGGTTAGGGGAGCAGGGAAGGCGTGGAAGGATAAGAGAAGGGGCAGAGGAGGAGCAAAGTGCACAGGCTGGAGTATGGAGGGAGATAAGCGCAGAGAGGTAGGGGGGGAGTGAGGTTATGAAGAGCTTTATAGGTGAAGACTAGGAACTTGTGCAGGATTCGTTCAGGAAGAGGAAACCAGTGAAGCAAAGGAAGGGGCTGCACATGGTCGAAGCGATGGGCGAGGTGGATGATCCTGGCAGCAGATGTTTGGACGGAGATAAGGGGAGAAAGGTGAGACCAGGGAAGGCCAGAAAGAAGGAGGTTACAGTAATCGAGGCGAGAGATGACCAGAGCATGAACAAGAGTTTTGTCAGACGAGAGAGAGAGAAAAGGGCGAATCTTAGCAATGTTATGGAGGGAGAAGCGACAGGATTTAGCAACAGAGTCAATGTAGGGTTTAAAAGAAAGGGGTGAGTCAAAGATGAAGCCTAGGCTACGGGCTTGGGGGACAGGCAGGATGGTGACTCCATCAATAGTTATTGACAGTGAGGAAGGAGAGGAAGGATGAGGGGGGAAGATAAGGAGTTCAGTTTTAGCCATGTTGAGTTTGAGTTGACGTTGAGACATCCAGGTAGAGATGTCAGAGAGACAGTTGATGAGACGAGCTTGAACAGAGGGAGAGAGAGAGGGAGTAGAGAGATAGAGTTGAGTGTCATCAGCATAGAGGTGGTATTGGAAGCCATCGGAGGCAATGAGTTTGCCTAAGGATGAAGTGTATATAGAGAAGAGAAGATGGTCAAGAACAGAGCCTTGAGGAACACCAACTGAGAGGGGAAAGGAGGAGGTGGTGGAGTTGGATAGACACACATTAAAGGAGCTGTCAGAGGTAGGAGGAGAACCAGTTATGGACAGAGCCGCAAACTCTGTCCTTAACTGGTCTATTGGGCCAGTTAAGGACTGGAATATGGTCTATTGACCTTATCAAAATATTACAGAAATAAAATCCAAAATATTACAGAAATAAACTCCAATATAAACTAAATGAAACCAAAAGCTGTTAAAGTATATTTTTACAAAAAGACACTTGGGTATTTATACATTTGGCATACTGTTCTTATAAAATTAGAACCTTTACAGCAAATAAGGACACACTCGGGGTTACAAACTGGCTGCTACCCCTTAACGAAAACAGCAATTTTGCACTATCAGTCCAAAAGATTTTGTTCTCTAAGAAATCATGCAGATATCTTTTCTGTGACATCATAAGTTGGAGAGATTCCCAGATGTATCAATTATTGTGCATGGGGATTTCAATGCTAGACTAGACCCAGATTTATCTTTCATCATGGCCACTGGCGAGTTTCCAGAAGACTCCCAGTTTGGAGTATGGCTCTGGAAGTCTCACGTTTTAAAAGTTAATAAGTGAGGATCCCTTCTTCTTTTGTTATTTATATTTGGTTTGCAAATTTTACAGAACAAGGATCTGGACTCATTTTATCCCTACGCTTTTCTTTCTGTATCAAGTGGGAGTGTTGTGGATTGTAGTGGTGCTTCCAGGGACCTGCTGAATATTCTTAGGGATTTTGAGGTGCTCATTAGAGGAAATAATTATCTTCACCCTTCGTCAATATTACTTATTTAGAATCAATTTTACCTCAAGGTGAGTATAATCCTGATTTTGTCCAGAACTTGCAAGTGTCCCATGAAATGAGACTCCTATGGCAGTCAGAGGATATAATGGAAGTGTAAGTATTTGAATTTGAGACATCTCATAGATATACATGAGATAATATGCAACTCAGAGTGGATGCTTTCTTCATATGATGTAATTTGTATGCTTCTTAGACTTAATAGCAAACGTAGGAGGAACTAGCAGCAAGGCAGTGAAGATCTTATGGTTTGATAATGACTGCAGAAACACAGTCGAACTGAGGATGGCATTGAGGATTTCAAGGAAAACTGGGGGCTAGCTGTCTTTTGACGAACGGCTGAAGCTTAAATCCAATTGTAAGAAGCTGTCGGCAGCCAAAAAATATGGCTACCAGGCCAATTTTGGGCAGAATTAGAATTAGCTGCAAGAAATAAAGTGTCTGTTTTTTCTGGCATTTGGTCAGTGGTAGATTAAAAGAGATTAAGTTTGACCTGCTAGTCACTGGGAATCCCTTTATGTGGCTCTACTCCACAGTAAGCTTAATCCAAAAATACAGGACCTCGACAATTTGCCACCATTAAAAATAGAAGATACAGGAGACAACACATGCACGTCTGCATTTGAAGTTGTCTATCATTAAATCTTTTTTTTTTTTTTTTTTTTTTAAAAACAGAGGAGCACGCAGCATGGACTTTCTTCCACCTGAATTATTTAATTTGAATTTGGAGTGGTGGGCACATCTCCTGGATGGGCTATTTTACTCACAAACACCACTTGTGAGGGTTGAATTATTAGTATAATTGTTCCTTTAGTGAAAAGGAGATAAATTAAACCTGAGGAATTATAGGCCGCTAAATTAGACATTTCAGCTAAAGTTTACACCAAACTTCTACTGTTACAACTTAACTTGGGCCAAACAAACATTTTATATTTGACGAAGGATGATCAGGATTGAGCACGAATAGGTCAACCACTGATAAAAAAAATTCTCATTTGTCAGCCAACTACTCCCCCATTAGGGAAGAACTTCTATGCTGCCTTCATGGATTTAACTGGGGCCTTTGATTCTGTAAGTAGACACCATTTATGGGCTAAACTATTATTTCATCAGTTGATAAAGGATAATGATCTAATCAGAAAAAAATAATTCAGATACCTGCTGAAGAGGAAATGGTGAAATGAATAGGAAATGGTGCCACTTTCTAAAACGATCCCAACTGCACTATACATATGCCAGGGATGTATTTTGGCTCCTTTTATTTTTAATTTAAGTAAACGATTTAGTTAAGACTTTGGATTGTCAGTCCCTTCACCTGCTGAAAATTGGGGATAGAAGGTTAAATTTATTTATGTATGATGATATTTTGTTATCTTATTCACAGGTAGGAATGAGAAGACTTAAATGCTTTTAATAGTTAAATGACCTGACCATAAGTGACTAAGTCTAAGGTGATGGTTTTTGGTAAAACTAAAGCACGTCTTATGTGGCTAATTGATGAGGTAGAGCATGTTAGATTCATTGTGTACCTTCATATTAGTTTTCAGCCACAGCATCATGGAATTTAGGTATTAAACAAAAATAGATATGTAGACAAACAAAGCTGTCAGACCATTTCAGCATCACCATATTGATGCCACATCAAATGCCAACCACAACAGCAAGCTTAGAAGGTAAATTTTAAAGTAATTAATCCAAAGAGGCTATGGCCATTCTTCAAGTAAAAGTAGCACTACAAGCTAAAGATGCCATTTCCTTGCATTTAAAAAAGCAAGCTGTCATCAGGGTACAAAATTTGCAGCCATCTGGGATCCATTAGTGCCCAAAAAATTTGGGCAAGAAGAGTTTAATATCAGGCTAAAGTCTGGCAACTGATACACAGACATGACTTCATTCTGATATTAAACTGTTCTTGTCCCACTTTATATAAACAGTGATAACAAATATATGAAAGGAAGCTTCAAGTCTCAAGCCTTAGCGGTTTGTGTTCTACCGTGAAGTTGAGGTGTTTAAAATGTCGCTTCTGTTACCTCAATAAAAACCTTTGCTCCGTGTCAAGTGAGAAAAAACCTCATATCAGACAGTTGTATGGAACAGAAACAATATTCTAGGATCAAAAAGCCTTCTGTTTAGGAGTTAAGACTCTTAAAAGTTCAGTTACATGCAAAAAACATAGAAATCATAAATTAAGGCTCCCACTTTAACTTGCACATCATATAAGCAGTGAAGATGCTTTACAGTCTCGCACGCTGTGCTCACTTACAACTTATACTGCTTTCCAGGAAAAACTCAGATCAATGCTGCGTAGCATTTGTCTCATGAAACGAAGCTGCATGGCTTCGCCGCTGATCATATGGAGGTTCTGGAAAATCAAGCTCTAACATCCACATGTTCAGAGGCAAAGCCACGTGGCTGTGTTGTCTCATGTGACAAAAGCTGCGCAGCATTTGCCTCTCAGCTGTTACCTCCCCAAGCCATTTGCTGTGCATTTTGGCCTGTGAGAAAGTCGGCCTTAGGCTCCACACATCCACCCTTTGCCTTGGTCTTTCAGCAACAAACCGCTTCTTAGCTTGGAGCAACACTGTAGCTGTTGACAACAAGCTCCTCCCCACCTCAATATTATAGACTTTACTCCCCATCTCCACCATAGCAAGTGTTTCTACTTCCCACCCCTGGCTTACTCCAAGGCTTGTACACCTTGTGCAGCAATCAATGCCTGCTTGATGTTGAGGACTAGAAGAGGGTGAACCAACAAGCTTAATCCAGACATGCCTGAAGTGTTCTTGGTTGGCTGATCTTGCAACTTGGAGGGAATTGGGACTTCTGTTATTGAGGTTATCTGGCCTGTCTTGTTACCCAGGTTCGCAGTTTTCTGAGTGCTTCTGGATCCCTTGCTGCACCTGGAATACGCGAGGCTGCGGCAGTGGCCACAAGTGCTTTTCACCAACTCCATCTGGTGAGGTGGCTGTGGCCCTTCCTTCCCAACTCAGACTCTGGCAAGCTCTCCTCAACATTTTTCAGTGTTATAGCTCGACCTATGTGCATCTTACATGGACAGCCAATGTACTTCTCTAAAACACTGCAAAGTGTCACTTACCTATTAAAAACCATGGAGGCACTTGAGCTTCTCTAAAACATAACTGAAGATATGGCTATTGCCAAAATTATCGGCTTTCAGTGCTTCTCCCCACCCCCTCAAGCTACTGAATCAAAGGTTAGGCTGAAGAAGCAGTACGTAAAGGTTTCAGTCCCAAGGCATAGTTTACCCAAATCTCTAGATGTCAACCGTAACATTTAAGACAATTTTTTTTAATTTTTTTATTTTTTTATTTTTTTTTAAATGGACCAACTATCAGCAGGCCAGATCCCATGGCCCACGTGATCTCCATTGAAGGCACATTGTGCAACACAGTTGCCTTGCACACATGCGAACACGCAGTTTGCGCACAGGATCCGCAGGCCATGGCGTTAGCCCCAGCAAGAATATGCAAGCTTTCAAGCCACACAGGGTCCTTAACCCAGGCATATAACAAGTTAGAACTGAAGACCAAACAAATGCAAGACAGCTGTATGTACATATTATATGTAAATAGTATCAATGATACCAAACACTGAGGTGGCTATTAGAATGAAATTCAAATATTTGAATACTTTACAACACAATGAAGGGAGAATTAAAGGAAATTCAGTCCCCTTTCAATAACGATTGGGAACATATACTGTATACATGTATCCTTCATTTCTTCAGTTTATGGTTATGTCTTTTATGTCTGAGGAAGGACCCCGTGTAGCCCCAAAAGGTTGCATACTCTCACCATCAGAATTTGGTCCATGTAAACAGAGTGGGAAAGCTCTAGGGTGGGAGTCAAATGTGGTCTGAAGCTAGTTCTTCTTTTGTCCCTTTTCAGTTCCTGGATTTGGCCTGGGGATCCAGTTCCTGCTCCGAAACACCAGAAGGAGTGAGTTCAGGGAAAGCAACTAATATGAGAACACACACACACAAGGATAGGCGATAGCATCCATGACACAGGTTAACGGTAAGCACTGTAATTTTCCTTTCCTAGTCTCTTCCGCACCATTTAAGCATCCTTGCCCACAACTTTTGAGATTCCTGGAGTTTGTACTAATTCTCAAAGTAACCCCATTGGAGGTGAAAAAAACTCTCCCCAAACACCCCCAATTAAAATCTCTCAACTACTTAATTTCCATCCCTTACATTCAGGACCAACTCTGAGACCACCCTAAATTTCTAATTATTGAATCAGGGGCTTCCAACATTCATTGTTTACCAGCCTTAAACCTACATATTGCTACTAGTTCCATCTATAAGCAACCTTATAGGACAAACAAGCAACTAATTAGGAATTCTATCCTGACATTCTTAAAAAAACACGAGGGGAAGTACCACTTGTTGGTATGACCAAAAAAAAAAAAAAAAAAAAAAAAAAGCCAGTGATCTTACCTTGGTACCTCTCATAGCTTTTATGTTGCAGAATACTCTGGAGTGGTCAACTCATGTAGTTTTGTTATGACTTTTACTATCTGTCGTTTGTAAGAGCATTTAATTTACTTATATGGGGGATCTACTGAAATTGTTTCATGAAAAGCAATATCTCCCAGGAAACCAAGCCCAAAAACTATTGTGCAGTTTCTTGTTCAGTACTTCACTAAGGATAGTAACCCTACAAGTATAATGTCATGACATACAGAAGGCAAGCTTCAAAGGAGAGAATTGCAACGTGTCCCAAGTTAAATATTAAACTCTGAAACAGTAATAAAGGAGCAGATTCTTACCATCATTTTTTCAAAAAGTTCGAGGATCTCTCTCTCAGACAAGGGTTTGGGAAAGAATTCATCCACATCTGTAGCTGTAGACAAGTCATTATTTAAGGAATGCGCTTGTTTCAGGTGCAATAAAGGTGGCCTTTCTTTTTTGGTGCCTGGAATCCGTATGCTGGAAAATCTATCCAACTACGTGGGGAGGAAGAAATTAAACATAAGAAACCATCATATTCCACCTAACCAAAATTCATTAATTTTAAAAGTCAATTACTTCCAATGGGTACTCTGAAAAATGTTACAGTGATCAAAGTGACCCAAACCATACCTTTAAATATCCTTGACAGCATTTTGATGAGGAGTTTTATTCAATATTTACAATGCATTTCGGCTGCTCTGATGCACACATTCGAACACCATACTAATCTTTTTGTTCAGAATACTTTTTTATCCAACTCCCACACCCACAAGACATTAAGCAGTTAGGTTTCTGTCCAACAATACTTCCACAAAACGTATTTTAGTAAAAATCTGTGCTATATAAATAATTTTCACAAAGGTACTTGCAATAGCATTCCAGGCACAATTAAAGGTGCTGCCTTCGATCAATGCAGTCGAAAAAAAATTGGGCCCTTGCAAATTCTATCACTGCACCATCTGTAAGCCAAGGATATGCACCATTCTTGGTGGCTTGACAGCTTGGCAACTCTATTCCCTCAAGTTTCATAAAAGCTCAAGCATTTTGGGAGGCAGTGGAAAACTTACTTATTTGCATAGCGATTTAGTCAGTTCACAGAATTGTTCTAATGGGAATTTTATCAAGTTATGATTTTTAATTATGTTTTTGTATATTTTACCAATTTTCTATTTTTAACTTTACCTGCCCTAAAACATTGAGGAAGGGTGGGTTAGGAATCCAGATAAACAAGGGAAAACACATTAGTCAAATGTTCCCAAATAATGAGTCCCAAGTCCAAGCAAATTAAACCATTTGTAGACAGAGTCAGAATAAGGGAGTTTTACATACAAAAGACTTGTAGCAAACAAATGTGGGGGGGAAATGTATTTCCAACAAGACTGTGGGCTTGATGGTGAGTATTTGCAGTTTTATGCTTGTTCCTTCTTGTCCCCCTTGCTTCTTCCACACCCTCGTTATGAGTACCACATTTCATAGTCCAAAGGGACATTCAGCAAGCTTTTATATCTCAACATGTGTCACAGTACGTACGTCAAGTTCCTGTTAGGCAATTTTCACAATATAATCTTTTAGTTCCTCACAACTCTCTATTCTGCTGGAGCACACTTTTTCCAACTTCCTGCCCTGGCTCCACATGCCGTTTTCAGCAGTCTTCTGTTCAGCACTGGAGCTCTGCCAACAGTTATCTTCCCATCTCAAGTTATTATTTGTACTTGCATATCTCTGTTATGCTGCCATCCAATTAAAGCTATCAAGCAGCTGCATCTATTACTAACCATTACTGACCAATGCAGCAAGTTGCTTGTCACACGAGGAGTCAAATCTAAAAACTTTTACTTCACTTTCAAATGCTCTTAAAGGTCCCATTCTGCTTGACTGTTGTTCCTTTCCAACGGCCATATTAAAATATCCACTATACTGATTGCATGGACACAATGAAGGAATGAGAAACTCAGTACTGGGTAATATGGGCATAGGCCATGACTTTATTAAATACAAAGCAGGCGGACCCTATCTTGGGATCACTGATGGGTTAATGCCATCAGTGAGAGAGGCCCGCTGGGCATCCCTTGTCCCAGGTATCAGCAAATGGAACAATGTACAGTCCTCAATTTAAATGCAGGCAGGCAACCCTGAACTGTCCAGAATACCACCAGCCAGACCGGTGAGTTCCTGACCCTAAAAGGGTCACACAAGAGCAAGGCACAGTGGGGGGTAGGCAGCCGACCTAGCTGAAAAGCCTTTGCCCAACCCTGGTGCAATTAGTAATTAGTCCTTATTGTGTTTATCTGTTGCTTTTCCAAACAAGATTTTTCCTGCAGCCATGGTTCTATACCGGACATCTCCTTTCAAAAGCAACTAATAGTGTGACACTTACAGCATTGTAATTGCCACTACCCTTGTAGGTTACTAACAACCTGCTATGGAGAATGCAAAACCAAACCCCTTACTTGCCAATACAGAGGGTGTAAAATTCCTTCTGAGTCCTCAACACAGCAGCTAGCTAGTGCCCATAGCAGAGCAATTTAACTAAGCCACTTAATATTAGGTCGGGTGGGTCCTGGGCAGCTGAACAAAGAGGGCTGCCCAGGTGGATCCAGGTTATTTAAGTCCGTCCAGGGGTCCACCGACAGGGCGATCCCCATCTGGTCATAGACCAAACATCTCAGGTAGTTAATGACGAGGAGCGGGCAGACACCTAGCAATTAAGTGTCCATGCTCCACCCCTGACAGTAGGATTCCCAGCTGGGCCCTGCGGAGACCCCACCCGCTGATGTGTGGGAGATATCTTTCACCATATTGCCCTCACAATCAAAGCCATCAAAACCATACTGAGGCCTGTTTTCAGACAGTCAAAACTGTTTTGATTGCCCTCACAATCAAAACCATCAAAACCATACTGAGGCCTGTTTTCAGACAGTCAAAACTGTTACTGAGGCCGTTTTCAGACGAGCGCGGCGGCACCCGCGCTTGTTTCTCAAAAAAGCTGGCAGCCCGTTCCACACGTGACGCTGCCGCCGAATACGCGCATGTGCGGGCAATGAGCTTCCATTTCCGGCCGCGTATGGCCAGCCTTGATCGCCGACCCGGTCAGTTCGCGCCCGGAAACGGATGCACATCGCCCGCGCATGCGCATATTCGGCGGCAGCATCACGTGTGGAACAGGCTGCCGGCTTTTTTGAGAAACAAGCGCGGGTGCCGCCACGCTCGTCTGAAAACGGCCTCAGTAACAGTACTTAGCATATCAAGCTGTTTACTTGTATAGAGCAACAGCAACTTTTTTAAAAATAGGTAAATTTTCTTTTCAATGTGTGTAAATAGATTCAAGGATTAAGTTATTTACTCAAACAAAATGGGAAGTCCAAGCAGTTTGGTTTTTTCCATAACCATGGACCTAAGCTTCTAACAATATTTTTAAAAAGCAACTTACGTTGTGCAACACTTCAGTTGAGCAAGTTTGTAACATGCTTTTTATGTAGTAAGACATTTCCTATTTAGATGTTAACTAGGACAAAAGGGACGATCCAGCAGGCCACATGTGCTGACCTCTACACGGGCTGCATGACCCAAATGCGCCTACTCAGGCATGCATGCACACTGGGTGCAACCTGGACCAATATGACCCCCATGCCCACACACCCCAAGGAATGGAGCAGAAACCATGCCTGCTTCATCCCTCAGGCCGTGGGTTGCACCAGCTGGGGCCACACCCCTGCCCTCTGCTGCTGTGCTGCACATGTACCCGAGCATGAGCACTCCGGCCTGCGAACTTTGCCTGCCGTCGGAGCATGCGAGCCACTGGATTGCCCCCAAGCTATTGAAATCCCCTTTAATCTTTCAACAAAAAGTAGTTAAAATATTTGTCAGCACGACTGAATTTTGACACACTTAAAACACATTACCAATTCTCTATGCAAGTGCTCTAATGAAATGGATTCTTGGTTAACCTAAGCACAATAAAATTACTTTATAGGTGTAAATAGCTTCTTGACTCACATTTTCAAGTTACTCTTGTACATTTAATCAGAGTAAGTTAAACTTTAATGCCATTTGAAGGTGACAAACCATGTTTTTAATTATGCCTTTGCTTCATCTTGGATATGTTGAGTTCATGAATTTATTACGAGTCATCCTCAGGATAGTTAAATTAGCAACCTATTGAGCAATATTTCATAGTGAGTAATCACAATGATCAAGAGTGACTAGTATAAAACATTTTAAAATGCATTTTTGTCTCATTTGTAGATAGGGCTTTATGGAATGGTTTACATATGAAGCTGTAATTGGCATTTTGTTATGTTTATTGCAGCATTTAAAAAGCAAAAAAATAGTGCAGTCAAGTCACAGGGAGATAACCTGCACGTATCAGTCAAAATGCTTCTTCCTATACACATCCAATATTCTTTTTTACTTTCCTTGTTACTTTGGACAGACAGTCAATTAGCTAATCTGTCCCTGTTCTAATACTACACTGCCTGTACTCATGGTGATTATAAAATGGACCAAGTGCTTGATCTAAACTTTATAAACCACCACCAAGCCAGGTCTATATTCAAGTTGTTTTAGATTTCTTTCATATGAATTCTGTTGAACATTTCACAGTTTAAATTACTCTTTAATGTTTTTTTACACAAACAATTGATCAACTCAGGGGCCGGGCTACTGTCATTTATTTATATTTATTATTTTAATTTTTACCCCAATAATAGTCCAAACTATTTTAGTTTCAACTTTTGATGCTGGCAAGGGAACTGAAATTGTAATCCTCAATCTCATTCAGCTAGCCACTTGATCTCATCTGCTTCATTTCCCATTGTGACCACTGTGAAAAAACTGAACGAAAGTAGTGTTCATATTTTTAAAGCTTAAGTCAATACTTTCATCCACATTTTACGGTATGCATATCTACAGAGAAAATTAATCCTTGGCAGGTAAACAGAGAACATTGAACAGATACATATTGTAAATTGTCCGTTAGCCTCCGTATATCTTTAAACTATTACTATTAAGTGGAAATACACTAGTAAGCAAAAGCTTCCAGTCTGTGCCAGCTACATGTGGATAGCCATCATGCCAATTATTCTGGTATGACTACTTCTTAAAACAAAAAACAAACTTTGCCAATTATAAGGATTTCACACTTTCAATACAGAGTAAGAATGCATATTTGTGAATATTAAGATGAGTCATAGAAATTACATATAAAACTATTCCACTTTTTAACTGCACATGTTTGTACTGAGTAAAGAAATCCTATTTTAATGTCATTTTAAGCTTAGCCAAATTCAACCTCATGATTTACAGATTTATCAGTTCATTAATTTGAGCACGTACACAAAAAACAAGGTGACCAAGTTGAAGCACATTAGACATTAAAACACTATATCTATGGCATCAGACCTCTGCTCCAGTTCAAGGCTATTATGTGCGTGCCAAGTACTGTATCTGGGAAAGCAATGATGTGCTACAATGGGAAAAAGCCACCTCCATCCTTTTACTTTTTTATATCATTACTCAGTCTCAGCTATCCCTCAACCCTATACCTGCCTCAGCAGCATCGGACAGGTATACACATATCACAATCTTGGAAACTTCCTAGGCTAAAAATAATTAGCAAACAGCTATTGATTAAAACAATCACTTTAGCTAGCTTTCATGTCAGTCTATGTTTTAAAATGTGTTTATCAGATAAAGCAAAAGTTTAGGGTAAGGTTGTCCTGAACTGGCTTACCTCCTGTCATTTCTTAAGCCAAATGCAAAAACCCTCACATTTTAAGTTTATATGTTTGATATCCGTGACACTTCAAAAATATTAACAAGTTTCTAGCCTGTTCAAGTGAACAATTTCAGTTTACAGAAAACCATGACACATGAATAGAATTCCATTCCTTAGGAGTAGCATAACTTGACACGAAAGATTCTCATCAAAATTCAAAACTGAAAAAATAAGAAAAATATATTCTTCCCATAGGCTGTTTTAATTTAAACACTAATTACAGAGCTGTGGAAAAGCAACTGACATGGCAGCGGCAGCAGCAGCAGCTTCTCCCAGCAGCTCTCCAGACAGCTCCTTCTAGCCACTTCCTGGCCCCTCCCAATGGGGCCTGCCAGAGCAGCACAGCCAGAGGATGCCATCCGGTTCCATCACACCGAAATGCCCCATGGGGTGGGCCAAGCAGCAGACATGGGCCATCTGGAGAGCTGCTGGGAGAAGCTACTGCCAAGAATCAATTAATTACTCATACTGGGGAGACAAGCCCTGGCAGCCACCCCCCTTCCCAATGTGGCCCGGCCCACATTTCCCTGAGTACCGACCCAACTCACCCGCTGCTGCCACTAGGTGAGTTCCTTTGCCAGCCTGGGAAATGTGACAGGGGAGACAACTCCAGCAACCTTGTTGCTCAGTTGATGATCTTGTTCAAGCTTGGGACACCTTGCTGGGTGGAGTAATTGATCGGGTGCGTCCCAGGTGCCCTCTCGCGCTGCTTTGTCACCGTAGAGCTCCTTGGTTTACTGAGGAGCTGCCGTGTTTGAAGCAGGAAGGGCGGCGGTTAGAGGATGCTGGCGAACTCGATCGGCTGCAGCATCGGACCCATTTGCAGTCCTATGCTGTGGCTGTGAGGACGGCAAAGAACGAATTCTTTGCCACCCTCAGAGCTGCTGCGAAGTCGTGTCCAGTGGAGCTTTTCCGGGTGGTAAGGGGCCTGGGTAGTCCGGCCTCACTCTGCCTAGAGGGGGAGGTTTCCCAATCCCGCTGTGAGGAGTTTGTAAACTACTTCGCAGATAAGATTGCTCTAATCCAGCATGATTTCGGGGTCGAGATTGATGCAGAAGAAGCAGAGTGGAGTGTTATGGAGTGGAGTCTGGTCCATTTTTGTGGGATCAGTTTCAGAAAGTGACGCCAGCCAATGCCGAGGGGGCTTAGGGGTCTGTTAGGGATACCTTTTGTGAGCTAGATCCATGCCCATCCTAGTTGGTGAAAGCCTCCACTGAGACTTTGGGACCAGTGCTGGTGTGAGTGATCAATGCCTCCCTTCAGGAGGGCAGGATGCCGGACTGCCTCAAGGAGGCAGTGGTGCGGCCCCTGCTCAAAAAAACCATCATTGGATATTGATTCCCACGCCAGCTACAGACCTGTCTCTAACCTTCCCTTTTTAGGGAAGGTTTTTGAACAGGTGGCGGCCCAGCAGCTCCAGAGCCATCTGGATAGCATCGGTTTTCTGGATCCTTTTCAATCATGTTTTCATCCAGGATATGGCACCGAGACTGCGTTGGTGGCTTTGGTAGACGACCTCTGCTGAGAGATGGATTTAGGACATTGAACACTTCTGATCCTACTAGATCTCTCAGCAGTGTCTGATATGGTGGACCATGTGTTGCTTTTGAGACGGTTGCAGACCCTGGGGGGAGTGGACAAGAGTGTTTTAGGATGGCTCCGCTCATACCTTTTGGGGAGAAGCCAGTAGGTGGTGCTGGGGGAAGAAACATCTGGCCTCCGGGATCCTTGTTTGGGGCGTACCGCAAGGTTTGATTCTGTCTCCACTTTTATTTAACATCTATATGCAACCCCTGGGTGAGGTCGTGAGATGGTTTGGTGTACGTTGCCACCAGTATGCTGATGATACCCAGCTTTACCTCTCTTTTTCAAAAAACTCAGGTCCTGCTGTCTCAGTGCTTGCTAGCAGTGAGTGAGCGGATGAGGCTGAGCAGACAAGCTGAATCCTAATAAGATGGAGGTGATGTTGGTGGGTAGGGCAGCCAAGGTAATGTCTCCCCTTGTGGAGGGGATTCGCCCCCCACTGGCCCGCAAATGCGGAGTTTGGGGGTTCTGTTAGACCCTGGCCTTCGCCTGGATCGTCAGCTGAATGCAGTGGCAAAGGGAGCCTTTCACCAATCACATCTTGTGCAGAGGATCCAGCCACATGTTTCAAGCTCTGAGCTGGCTACCCTCATCCATTCATTCATCATCTCAAGGCTGGATTACTGAAACACGCTCTATATGGGGATGCCCTTGGTGACAACTCAGAAGCTGCAGCTGGTGCAGAATGTGGCAGCCCGTCTCCTGACAGGGACGAGCTGTAGGGAGCACATTAAACCAGCGCTCTGGGCTCTGCACTGGCTGCATGTAGCGTTCCGGGCCCAATTAAAGGTGCTCTTTTTGACCTTTAAAGCCCTACACTGTCTGGGCCCCTACTATCAGAGACCACCAGACTCTCCGGGCCGTGGGGTGACCTCTGCGGTCTACCGGGGGTGCCTTCTTTGAGATCTCCCAGGTGAGCCAGGGGGCCACGGATGGCGAGGGCGTTCTCGGCTGTGGAACTCCCTCTGAGACGACGCTTGCCTGGCTCCCGGCCTGTTGGCCTTTCATCGGATCTGTAAGACCTGGCTGTTCATCCGGGCCTTTGGGGGAGGAAGGAATAAGCGTGGAGGTTTTGTTTTGTTTTTTACCAGTCGTTTTACCTCCTTTTCACTGTTTTAGTAATCCCTTTTATGAATTTTTATATATTGTTTTTAAATGTCTCGTGAGCCGCCCCAAGCTGCCATAGGGCTGGAGGAAGCGGGATACAAACAACTAAATAAATAAAATAAACCCCTAGCCATCCAGCACAGCCTGGTCCACAGGCAGGGCCCCTGCTGCTGCTCTCCCTAGCTCAGTTGCCAGCTGGGCTGAGAAGGGGGAAATTAACAGCAACACTGGGGAATCCTACTGCTTCTGTTGCTACAGCCTGGACAGAAGCAGGCTGGCGAGAATGAGAGAAGATAACCCCCCCCACCCACCCTGGCTAGCCCAGCCACACCCTCCCGACTTTGACCCTTACAAGTGCCCCCACTAACCCCCAGGCGAGGTTGCGGCTAGCCAACACTCCCACCCCACAAGGCACTCTGTGTGCGTGCGTCTGCACAAATGCATGTGTGTCTGCAAAAATGTAGACATGCGTGTGAGAATGAATGTGTTTGGGATATTGCATGTGCGCACAAGGGAGAATCAACATATGTCTGGCTCTTCCATCCAACCCCCTCCAACCCCCACTCTATCTTTGAGCCCTTCCAACTGAAATCCCCTCACTCCAACTCCCCCAGCCCCTCCTGCTCACCTCCACTCCAGTCGCTTCCACTCGCACCCCCACTGCAACCACTCCAACCTACCAGCACCCATAGCCCCAGGCACTTCCACCTCCTGCATCCCTATCCCCTCCCACCTTCATCCCTACTTCAATTCTCCTACCTTTTCCCACCCACCTACATCCCTACCCCCCTTCCATTTCCACCCGCCTTTCCATACCCTTATCAAAGTGGTGGACCTATTAGGACAGCCCACCGTCAGAAACTAATGGATCCAACATGTTTCCCGAACTCTCTGGGGGCTTTGCCTACTGACCTTAGCAGCTAGTCTGTCGATTGCCACCTTGTGGAATGACATCTCAACCATGGCCCATCAACACTGTTACACACAGACGTCTGCACCCTTTGCTGTGGCAGCACAGGTCCTCTAGTATACCGAGGACCTGAGGCAGCTAAAGCAGGAGGGTAGGTTGTTCGAGCACAGGTGGTCCTCAACTCATCCTATAGCCGACAGATTCCGGCATATATAGTTTTAAAAGAACAATGCCATGACTGATGGTGGTAAAAAAGTTTCCTCCTCAGTTATCCTAGTCTGCGGAGCCGTTCTGGGAGATGAGGGGCCTGATTAATGCAGTCTCCTTCCACCCCAAAATGGAGTCACTGGATGCCCTTTATGACTCGCAGGAGAAAGCGATCATATTCACCACAATGGAGATGCTGCCATTTGACCTGCATAACCCAAGTTTGAGGTTATGGAAACTCAGTCTTGTCCTGCTTATTTGCATCAGTTTTAATCAGTATCGCCCACCAATGAGGGTATGGTGCTTGGGGCGGAGAAAGCAGCCAGCTGGGAACTAGATCCTTGCCTGTGCAGCCAGGAGACGTTGAGGATGTTGCTGACTGGGTTGTCAATGCTTCTCTTTGGGACGGGGTGTCACATACTTAAAACTGTTTATCCAGTCCTGCTTAAGATACCATCTTTGGATGCCAACTCCTTGGCCAGCTATCAGCCTGTCTGTAGGCTTCCCTTTTTAGGGAACATTATTGAACAGGTGGTTGCCCATCAGCTCCATGCTCACCTTGCTATCATCCGATTTCTGGACCCATTTCAGTCAGGCTTTCACCCTTGGTATGGAATAGAGACTACACTTGTGGTCTTCGTCGATGACCTGTGCCTAGAGATTGACAAGGGGAATCCTGCCCTGTTGATCCAGTTAGATGTTTCAGCAGCCTTGATACAGTTGATCGTGAGGTGTTGACATGGCTACAGTACCTGGAAGGGGTGTACGGGAACGCTCAAGTGGTTCCGCTTCTTCCTGTCACAGAGGTCCCAGAAAGTGGTGATTGGCAATTTTTTATCATCCTCTCAGGACCTCCCCTGTGGGGTTCCACAAGGTTCCATTCTATCTCCCCTCTTGTTCAACATTGTAAGTTGCCCTGAGCTGACTTTGGCGGGAAGGGTGGGATAAGAAATTTAAATAAATAAAAATAAAATAAATAACGGAAATGTTAAGGCAAGACAGTTGTAACTACTGTGGAAAGCCAATTAGGAGACTGAATGCAGTACTGCAATGGTCCAGCAGCGTAAGATCGTAGCCATCACCAGTATCCAACGCTTTCTCAATTTTTCTTACTCTGTCTTTACTTTCAAATTGTGAAAGACATTTATGCTTGCAAATACTAGGTTCTAAACTTAAGGTGTGGCATAATTGGAAAAAACCTATTTCTGCCTTGCAGTTCCTGTACAACACATACAAATAGGAACGCAAACAGAGCAAGTCTCAGGAAATGCATTGTTGTGATTTTTAAAAAGTGAAGTTGTTAAAAAAAAAAAAAAAAAAAATATGCCAAAAGCATTTCTTGAAAATAATATTTAGTCAAGTGCTTAAATATTAGAGCTGCATAAGTAGTACCATACTGAGTCAGACCAATGGTCCATCAAGCCCTGCACCCGTCTCCAAAAGTGACCAATCTCAGTCACTTGGAATAAGTACCCAGTGGGTCAGAATGAGGTAATTTGTTCCCTGTTGTTCACCCCCAGCTCCCAACTATAAGCGCTTATATTCCTCAAAACTTAACTGGCGAATATATCTATGCTCCAGAAACGTACCCATTTATTTATTTTTTAAACAGCTATACTACTGGCCTTAATCACATCTTCTGGCAACCAATTCCACAACTTACTAAATGCATTTTTGTCATACTTTAGTCAGATTATCAATATCCTAACTATGCTAGGTTAACTGACCTACAGTTTAAGCACTGATTGGGCCAGAGTAAAGCAACATCAAAGCCAAGGGCTAACACTGGTATTTGGTATCTGAAGTATAATATATAAGCATCTAACTCCCTCCCCCACCCCCCACCCCCATTATGTTAGAAACAGATAAAACATGCAGCTTGTAACAGCAATGAAGCAGTTATGGTTATGTAAAGTATATTGGGTTAGTTACTTAACAGTAAATTTTAAGGAATCTTACCACATCATCTGTCAGCGTCTTGATATTTAAATGCTGTAAATTAAGAAGAAAACAGTCATGTCACCATTTTACAATATAACATCTGTTTTGTTTAAAGTGGATTTTAATTCACTGTTCTGTTGCATTTAAAAGTAAATAAATACTTGGGGATATTTTAAAGTAAACCCATACTACATTACTACCTTCAAACATTGCTCTAGAACACATCTCTAGATTTTCATCTTAAGGTATAGGTTTAAGAATTCTATTAAGCTTACAATTTACAGAAAATGCTTGTGGAAAACTATGCATTTCAATCATGCGTCCATCAGATGTTCACCCCGCACCAAGTTAGGCAGCGGGCTGCTACGCCCTGCATCTTTGGAATAAGGCTAACGCAGTATGTAGCAGCCTTACCCAAAGTGGGGTACTGCTGTCCTACTTGAGGTTGCATGTTGCCTCTCATGGGCTTGCTCTCCCATCTGACCTGCCCCACAGCGAGGTTGGCCACAAGGCTTCCTCACACAGCCACATCATGGCCAGGTGAGATAGTCTGGGCACCCACGAGTGCAGCTGATGTCTCGGTGCAACCATCAACTGTGGCCCACCTGATTTCTGGGGGGGAGGGGAGCAACCATTCACCCTGCTCTCCACACCAGCCCCAAATCATGGCTGCTTTGATACCCCACCCCAGGGGGGCGAAGGGAGGGGAGGGGATCAGACCCTCCCAATACATGTGGCTTCACCCATAAAAGTACACTTAACCCGCGAGATGGAAAGCCAATACCGCAATATGTTGTCTAAAGACTACGTGGAGCTGATATAGTAAACTGCAGTGTATTTTTATTCCTTGGTGGAAAAAATATTTCCTTTTCTAATGAACTATTAGATTTTTTTTGGCATCCATCTGGACTCCGTCTCTTGATGGAAACTCAACATAGTGTCAGAATTAACAGCATTAAAATCCCACAAAGTCTGGTTACAAAGGTGAAGTTTCATACCCAGACAGCTTCAGTTTCAACCAACCCTCAGGCTGTTTTCAGACTAGCACGGCTGCGCCCGCGCTTGTTTCTCAAAAAAGCCGGCAGCCCGTTCCACACATGACGCTGCTGCCGAATACACGCATGCGCAGGCGATGCGCATCCATTTCCGGGCACGAACTGACCGGGTTGGCGATCGAGGCTGGTCATACGCGGCCGGAAATGGAAGCACATCTCCCGCACATGCGTGTATTCGGTGGCAGCATCACGTGTGGAACGGGCTGCCGGCTTTTTTGAAAACAAGCGCAGGCACTGCGGCACTCGTCTAAAAACGATCTCAAAGTGGCCTGATTGGAAAGAGAGGCTTGCTCACTTTTGCATTGCAACACATCTCCAGAAGGAGAGTGGAGAAGTTCAGATTAGCTCCCTCATCTATTCCATGGGCAAGGAAGCAGAAGACACCTTAAGTCCTTTACCTTTAGAGAGGAGGATAGTTATCATGAGAATGGTTATGCAGACATGCTGGCCAAACTTGATGAGCACTCCACACCTCGTCATACATCAGTGACAGTAGTAATAGTAATAGTAGTAACAGATTGTCAGAGAAACTGCAGCTGAACAGATTTAACCCTTCATAAGGCAACAGAAATGGCAAGGCAGAGACGATAAAAAATAATCTAGGTAGAGATCAGGGGCTGCCACCAAGTAGCCTAGAGAAGGAGCCTTTAGAAACTGTCACAATAGAACCACCACAGCAAAGAACAACTACATGACTTCTCCAAAGACTGTGTATATAAGCCCCAGGCAAAGTATAACACTCCCCAGGCTAGGTATACAAGGCGTGGAAAAAAACCACAGTCCACCAGGGTACTGACCAGTCAAAGAAGCCCAATGTCATAGATGCAAAAAATTGAATCATTTTGCTGCTGTCTGCCACACGAAAGTAGTATGACAAGTGAATAGTGTAAAGCAAGTCTCTTTTTTTCTGGGTTCAATTGCACGTGAGGACACAACCAACTTGGAGAATGCAACTGTGTATTAGTGGAAAGCCTGTCATATTTTCAAACTGATTTGGGTGCAGATGTGACAGCAGATACTGCCTTTAAACGCCCAGAAAGTGTTTTCAACTGCATTGGACAATTCCCCACAGACATATATACAAAGGTGAACATTTTAGCTTTAAGATTTATGTGATTAGAAGATACAAGTACATCACCTCAGTTGCAGTCTTGTTGCC
Organism: Sphenodon punctatus; assembly: GCA_003113815.1. Taxonomy (NCBI): domain Eukaryota; kingdom Metazoa; phylum Chordata; class Lepidosauria; order Sphenodontia; family Sphenodontidae; genus Sphenodon; species Sphenodon punctatus. The sequence continues at coordinate 2,657,784 of QEPC01013045.1, forward strand.
AAGGTATGTCGAACAGAAGAAAATGATTTGGGTGATATAGAATCTTTAGGATGAGATGACCTAGTAACTGTTTTGAGACAATGAGTGTTTTAAACAAGCGATGTGTGAGGGGGCTCTAGGGTGCCCACATATGCAACCTTTGTGAGAAGCACTTAAAAACAAGTGACTCCCACCACGTAAGCCCTGTCCACTGAGAACGCCATCCTGGCCCACATGTTCCACCAAGGACACCTCCATGTGTGGCCAAGGGTGTCCACTGCGTGAGTCATGGGAGCACACCTCCACACCCACTACTGTCACACGAGCAGTTGGACAAGTCTTCTTCAAAAACACCCAGTGCTGTACCATGCTGTGTGCATAGAACCCCATAGGCAGGGTGCCAATTTTTCTACAGAAAAAATACAAAATTCAGCAACGAAAAACTGAAATTTCTGTTTACAATAGTGACTAGTGTAATTAAAAGTGATATTTATTTTCAATCACGCCACCTCTATAAAATTAAACACAAGACATTTATTTGCATTCACACACATGAACACAGATCTGCGTAGATCGTCTTCCCCCAAGTCTCTACAAGTGTCCGTAAGTAAAAGATTATGAGCTCTGAAACTGCGCTCTGCGTCGGCAAGAGTTGTTACTGAATTTATACATACTAGTGCCACTTCTGCAAGCTTGGGTACTCTGTCCCAGGCACTTTTCCAAAAATTGTCAAAGTCCTTCCCTAAAGGATCTTGTTGTTATCTGTCCACATAATTTGGTGCAAGGACCTTAAAAAACTGGTCCTTTGGCACTGAGTTTGATCCAGGTATCTCACTGAAGTCTTCCATGCAGGAAAGTAAAAAAAGCTAACTTTTGTAGGATCCAAAATTCATACAACTTTCAGGTGGTTATATTCTGGCTATCCATCAGTTGACATGTACCTGTTCAACTTCTCTGCTGCTCCCACAAAGGCCTCCTTAAATTTAGTCATCATCTCCAGCCAAAAAGACAGTGGAGTGTGGTCTTCAGCTTCCAAGTACAGCAGATTACTACAACTTTCTGTTGTAAACCATGCATGTGCCTGCAGCTTTATTTGAACAACTTCTGAAGCATCCACCACCTCTGTCGCAACTACAACTTGGGACTGGAACTTGTCAAGAAGGGTATACAGATGTGAGGGTTTTTTCAAGACATATGCCAGCTCCAATTGTAACTGGACGTACTCAGTGTCAAACAGGCATTTCTGTTGAGAGAAAGTGCAGTTAGTACAACCAATTTGAAGGGGCAAAGAGCCAGCAAATTATGGTCCAAGTAATTTTAGTTTTCTGCACACAACAGGAAATTACGTCACATATGAGATCAAGCATACAGTAACATTTACCAGAAGGGCTTCCAATGTTTTACATCGCTGAACCTCCTGCATTTATTTGTGAATCAAATCTCTTTGGTACTTGACGTCGTCATGGTGGTAAGCCACAGCTCTGAAATAGGTACTCCCATTGTGTCGCACAGGGATCAGGTTGTATTGTGGCTTTGCCTTCATTAATCGACTCCCCCAGACAATGTATTATTTATTATTATCATCAACAAGCATTTATATAGTGCCAGCAATGTACCTGGCACTTTACAAAGTAATGGAATAGACACAGTCCCTGCCCTAAGGCTTATAATCTGAAAGATGGGGGGAGACGAAGAAAAGGGAACAGAGGGGGAGACAAGGGGTGCAACATTCCCGGAGATGCGAGGTCCCAGGTGCACGTGCTTGGCTTGGTTACATTGAGAGATACTGTAACCTCTTTACACTTGGCAGGGGAAACTATTTCCTGAACTTTGTGGTAGATTTAAATGGACTTTGAAATCTGCCAAACATCAGTTCCATTATGTGAGCTAGGAAGGTGATATCTACACAGTTCATAAACAGTCCTTTTAGGACAGCCTTAAGACATCTCTTCATGTAAGCTGCATTGTCACATATATGAAAAAGAAAGCCTCCTCAAAGGTGATTGCATACTCTGGGACTGTCTTGATTACCTCCTGTGCTACCACAGTGTGGAACAAGCTGGTGAAAACTTTTATGTCCAGGAGATAAGGCTGCAACGTTTTTGTCATGGGCAACAGCCAATAAATTTAGGACTGAACACTGCTCAGTGTCACCAGTCTTGTCAACGATGATCACAAGTTTCTTCCCTATGATGTCTCTCATTTTAATTTCCTGTTTTTCACTTCCATCAACTTTGGACAAGTAACGTTTTCAAAGCTGGCCCGCTCAGGGAATCGCTCAACCATTTTTCACAAAGCGTTGCAGAAAGGAACACATGGAGGGGCGATCAGCCTTCTCAAGTTGTGTATTAGGCTCCAGGCTAATCCTTGTAAATTCCTGGGCAACTTCAAATCTTAATACCCAGGCAGTCAGGCATTGGACGTAAGTTATCAGTGTCTCTGCTTCTTCCAATCATTTCTTCTTCAAATGCCGCTTTCCTCTTCAGATTCAACTTGCATTTAAGGCGATAGACCACAGTAGATTTTCTAGTATGGTCCAGGACCACAGTGCAGGATGAATATGAAAAAAAAAAAAAAAAAAAAAGCTTACCACCATCAGCATGCATATCCTGGGGCAACTCTGCAGTACGTTCCTGGGCAGTGCTTTTCAAAGTTGTGTGCACAGCTTTGTTTTTGCAACAAAACGATCCATTTCTTTGAATAAGTGTACTAAAATAAATTAGCAGCAGGTTCTGGGTAGGGATGTTTCGACCAGGAAAACTTGAATGATGCATTTTGACAGCAACTGGATTAACTGGTTTGAGTAACACAGGTACTTCAACCCTTCTCCCCAAAACACGACAAGCAGAAGGCACCAGCAGCTAACAATCCCCACCCTCCAAAAACATAGCAAGCATAGGGCACAGCAAACACAAACATCCCTGCCCAGAGCCATGGTGCCAGCATGCACACGGCACAGAAACCCCTCCCCCCACCACCCATATCCATGGTGGGATATGCGAAAGCCACAGCAGCAAACCTCCACCTCCCTGGAGCCATGTGCAAAGTGGCAGCAGCATCCCCACCCCAGGCCTGGAGCAAACCTTCCCCTATTCCCAAGTAAAATGCAGAGTGACAGCAGACACCCTCATATCCTTCCTCCCCCTCCCCCCTTACTTACCTTGAAAGATCAGAAGCAGCAAGGCTCATTCGTGTAAGCCAATGGCTATCCTGGCTGCTTCTCTTGTCGCTTGACGGCAGCAGCAGCAGCCACAGGTGGCTGCCATTCCTGGTCCTCAGCATCAGTGATCCCGACAACTCCTCTTCCACACCATGATCCAGTGAAGACTCCAGGTGGCTGCAGCAATCACAGAAGAGATCCTGGTCCTCAGAGGCTGCAGCGATCCCAATAGCTCTTCTCTCTCCACAGCAAGCCAGCAACGACCCCAGGCAGCAACCCCAGCAGCACCTTTTCTCGATCAGTGGTGATCCAGCATATTGCAGGCGCCAATCTGAGCTAAGCAGGCACTTGGCATGCAATTTATCCTGTGCACGTGAGCTGTCGATTGGCTTGCATGCACAAACAGGCAAATTCCGCGCTGGGCTGTGTGGGGGCAACGTTTCCGCAAAGACGGGGATTCTGCAGGAAAGTAACAAATGGCCGCCCTGCATTTCAGTCAGAGGCCTGGTCATAGGATTCCTATCCTATTTCTTCACGAAATAGAAGCAGAGTTAAAGAGAATGGAAAAATTGAGGAAAATCTGATGCACCACCGTGTGCACTGATGTCCGGTAAGAAGTGTCAACATACTAATCTGCATATATCTTACAAGACTCAAAGCAGTAGAGAAAAATGTATTTTACCTACACTCGATTATTTTCTCCCAAAAGTAGAAGTTACTTGTGTTCTCCAAGCTAGATGCCTTAAGTGGGTTCTGGAAATTTCCTTCTGTAAGCTGACTACACATCACACCTTTTGTGCGATTACATTTTCAAATATTACCTCTCACTATCACCAGTGCTCCAAGATTTTTTAAAGGAAAGGATGAAACTGCTTAAAGATATAAAAAAGGTCATTTTTATGTATCCTATTTTAATGTGCATATCTTCAGCTTAAGAGCATGATAGAACACTCAATTAAGTTTCGAGCATAATCAGTAAGTCTATTATCAAGCTTAACAAGTAAAAGTGTATCCTCTGTCTCAAGCAAATTTAATTTTCACAGTGGATAATAACTCAATATGGAATTAGCCCAAGTCCTGAGAAGGTAAAAATAAAGCAACTGAAAACTCCAACAAATGTCTCAGAACCAGGACATATACTTCGAACACTAAACTACCTAGGCAGACACCTGAAATACTTGTCTACAGTGAGAAGACCACTGAATGAATTGCTAAGCAATCCAATACATCGTGGCTATGGGGACCAAAGCAGGGAATAGTTTTTAGTAGGGCAAAATAATACATTTCAACTGCACCAGTTTTGCAGTTCTATGACTGATAAAAAGCCTATGGGTAGTGCCAATGCCAGCAGCGATGGCCTGGATAGTATACTGTTTCAGTTACATGGATCAGGGTGGAAGACCACTGCATTTTGCTCTTGTACACTCAGAACCAGAAAAATAATATCCTCGAAAGTTAAAAGGAAGCCTGTCAAGTATATGGTTATGAATTTGACTGAGTCTCGGAGCTGGAAGGAGACCTAAATGTCAGCTACTCCAGCCCCTGCAGGACCTGCCAAACCCCAAATATCTGCTGAGGAAAAACTCCACCAATTGCTAAGAGTAGATACTGGGACCAACCAGAGCACACCAATCGCCAAAGTCACAAAACCATTTCAGAAAAAGCTATTTATATCCAAGCAGAGGAGTCACATCCATGCAGGCAGAAGACGTTCGGTTTACTATCTAACTGTCAAAAGAAAAAGTTCCTTCCGAGCCCCAAATATGGTAATCACTCAGACCTTGAGCATGGGTGCAGGCCCCACCAGTCAGGCACCTGATATACAATTATCAATTTCTATAGATACCTGTGAGAATTAGGCTATTTAAAACTTAACTGACCACAAACCTTTTGCACCCTTATCAAATTGTGGAGATCTGGGCCAAGCACCACTGAGATGCCAATGCCTTTTGATCCATTACCTAGTGGTGCTGGACAACTTTTCCAGGTATGTAGTGGTAATATCTCAAAATTACAAAACATCACAGGGTTATTGAAAGGCTAGGGAGTTTATTTGCTCTTTTTGGTATTCCGTAACAGATCTTATTCCATACAGCACAATGGACCACAATTCATCACAGCTGAGTTTAAGCAATACCATAAAAAATATTTTTAAAATATCACTAGTTGCCCACAATATTTCCAAGCAAACAGTACAAGAAAGGCCAGTACCAACAGCTAATAAAATATTGGAACAGGAAGATTCATATCTTGCTCTTAAATTAAGTAACTCCTTTAGTTGCTACCTGCTGCAATCCAGCTCACATCCTAATTGGAATACAGCCAAGGACTACTGTTCTGGTCCTGCAAAATAAAACCTATCCCCAAAGTGGCCAGACATGAGAAGGGTATCCATACTGGATAAAAACGGTTAACACTTTTATAAACCGACATTCTGTTAGACAATTGCCTTATCTGGAGCCCAGTGACCAGGTTTATATCAAACCGGATGGAGAAAGATTGAAGGACACCAGATGCAGTAAAGAAAAAGGAACATCACCAAGACCTTATACTAGCAAGGTGACAAGCAGGGAAGTCTGAAGAAAACTTTCAGCAACTACAGCTCATTCCAGAAGATGAACAGTCCAAAGTGCAAGTTCCACAACCTGTTGGTCCAGAGCATGAAGATGAGTCTAAGAGAGACATCACAAATAAGAGACCATCTGACGATCAAGTGGTTTTCCTGTTCTGATCACATTGTTAGAAAGCCTGTAAAATTTAGGAATGACTGATACATGTTCAGGTTTTCTGTGATGGAAGGCCAATATTGCAGTATTTTTCTGAACCACTAGGTGGAGCTCTTACAGGAAACTGCAACATGTTCTTATGAAATGCTGGAGACAGTACTTACTTTCGTAATCAAGTTGTTGGTTTTTTTTGGCATTCACGTCAAATGTCTTCTGAAAGTAATCTGACCACTGGTATAGCCATCAAAATAAACAGTACTGCAGCAGTTTTTACAGAAAAACAGTGCCTAGATTCCAAGCTTTCACTGTAAACGGATATTGAGAAGTACAATTTTTTTAAAGACTCCCCCTAAAATAAATATGTTCCTTTGGTAACACTTCTCAGCAGCTGAAATGGGGCACATTATGGAACGTCTGAAAAAAAATGTGCACTTAATCCACATGCCCTTTTCCATCAGTTCTCTCCGTTAAGAGCTAGGCTGCAACGTCCAGAATGTACACAGCAAGGAAGGGACAATATGGTGGGTTTGGAAGCCAATTGCTCCTTCCTATCTCCACTGTCGATAGACTGCGTCTCACAAGTCTGGGGGCAGCCCTGGAAACATGGTTCTTGCTGAGCCTCTCACAGTTGGGAAGAGCTGATGCAGGAAACAATCTGTTCCACTTTGAGTTGCCTTGTTAACAAGGCCCATGATGCAATACAGCACCTCTAGGAGGATCCAGTTGCAGTGACAAGGCCAATAATGCTTATAAAAAACATCTGAGAGATAATCCGATGGCCCGGGGTCCAAAATGTATTCAAATATTTTTTAAAAATTGACTGCCAGGTCAAGCACAACCCATAATACAAATTTATATGATAAACGTCACACTATTTATTTTGCCTACCACTTATAGGGTAACCTTTACACAAAAGTACCTTCATAACAGGAAATAGTTTACTACTTTTATAATATGGCTAACATCACAAACACTTAAGATGCTTTTTACTGTCATCACACCCAGACTTAAATGTTTTAAGTACAATCTTACAAACACTGCCTCCTTTCCCAGTCATATGCAAGACCAAGTGACTCAAATACTATCTTTTATTTAAACAACTGTTGGTGGAAATAAGCAAGATTTCGGGTCACACAGGGCCCTTCCTCAGGCATGTAGCATAGCCAGTAGGAACATATAAACTGAGCAAATTTAGAGCAGGTATGTATAAAGGAGCATGGAACGGGGGAGTGGTTGGAGCAAGATGGCAGGTTGCAGGGGCCTAAAGAACAAATGCTTGCTAACCACCATGATATAGGATAAAGCAGACACATGCGTGCAAGAGCAGAACATGTATCAAGAGTTAAGTACATGGCAAAAACACAAACACAACAAGCTTGCAGCACATGTACATTTCATCATACAAAACAAGTGCTCAGCACTGGGGAAGATGTGCATGAACTGTGACAAAGCAAACCATTTTGCACGACAGTGCCACTCAGGCAAATGATGAACAACAGGACATACAGTACTTCCAGTGCGAGCAACCCTGCAAAAGAAGGAACCCAGTGATAACTCAACTACAATACAAAAAAAAAAAAAGCTAAGTGACAAAGCACAAGTACCCATCCTAATGAGCCTAGAACAGACACCGATGAAATTCAAAATTGATTCTGGGACACAAATAAACATGTATCCATGCAGCAGAATACACAAAACATCTCCCTGGCAACCGGTGGCGGCTGGTGGGTTCTGAGGCTTGCGGGTCATTGGGCAGGGCTTGGGCCAACAGTAAGCAGGGCCTGGATTAAAATTCCATACGTGTGTTCAATTCAATATATCATGCACACAAGGTATGGGGATAGCTACAGGGCACAGAATCACCTCTCCAATTTAAAACACTTCTATAAAAAAATAATTGACATCACTTGTTCTTCATATTTAACAAATTTCCAATTTATTTCAGCCACATGGCCATAGCAATATACAAACAGAAATAAAAAATATAATCTATCACCAATATACATATTTAAATCCGATGTCCCCATATACATTATATCCATATACATATTATATCCACTCAAAATCCTTGTAATCAAACAAATTTGTCCTTAAAATAGTCAACAGGGGGAAAAAACAAACAATGCTAAAATTATTAATCTATTGTTCTAAAATACAGGTTGATTCAGGGATAGCCCCCTCAGGCGAGGAATAAGATCTCAAGAATTAAATCTACACCCCTCAGTAACACCCCCCAATAACAGTAGCAGCAGTATGTATTCAGTATGATCTACAAATCGTATTTGTTATGCAGCTTATTTGCTCTCAAAGCAAAAATTGCCACAGATTTTGTTCCTTCTGAATCAGAATCCCTCAAAAGGAAAATAAGCTGTTGCAGTGCGGATCTAGATTGATCCCATCCAGTTTCCTGGATCAGTTCTATACATAGGTTCTAAAATATAATGCCTACGGTCCTCTACCTCAAGACCGCACCGACAAAGCCGTTCAGTATAAGGAACCCCCTTATATCGACCCTGAAGTACCAATGTATTCATGGTTTAAAGCCTTAAATTTATAAAAGCTTTCCTAAGAGAAGGATCAACAAGGTGATATACATATGAGGCGCCATTCCTCATTGGTAGAAGATATTTATACATAGGGGATATCAGAGAGGCCGAGGCCACAGCCCTCTGTCCTTGCCGATAAACATCCTGAGTACGCTGCTTAATCAACTTAATCACAAGGGAACTTGGGGCACCATAGAAAAAAGGCAGAGAGAACCCTGAACTCAGTAACCAGGTATTTGTTTTATGCCACCATAGATCCTTGCCACATTCAGAATCCCCTAGCTTTTCAGACACAGCACCGATTAAGATAGAAGTTTCAGGTGCATCTCGCAACCTTGCTCAGAATTTTAGGACATAAATCTGAATAAGTGCTCCCAACGATGGCCTGCCCATTTCCAAATTAAATACGGCCGAGCTTATAGATGGGGGTACTGCTAAGAGCCTTCTCCAGAAACCATTTATTACTGGTTCCAGGCAACTAACAACGTAAGAACCCAGACCCCACAGCTGTACCCTATTCAACAGTCTGGCAAGCAACTTCCCTTCCATGATTTTCTGGGCCGCCCTAACACTACTCTGGCCATAGCGGTAAAAAAAAAAAACACTTAAGAGACCACTTGTTGAATGCTAACAGTAACTTTATTTATGCTATCCCCTCTCCGTAACTATCAAAACACTTATCAAAAACATTAAGAATTAAGGTACACACAGTGGTGTTTGAAATTAGTATAAACGGGGGACAAAAGCATTGAATACACAGGTATCCTGGGTTCAAGAAACTGTTTACTGGGCGAACTCAAGGAAAGGATTTACTGGGCAAACAACAATTCATTGCTTATATAGGAAATTTGTTCGGCAGTCTTTGCTCAACTTTAAGAGTTCAATTGTCTTGCAATTCAAGTCTGGAATCTTTTATCATTCTTTACTCTATTGACAGCATTCCCAATGCATTTAGTTGTTCTTTGGACATTGTGTTGTGCAGAAATTTTTTTATTCTCTTTAGAGCCGAGAAGGATCTCTACAATTCCACTGTGGTTATGAGTGTTCTCACAATAATTTGAAGCAGTGTCAGTCTAAGAAACATTCCTGCAGGTTATCATCAGTAAGTTTGTGAAGTAACCCAGAAGCATCTTTGGACCGCAGATGTTTAATGAATGTGCAGTATTCATGTTTTTAATTAAAGCTGTAGTAAATTTCTGGATGGCTACAATGTCTGTCTTGTCTGGAGTTTGTTGTAGAAGACATCAAAATGTGGCATTATTTTATGGAACAGCAACAAGCAGCAGATCTGGCTGTTGTCTTGCAGCATGTGGAAAAAAACAACGGCCTCAAACACCACCATCCTCACAATTCCTAGATCTTACATTGTCAAATGTAAGCATTCACTCAATGAATGCTTCTTGGTAATCGTAGATCAAATTCACTATCCAGATATTGAAATTCCACCATGTTGCAAGTGCTCTAAGAAAATTTTGTAATAACTGCATCCAGCACTTCAGTTCTTCTTGGAGATGATGAAAAGAAAGCCAAGTCAGACAGGCCTGCAAAGAATAACTTTGTTTGCTTGATCCTGGACACTGCTTACTGCATGATTAAGTTTAGCTGGTGGACTTAGCAGTAAACAATGGGGTACACATCATGTATCAGCTTTTGCATGTCTCCATGCATCACGCTCACTCCATCATAACTCTGAGCAGTCAGTTTATTCTTCTTCGTGCCCTGAGGGGAAACCGCTTCTAGTTGTCATAGCAATGCTGCAAGAACCATTTCAGCACATGTATGGCAGTTTGATAAATCCATAAAGTTGTTTTAAACAGCCAAGCCATTGTCTTAAATGTACCGATAAATCAGTACTGATTGGAAGTGAGTTGGCACATCAGTGGTGTCACCAGCCTGGATAGCCACATACTCAGTCGATTTCAGTTCCTGAATGATGAAGTCCCTAACCACTGTGAGCATGCAGTCCAGCAGCTCATTCTGATTTGTTTTTTTACAGTTCCTTGAACACGGTCACACTGAGTGTTTTTCCATGACTCTGTCCATAGTTGCCCTCATTCACAAGTCCTCGAAACACACGGTTCAATGAGTCCTCCATTTCATCATGTCCTTGTAATGCTAGTTCAAAACCACCACAGAAGCATAGAGTCTATTCTTCTTGACAGAACATAGTGGTTGTGCTCTACTTCCTCATTATGCTTTCTAACTTGCACATGGCATCCTTCAGCTAATTTTAGAACATTCACATTCCCAAGCAGTGCCAGCTGTACACAGTTCTCCATGTGACTGCGAAGATCTTTGTGTTTTTTAAAGAGATGCTTTATGTCCTTAACTCTAACCTTTGTCCACACTGCTTCACCACCGAATAGGAAGCATGGTAAACAGAACAAAGTTTTTTTGGAGACACTGCCATATAGTCATGTCTTTTCATACCATCCTGAGCTGAACTTGGGTGTATACCATTTCCCTTCCTTTTCTGTAGGTTGCTTGATTCTGCCATCAGAACTGTCTGGACCAGTTTTTTCCTTGAATATTTTTCTGCAAAAATTGGTGTTGAGAATGGCTTTGCGAGCAGTGAATCCACAGTATTTTTTCACTCATGTTTTTCCAGTTCTGACCTGTAAAAAAAAATGCGTACGCTTTTAAGACACCACCACAGAACAAGCTAACTCTGTCCTTGAAGGATTATCTACTGCTGTGAATACCATGTCCTTACAGCATGGACCTTCAACATACTACTGTTCCCCAAAACTTTTCCCCTTCACAACTATTTAGCGCTAATCCACTGAAAAAGTTGCCCTACCAACTTACAGAACTGTCAGGTCTCTTGTTGACAGTGGTCCAGTAAGGTCCCAAAAGCTCTGTCATCTTCTTGGCCCCAGTGGCTCCTTCTGGTCACAATATGAACCTAAGTATTTCACAGAATTAACTGACAGCCAAGATAGCAGTAAAGTGGAAAATCCCAGCCACCCCCCTTCCTGACATAGGAGGGGAGAAAGTTACCCATTTTTGCTACACAGCTGCAGGTGAGTGTAGCAGTCACTTTTGGAGGTTTCCACAGTACTGTGAAAGATTTAAGTAGCTGTTAAAATACATGGATGATCTACTTGCCAGACGTAAAAGGAACTTTTCAGCTGAGTAGGTATATACTCTATACTTACTTGAAAAAAGAAGCTATCCTTGATCAAATTTCTACTTTCCCAGATCAAGTAGTATTGATGTGTAACTCACTTGTGGAACACCAATTCAGCTTATCTATTACTGCAGTTTATCTATTAGTGCAGTTTATGCAGTTTTTGTTTATGTGGATTCCACTACACAGAACTGCCGATATCCCCTGGTGCGCACACGTACCACAGCTCTGCAGAGGGTAACGCCAGGCAGCCAAAAACTTCTCAAGCACCAAAACATTTTTAGCAAAGAACAGAACCAAGTGTGGCCAGTGCTCATGGGGGCAACAGGAGGGCACAAAGTAGTACCCCGTAGCCTGGGCATGGAGGCACAAACAAATCAGGTAAAACCAGGCTAATAAAGCAGGAGTTTATTTTAGTTATTTATTTTTAATCATTTTTAAATTTATCATGGATGCCACACAGACTAGAGCCAGGCAGCAGGAAACCTGAGCATGGGGGCACACAAGCCAATCTCAACTCTTTCCTCCCCCTCAGGGAAAGCCAGGCAATCAAAGTACAACAGCTTTCTTTAAAAAGTAAATTGTTCATATAGTTTCTCTGGCCCCCCAGGGGCACCCAATCTGCTGCACACACAACAGGTCAGTGTGAAAAATATTTGAAAAGCCGAAGGCCCCACAAAGAACTTACAGGAGGGAGCACCAAGCTGCTGAGCAGGCTCACACATGCAGCATGGTTGAAGAATAATTGCAAAGGAGAATGCACACTGGGCACGTCACTGACCCTACACCACATGGTGCTATCCTAGTAGGAGCACTTCCCCACCCTCTACTTCTAGCTCCTTCTCCAGGCTCGCTTCCTACCCCCTCCCACCCAAGGCCAGTTTCATTTCCGGGTTAGGTCGGGCGAGTTTTTCCAAACTGTCCCTCCTGTCCATTTAAACTTGCAGGCAAGTGTTTCCACAGGAACCTATTGCCCTGCTGCTGGCCACACCTCCACAATGACATGTTGGGTGAGCACTCCAATCAGTGACCCACTGCCTGCATCTACGCACAACAGCCAGCAGAAGGCACTAGAAGCTCCAGCTCCTCCTCATGTGGTGCTCTGGCTCCTCCCTAGTTTTGCAGCGCGCCTCTTCTTTTTGCACTTCCCACCTGGTCCTCTCATCTATGCAGTGGGCATGCGTCAGCACTAGCTTTTGACATACAGAAAAGCCACTAACATCGCACAGCACTTCTGTGCATGTTTGCCAGCGGCTCAGAGATGTCACAAATGGTGCAGCAGTGCTGCAGCTGATTACTGCTGATTTGTTTTGGACTGGGAGACAGGTGAGAGGGTGGGCAGGCATGAGCATAAGTGGGTCACTGCACCCACCCCCAACTGAGAATGGCCTTGACTTGGAGGGGTGGGGAGGGAGCAAACCTGGAGGGCCCCACAGGGGGGCTGCCACTGATTGCAACGTACCACTGTTTCCACCTGTCTCAGCACAAGTTCACAGAGTATGGAGGGCATCCACTCAATAGTAGGGAAACGCAGCACCACATACAAATATGAATAGAAGCCAAGAACTACAATTCTATGCGATAAACATCCCAACAAAACCAGTACTAGGATTGAAGGCACTGCAGTCCTTAAAGTTGATAATCATAATGGCAGTAGAATCCACAGGAGAAACTCTTACAGCAGAAAAAGTCAAGAGAGGATTCCCGAATATGTTTAAGCGTCTGGGAGGTCTACCAGGGTGCTGCAAAAATCAAGCTATCTGCAGACGCAGTGCCAGCAGTATATGCACCGTGAGGACTACCACTAAGAATGAGACCCAGCGTGGAGATGTAACTCCACTGAATGGTGCAATTGGGTATAACTGAAAAGGTAGAAGAGGCATCCGAATGAGTCAGCTCAATAGTTGCTGTAAAGAACAAACAGCATACGCAATCCAGATATGCATAGACACTCAAGACCCAAGCAAAACAATCATGAGGAAACACTACAGCCTGCCTATATTGGATGACATTATTATTAATTATTATTATTATAAACATTTATATAGCGCCAGCCATATGCCTGGCGCTGTACAGAACATAGAAATAGATGCGGCCCATGCCTGTGGCTTACAATCTAAAAGACAAGGAGGGGGAGACAGGGGGGAGACAGGGGACAGTGGGAGAGACGGGAGAAGACAAACAAACATTCAGGCAGATGCGAAGTCTCAGGTGCGTGTGCTTGGCTTGGTTACAATCAGGATGGTTGCAGCAGTCTGCAGGGAAGGGCAGACAGTAAGTATATGGGGAACGACTAGCAAGCGTTGGGTAAGGTGGCGAGGAAAAAGTGGGTCTTGAGGAGGGATTTGAAGGAACGGAGGGAGGGGGCAAGGCAGATGTGGGTAGGGAGGGAGTTCCAGGCATGGGGGGCAGTGAGGGGAAGGGTCAAAGGCGGTTAGGTGAGCAGGAGAAACGAGGGAGAGTGAGGGAGGGGACAGCGGAAGAGCGGAGAGCGTGTGCAGGACTGCATAGGGAGATTAGGTCCGAGAGGTAAGGGGGAGCTTGGTTGTGGAGTGTTTTGAACGTGAAAACCAGGAGTTTAAACAGGATACGTTCAGGAAGGGGGAGCCAGTGAA